>CM070092.1:14433357-15000857 GCA_036178185.1 Liparis tanakae
GGCCGTCTTGATCAGCTCCAAGGCTGATGGAGAGAAACAGAAAGATGTAGCATCACAGGACATTCAGGGAGGAGACTGGTTCACGTGTGTGTGTGTGTGTGTGTGTGTGTGTGTGTGTGTGTGTGTGTGTGCTCACCTTCACTGTTCTCCTGTATGTTCGGGGCGAAGCCTCCCTCGTCTCCCACATTTGTAGCATCCTGGCCGTACTTCTCCTTGATGACATCTCTCAGGGTCTGGTAGAGCTCCGCCCCCACACGCAGAGCATCACGGAAAGACTCCGCCCCTACAGGAAGTACCATGAACTCCTGCATGGCCAGTCGGTTCCCAGCATGGGAGCCCCCATTGATCACATTGAAAGCCTAAGTAAGAGATAGATAAGAGAGATGAGATTGGATTCAATCAGATTTCTTCCGCATTGAATCCATTAAAACAGGACTCACAGGAACTGGGAGGACCAACTCTGTGTTTCCAGCCAGATCAGCAATGTGGCGGTACAAGGGGACACCTTTCTCTGCTGCGCCAGCTTTGCATATGGCCAGTGACACTCCAAGAATAGCATTGGCCCCAAACTTAGCTGGAAGAGACAGCGACGCGGCCACACGGCACATGGGGGCAGTCGGTGAGCATCGGAGTGGAAACATGTCATCATACATGTATGTCATCACTGCACATGAGATGTGAAGGCGCTCTTACATTTGTTGTCAGTCCCGTCCATTTCAATCATGGTGTTGTCCAGTTTCTCCTGCTCCAGCACATTGATTCCCTGAAAGACAAAGTAGATGTCAGACATATTCAATCTTGAATATTGCTATATTTCTGCTGTAAAATGATACAATGCACATGTACTCACAGACTGGATGAGGGCAGGGCCCAGGGTGTCGTTAATGTGACCCACAGCTTTGGTTACACCTTAGATAGCCGAACAGAAGATATGTGAAGCCATGAAATTATCAGTCTACATTTATATCACTAAACCAGAGAGGAGCATGCTCAGAGAAAAACACGGGCAAAGACAAGAGACCAACGCACAGACGATACATCTCCATACACATATTCACCTTTGCCCTTGTAGCGAGTCTTGTCTCCATCTCGGAGCTCAAGAGCCTCGTAGATGCCGGTGGATGCACCGCTGGGCACGGCGGCCCTGAACACACCTGGAATGGAGATAAGATGGTTGGTGAAGGTGAAGGTGAAGGTGAAAGTAAGTTGTGCCAGTACACAGCACGGATATCGTTCGAGGTTTAGATAAGACATGGTTCGTGGTCCGACAAAAACCCAACTGTGCAAACACAGTAAATGTTTAACGCAATTATTAACGGATTTAGGTTTATAACCTTTGTCAGTATGCAGGTCGACTTCCACAGTCGGGTTTCCCCTGGAGTCCAGGATCTCCCTGGCAACAATACTGACGATGGACATTCTGTAAAAAAAAAAAAAAGAGAAAAAAATCACATGATTATTTCTTTTTTGGGGGGGTGGGTGGGGGAAATGGATGGGAAAGAGAATCGGTGTACAAACAGACGGATGCATATGAAAATAGGAATAAGCTAATGTCAAAAATACATTTGTCACAAGTACTTGCGACTCTTCCTCTTCCTCACATGTACACACCTTGTGACGATAGTGACGCAGCCTCGGGGATTGCAAGCTGTGGAGAAGATGCTCCCTATAGGAAGATGCTGGCACACACAAACAAGCACACATATACAGATGGAGGGAAACACAAATCAAAAGCTAATAACACAATACTATTTATGAATCTACTGTCAGCCTATTCCGGACCACAAGCAGCTCAAATGTTGAGCTGTTTAGGTCCGTGACTGAGAATATGGACCAATGGAGAGACGAGGCGGTGAGAAAACACATAACAGGAGGAGATGAGGAGGAAGAGGGATGGAGGCAATGAAGAAATAGATCAATCTTTTCAAGCGTTACCTGCAGCTTGTTTGAAGGCGAGTGCAGAAAGTGAGCGGATGTGTGCGACTGAGAGGGAGAGACAGGGGGATGGGGAGGAGGGAGGAGAGAGAAGGGGGGGGGCTTATAACACACCAGGGGGAAGGGGAGTGTGTGAGTCATTGGAAGACGAAGAGGGGAGGGAAACAAACTGGGAGAGGAGAGCGGAAAGAGGGGCAGAGTGGGAGAGCAGGAGTTGCATGCATTGCTGTGGTTGTAGTGAAGCTGCAGGAGAATCTGTTGTGATGTGCACAGTCACCCTTCCTGGTGGACTCTATTTGCATTCCACATTGTCTTCCTGACTTCCCACCAGCTGCTGTTTGTTTGGCACGGCTTGCCGAGTGTACATCTGCTCATCAGTTAACAAATCGCTGTGGCACTCGTGACGTGTGCAAATATTTCCCCAGGAAACTGCTGACATTAACTTTTGATTTATGCCGTTATCCTGCAAACAAAAGGCTGGGAAGTTAACACTTTGGAATCAAGCATCTGATTACTTTAGATGTGGATGCAGAATATATCTGAACAAGAGAACAGTGAGGAGGAAACATCTAAGCAAAGCCAGATGCACACAGCGAGCCGCCTCGTCAGAGGACTTCAGAGATCTGATGACGGAGATGAAAGGAGACAGGAAGACAGGTAGACAGGTACAGCGGCGCTTGTTGGGGGAAGATCGAGCGTTTTAAAAATAGTCTTGGACGTAATTAAAAATACAGCGAGGACAGAAGGAGGCATGCAGGGAGCCTGCTATGGGAGTGATTCGTCAAACCAGAAGGCTTTCATTGGTGTGCTCCATCTGGAGGTCACATGACCAGCAGACATGACGGCAGAGGGAAGAGGGAGCAGTGATGCTGCACATGCAGTGGGGAGAAATACATCCAGCCGATTGGTCAGTTCAATAATGACCCAAAGCAGCAGAATCGGAGCAGCTCGACATCTGCAGAGAACCAATCACTCTGAACACAACACGCAGAAAACACATTCATTGCTTTGCAGCTGTACGATGATAAGTTGTGCGATTCGGTTTTAGAAAACACTTCATGATTTATTACACAAGGCATGAAATCTCAAACAACCACAATAGAGACACATTTTAATTATTATCTAACAATGTTTAATGAGCTTTTATTTAGTTAGATTAATTGGTTAACAGTATACAATTCAATTCACTGACACTAGTGTCTTCACAAACATAAAATGGACTGTACAGCAGATCTATGTACTGTATACTGTAGCACTTAAGTGCAGTGGGCAAAAACACATGTCAAGTTTTGAGAATGAGTATATATAAAGTGAGTGTAGTTATACCCACGTTTGCACACGGGTGCATTGAGTGTGTGTGTCGAGTTTAGCAGTGGAGAAGGAGACCTGTCGATGTAACTACCAAGCGTGTGGGGTTCTGTTTTGTGTGTGTGTGTGTTGGTATGTTGTTCATGAATAGACAGTCCAGTCATATCAAACATTTATGACGGGCAGTTGTGATGATCAGCAACTTCCATCTTCAGCGTGGTTCACAGCATCGGGGAAATCTTCCCTCCACTTCTTCCATAGTCGCCCACCTGTGACACCTGCAGGGAGAGTCAACCAAGGCCCCAGTGTTGGTTACAGGCAGAAGTTGGGATCCACAGAGCATTTCAACAAGCTTTAACTCGTTAAAAGGAGATCGCATGACAGACGCAAGCAACAAAAGCAAATTCAGCGGTTTGGTGTTCGAAGACGTTTCAGAGTTCAGACCGTTTTCAAAAATTAGGAACAAATCCTCAGTGGGAGATTTATTTCTCCTCTTTCATTTAGATTGTAGGCTTAATATTCAACAAGCAATCTGACATGACTCACACTGTGTATTGTGCAGTGTGATACAGTTCATAAGACCCTTCTCACAGTACAATATGACGGTTACTGTCCAGTGTACACAGCGGAGCGCCTCACACGGCTACCAGAATGACATCATTTTAAAAAGCGCCGGCGACCCATCGTATCTCACAACTTCTGTTTGGCGGCCGCTGGTAGCTGCTTGACGTCCATGTAAATCCATATTATTCATATATTTACACTCGGGAGTCCTCCTCTTTTGCTCTTCCTGAAATCTCTGCCATAATTCTCCCCTTAAAAGGTTTTTGGGGGAGTTCTTTCGTATCTGAATCGAGGGTCTAACGTTTAACTGACTTGTTTGCCTTTTATTGCATCATATCTGGACAAAACGTTGTTCTCTGTGCAGCTTTTAGTCCTCAAGATGAACTGAATCTCTCACCAGAAAACTTAATGTTTCAGACGTGCTGAGAAAACAATGACATTGTTTCAGCTAGTTTGATTCAAGAAAGTAAAAACACTGACTTGTTGATACTGGATACTGAAGTTTAAAAGCTTATATTGACCAGATATTGGACAGCTGAAACAAAACGCATAAGATTGTATTGGCCAAAACAAATTAAATCATGAATATAACAAAAAATTGTGCACCAAATCCCTTAAGTTAGCTTCAGGAATTGTGACCACAAAATGAATCGAGCAGCTTAGTTTACAGAAATAGAGAAACACTCAGCGCTCAAATTGTAATGGGGACAATTTTAATATAACATTTTTTAAACATATTTTATTACTGTAATTTCTTTATTTTTGTCTGCAGGCACAAAACAAAAACAATGTGTACGTAAATAGCTCAAATTGGCTAAAAAGAGTCATGTAAATCAAAATCCACATTGAAGCAAGTTGAGTGAAACTAGAGGCCGATGCCCCCGACCCATCGCGGCTGGACTCGACTGATCCTGAGAATCAGAGCCGCAGTAGATACTCCCTCTTACCTCTCACCAGTCGTAACGCGGACGGGTTTGGGCCTGACGGTGTCGTGGGGAGTCGTCCCGAAGGCCTGGCGGGGTCGTTGAGCTAGGAGGGGCCGTGAGGGCAAGCTGCTGGCCTCCTCCCCGTCGATCTCGGCCGTACTCCAGCCCCCGGGCGGTCGGGGGGACGTATCTTACTGCCTCCCTCCTCCACTCCTCGTCGAACGCTCCAGCTTCAGCTAGCGGGAGCACAGGGCAGCTTGTCAAGCGACACAAACGACACACCTCGTGGCACTGGCGCGCCATCGGCGTCCAACAAGACCAGTGGCTCCGCGTCAACGGCAATCGCTTTCCGGCGCAACGACTCACTCTCTTCGAGGTTAATGAAGTCTTGTCGTTCTTCGCGGTCTCCAGTGCGGCGATTTCGTGAGCGCTCCATTACGTGTCCACGCTCCCCGATGTGGTGGCCGATGGCAAGACGCTCGAGGCCGCTTTCACTGTCCCTCATCGACTGTCGCGTCTCGCGGATCTGAGGTGGAAGACGTGAACCCTCGGTTTACAAAAACAAGCCGGACGCTCTGCACTCTGAGTGAACTTGAATGACAACTCTGACGTTTACAGTGTACATGATCTATTTATTGCCCCAACAATTACTGTTGAGTTCATGGTTTATGAGGCCAGAAGGCCACAGGCACGCCTGGACTGAGGAAGCACGACGGCAACATGTCCAGACAGGCTTGCCCTCGGAGGTCGAGGAGAGAAAGCATCCTGATGCGTCACTCATCAGCCTCCCTCGGTGTTACCGTAACCATTTCAGCACTAGTCACAAGGTATTCTCACCCCGCCCGGGCCCGTTCTCGTCGCGCTGGTCTGTTGATAAACTTCAGGAGGCCCGGAGTCCGAAGAGGAGTAGGAGATCATTGTTGACGAGGAAAACGTCTGACAGTTCGGCGAGCCGGACATCCTGTCCTACAAGAAGAAAAACAATACAGAGTAAATAGAAGAACTGTTCAAACAAAGGATTCATTCACGAAGTGTATCTTTCTGTTTATTTGCTACTTACAACGTTTCCCATCATTTCTCCCATCATGCCAAACATATCCATGAACCCTCCTGCTCCTCCTCCTCCTCCTCCTCCTCCTCCACCCTGCAAAAATACATTTAAGCAGATATTTTAAAATCTCATTTGATGAAACGTCAATTACATGAAACGGCAGCATTGGTTGTCAGTTCGGTGCCACAGCTGTCGTCCTTTGAGCCCTCAGTTTCATTTTTAGAGCAAAAAGATGCATAAAACACGCTTTTTGAATCCTGTCATCATATTATTTGGGAAAAAAGACAAGCACAGACTCGTCTATTCTCACCTCATGGCGCAATGTGCATTTACAGAGTATATCTACGTAAACTTTAGGAAACGCAACTTCATTTGAAAACCCAATCTTGACCACACATCTATTTTAAATCCTGACACTGGTTCATGTAATCAGAAACAAGAATAACTGAAGTTCACTGTCCACCCAATGTTGTGCTTTCCACCTGAAGCCCAGGTAATGTTTTGATCACAGTGTCAGTTCACAGATGACACGTGTAATCTGCAATAACAAATTAGCATTGTATTTTTTTAAAGGTATTGTAGGAGGTCATAGAAGCAGCTACTCACCATTCCCATCATGCCAAACGGGGTCAGTGGACCAGCCTAGAAAGAAATACACATCTTAAAATAAACATAGAAAATACAATCCATAAACTAATGGGCATATCATACACATGAAACAAACAAAAGAGATGAATGCAGGCGGTCGACATGGAGGACAGTTACCTGTCTGCGTGGTACACGGGGTGCTTGTATCTGGGGCGTGAGCGCGAAGGGATCCATTCCAAAAGGTCCAAACATAAGCCTCATCTGCTGCCTGTGAGCTGCAAATGGATCCCTAGAAGTAATCACAGATCACACGGAAACACTTTGACTTCTGGTGACCTTTTGTGGATCGACTGGGTGGAGCCGGGTAACTGTATGAAAATAACACGAGGGCGTACGCTTGTACAACTTGAAGTGTACATAGAATTATGTTTCGAGTGCAGAATATTTGTATAAAACATCAGATTTGTAATATTTTGTTATTTATTGCATTATTAAATATTTACAGATTTCAATTATAGTTTTACCATTTATAAATTATTGTTTTGTATTTTCTCAGAGCTCGTTTTATTTTTAAAAATAATTGATTTAATAGTATACAAAAAGATGTCCAGAACAATAAGTTCCACACAGACAAAAGCTTGACAAATGACTTGCATGACTAATAGATTGTCAACATTGTTGCAGGTTAATAGTTTATTTAAATAACGTGTCAATCAAGGTTCAACTCAAGATGACATACAGGTGTGTATGCTGTTCTTTGTGTTGTTTGCTAGAACTTCTTCCACAACTACTCAATTGGTTGTTCAATCTTGAAGATAGAGGTTTCCAGGTGTGTTAGAGGTGTGTTGTGAATGTCAATGAATGTAAACGTATCTAGCAAACAGAAGGGTGGTTTCGTGGATCTGTTACATGTGTGTGGGGGGTTATACTCTTGAGGTACCGGTATGTAAAAGATGTCCCAGGACCGAGACCACTAAACCACTGCCATCAATTAGCAAAACCCCAATCTCAAAGTTAATTGGGAAAGAAAGGGAAGTTCTACAAGTAGTGCTAATTGGCCTTTGTAGCTACTGATTGGTTAACCAAATGCTACAGCGGTCTGACAGCTTTTTTTTTTTTTGTTATTGTCTATCCAACATGGTGGACCACTGTAGGCCCCCACAGCTGGCTGGAGTAACGTTAGGTACCTGCTTAAAGCACAGTGGAAAAAATATCACTCAGCGTGCCAAGATGCAGGTTTTCCAGCTCCTGCAGAGCACGTGGTGATCACAGCGTCCCAACAAAACGCAATTAATGCCAGTACTTACATCATGTAGGGGTCGTCATCAACGTCATTCAAGAACCGAAACATGCTAGGTGATTTAACTCAGCTGGCTGATGCTAGCCAGCTAGCTGGGTAAACAGTCGTGTTTTTCAAGGATAAAATAAAATGACGGGCTCAAACTGAGAACAGGCTGAAAAGGAGCTCCTTTTATTAGCTCCGTCTCGAAAACACGAAGTCACAACTTCTGTTAATCAAATCAAGAGATGGCCCAGAGTCTCACTAGATAGTAAATTCCAGAAACCTGGACCAAACATGAAAACGGAAGTCAGTCCTCTGACAAAGAGAAGCAACTCTACTATGAAGTTAGCATCGGAGCTAACGTCAGTGACTTCCGGCCTCTTTGTTTTTCAAAATAAAGTATTTCCCTAGAGGCTTTCATAGCAATGTTTTGATTATAATGTCCTGATTTAGAATTCGAAATTGTGCCAAGCAAAATATATTTTTTTTTTAAATCAACAAATAAAGTAGACAATAATAAACATATATTAAGAGTTATTGTTTTTTATAGAAATTGAGTTCAATATTAAAACAGATTCCAAAAGAGCAGTATTCTACAATCATTTCTTTTTATACATTCAATTCAATTGAATTTCACAAATTATAAATTTGTCTGGGAGCTTTACAATCTGTACACATAGACATCCCTGCCCCAAAACCTCACCTCGGATCAGGAAAAACTCCCAAATAACCCTTCAGGGGGGGGGGGGGGGGAGGGAAGAAACCTTCAAGAGAGCAACAGAGGAGGATCCCTCTCCAGGATGGACAGGTGCAATAGATACAAAGCACATTGACTTGAGAAAGCCATATCTACTCAAGTCTCTAAGTCATGAGAGTGTGATAATGATTCAAAATAAACAATCACAGGACCTTGAAACTAATGCAAATACATATCAAGCTGTTCCTACTGTGATTTGTCAATACTTGTGTGAAAGGGAAATCAAAGCTGGTCTTCAAACCGACTGGTCCCACAGCCCAGACCCTGACTGGGTCCACGGCTCCAGTCCCACTGTTTGTGGTAGTTTGGTTGTTTTGAATACATTACATTAGCAGACGCTTTTATCCAAAGCGACTTACAATAAGTGCATCAACCTAGAGTACTTCAAACTAGGAACAACAAGAATACAGAAAGTAACATTTCCTCAACATAGTCGAACTACAAAAGTACCATAATAAGAGCCATTTAAGTGCCACTGAAGTGCTAATCTGTGTTTTAATCCAAATATGTTTGTATGGCCTATTAAAAGATAACATAATCATAATGTGTGTACAGGACACATATGTGTGGTAGTGGCACACAGAGATAGATAGATAGATAGATAGATAGATAGATAGATAGATAGATAGATAGATAGATAGATAGATAGATAGATAGATAGATAGATAGATAGATAGATAGATAGATAGATATAGACTAAATGTCCTGCTATGTGCCATTCTGTCCACCAGTCGGCACTGTTTCTATTCTACATATAAAAATGTAAGTGTGGCTGGGACGGTCTGCGGCTGCGCACTAAGTAATTCGACCCTCAAACCCGGATGTAACCAACGCCTAACCTGTCCGAAGAAAAACGGTAAGTAGTGTTAGAAAAACAGTCTGAAATGACTATGTATGATTAACTATACAGTGGCAAACTTGTGGAGTGTTTCTTTAACATTACAAAGCTCCTACCGAGAGGGAAGTTATTTTGAATGTGTTTCTAAATTCGCGTAATGTTAAAGTTTCCGAGCCATCGAGCTGAGTGAGTTGGCTAACGTCAATGTGGGAGTTGAAGTTGTTGTCTGTTCTCTCCACTGTTTGAGAGAGTATTTAATCGTGTTTTTCTTCACAGATTAAACTGTTGTTAGTTTAATAAGGGCGAAAACAGTTTGACAGTTGACACTTTTCCTTTTCACACCTATCAATCTCACCTAAAACGATCACTTAATTGACTTTACGCAACTTAATGTGGCTCAACTTTAACATCTCGTTTCTATGTCAGTTATAGCTCATCAAGTTTAAGCGATTTCCTAAAGTTTAAACCTCAGTTAGTCCAATTACCTGCTTATTTTATTTAGCGGAAGTGTGCGGCAGTCTCCGCTCAGAGCGACATGGGCCGATAGGCCGTCGTTTCTCTCTCCAACATCTTTGGTATGTCGCCGATGCGGAAGTGATTCACTGTCATCAATCCGCGTTTGCACGCGCGTGTAGTAACAAGCACAGCACAATGGACGTGAATATTTGTAATTTTACTTCCAGCGGTATAATTTATTTTACTTGCACCGCAAAATACCACTTCTTTCGGGTACTAAAACCATTAAAAAGTGTAGAAATGTGATCGGTTAATTGAGAAATTGTACTAGTACACACTTTGCTTTCTGTCCTGAAAATGTCCTCTAACAATATCAAACACGTTCTCAGCCTGGAGCAGATGCACGAGCCCTGGGGTGTGTTGTGATGTGTACCTGGTTGCCTTTCACACCTGCATATGATTATGATAATAATAATAACCTTCAATCTTATATGGCGCTTCTCTAAGTACCCGAAGTCGTTTTACAGAGTCATATAACATGTTAAGAGTTTAATTACAGAGACTCTCAGTTGAAGTTGGAAGATATTTCTATTATTTTGTCTTGTTGGTATTACTCTGCTAAATAGCAGAAACACTATTCTGTATTCTGTATACATTGGAATCTTAATTTGAAATATTTAGTAACATTGGTTGTCAAATAAATACGATGGATTAAAATAATACAATAACTAACAATAATGCATTACTATAATGTAAGAAATACATATTTCTCAGTAAGATATCTTTTTAGTAATGTACTGTATCGTTTATAAAGTATTTAACAATATGTAAGTACTATTAGCGAAACATACTTCTACACTTCCACTACTAAAAAAGTTCACCCAAAGAAAGCTCCCTGAGAGTACTACTGCTGAGTATCCTTTGATTCTGGTGCTTGATCTTGTGAAAAGCGATGTCAAGTCGTAGCTGATCTTGGTTAAGCTGATTTTAACAACTTCAAAAACTGTTGGTGCCGTTTAATGTGTACTAATGAGTCATACTTTATAAAGTTATCATATTTCTCTATTAAAAATCTTATTTGTCTATTGCTTCAGGGTAATGTTAGTCAAGTATAAGTACTCATTAGACAGCAGTACGCTATAAAGTGGTATATTATAATATTGGGTTAGAATTACTGATGCGTCGTTGTGCAAGCAGCATTGAAATGTTGGAGCGAGTTAAGAAACAGATCATTTTTACGAGTCACCAACTAGTATTAGGGTTCGTACGGTCATGGAAAACCTGGAAAAGTCATGGAATTTTTAAATGGTAATTTCCAGGCCTCATGGAAAAAACTTAAATCATAAAAGTTTTGGAAAAGTCATGAACATGTGTTAAAATCACATGTTCATTTATGTCGAATTTGAAATAATTAATACATTTTTTTTAAAGAAAGACACTCAAAATATAAGCCGCCGTACGCTCTCAATACGCTAAATTTTCTACAGTTTTCATGTTTATACCGAGATTTCAGTTTGGTCATGAACATTTGGTTTAAAGTCATGGAGAAGTCATGGAAATCCATTGGTAGAAATGTGTAAGAACCCTGCAGTAATTATACAAACAGATACAATGTTCCCCTTGTGTATTGGAGAAGTATAACTTGACCAAATTAACACTGAAGAAAGTACAATTAGCCCAACGTTACAGTGCTTTAGTAAATGTACCTTTTACATTGTTATGTTTGTCGTATCTCTTTGTCAGTCTGTCCTCCGTAACATATAAAGGTGTATATATCATTACCTGGCCCATTACTGTAAACATTTGGTTACTTCCTCTCTGTCCGGCTATACTCTGTCTCTAACTTTCTGATATACTGGGCTCATGCTGTTTCCTATTTCCTCTTTATCTCTATAGATGCAGACTATAAAATGTGTAGTGGTAGGTGACGGTGCAGTCGGAAAGACCTGCTTACTGATCTCCTACACAACCAACAAGTTCCCTTCAGAATATGTGCCGACGGTAAGAGGATTTATTGAAGGCTGAAAAGTGCAGTACGAAGTAAACACGTCGACTTTGAAACGCTTGGTCTTTTTATTAGTTCTCCAAAGCGATAATCAAACATGCTGCATTTTAAATTATTTGTATTTCTGTGTTTTCTTCAAAAAGGTTTTCGACAATTATGCAGTGACGGTGATGATTGGGGGGGAGCCCTACACACTCGGCCTATTTGACACAGCAGGTAACCAGAACGTTTGTGAAGGACTCTTTTTTTTCATGTCGGTCACTTTAAAACCAGTAAAAGAACGTTTGTTTCTCTTGTGATTGTTGATCACAGGTCAGGAGGATTATGACCGGCTGCGTCCTCTCAGCTACCCACAGACAGATGTGTTCCTCGTTTGTTTCTCTGTCGTCTCCCCATCATCTTTTGAAAACGTCAAAGAAAAGGTCAGTTTAAAAATCTTCTTTTCCTCTGAACAAACACAACCTTGATGTTTATGTTAAGTGTTAAGTTTGACTTGTAGGGTTAGGTTTGAATTCTTCTTTGATTAGTTATTTTCTGAAATAATAATTTTGGGAAAGAATGTCCATCAAAATGTCTTTGAAATTGGGAAAGTTTGTAATTTCTTCTCACTAGATTGTTATAAATGAATCTATTATCAAAAAAGTTAATTAAATATTGAAATATAATTTTCTATTAATCCCATCAGCTCTACTGATATAACAAGGACTGAGATTTTTGTCACTTTTTCTAAAACTAGAGAAGATATAATAGTATATTTGTTATTTTATTCCTGAAACTGAGAAATATACATTTTTACTCTTTGTACTCTTTTTCCATTAAACAAACAAGCCACAGTTCTCAAATATTACACGCTGCCTAAACACAAACATCTACAAAAAAGCAAAATTGTCTGAGTATATTATATGTTCATATAAAACTATGTGACAGTTTTCAAATCTCAAGCACATTTATTTGGTTCCAAAAAGTGTCGAGGTACACAATTCTACAAAGGGGTAAAGACTACATGCATCTAATCCTAATATTTAATTTTCTCCAGTGGGTTCCTGAGATTTCTCACCACTGCCCACGCACACCCTTCCTGTTAGTGGGCACTCAGGTGGATCTTCGGGAAGACAGCAACACGATCGAGAAGCTGGCGAAGAACAAACAGCGCCCCCTATATATTGAGAGCGGAGAGAAGCTTGCTCGCGAGCTGAAGGCCGTCAAATACGTGGAGTGCTCCGCTCTGACACAGGTATGAGGCGTTGTTGAGTGTTCATCAAATTGTGAAATTGATTTGATAAACCAGGCTCTAATAATAGTCTGTTTTTTAAATGATCACTCTGTGTCTTTATTTCTGTTCTCCGCAACCAGCGAGGACTAAAGAATGTGTTTGACGAGGCCATCCTGGCAGCACTGGAGCCCCCGGAGATGAAAAACAAAAAGAGGTGTGTCCTGCTATAGATGAACAACGACAACGCGAGACGTCCTGGAGTAATAGGTGGGTTGAATCAAAACATGAGACAGATCAATGGCCATTATGAAAAAAAAGGACCAACCAAAAGGGGAAGGGAGGTACAATGCCATTGAGACTTATTCTAAAGCGCGTGTACATTGATTGTGCCTTCAAAATAAACTTTAAAAGAGGCTGGGGGAGCAAAGGTTCAGCATGCAGTGTCACCCATCTCCTTTTTGGAACGCTTTTAGAAATTGCAGTGTTCTCTCTACAAATATCCAGGTGGGGCGGGCCCCCCCTGCCTGCCACTATTCCTCCATTTATTTTCAAGACAGATTATTTTATATAGTCAATAGTTTTACCTCCTCTGTTTTTACTCATTTTGGCCCATTTGTTCTTTAACATTCAGTGTTGTGAAATACAAATGGGGAAACACTTAACATCTAGTCTTTCAGTGAATTTTGATTCATTCATTTAAAGGGGCAACTTGATGCTGAGTGTTACTCTATTTGCTTTCTTTCTGGACTCTTTTGGATTAAGAGATCGAAGCACAAGAAATGTATTGTCATTCCAAATAAAGATAGATGTCTGTAAATGTTGCTGTCTTCCAATTCTCAGAGACTTCTGGGGAGGCCAAGTGCATTTTCACCAATGTCTCTTCAGTTGAATTCTGAATTTCTATTTTATTGTCATTTTATGTATATTGTTTTAATTTTGTGACTGTTTTGGGAAAATCTTAGCAGTTATTCATTTTTAACTCTACCTTTTTATTTCATCAAGATTATTTTTTTTTCATTTCTAGTCTACCAATTTGGAGCAATTGATAATATAACAAATTAAGTTGTAATGTTTTGAATATATCTTAATCTTGATGCAGATTGAGATGCTAACCTTTGCTAGTAATTTTCTGGGTGTTTGTAATCACAAGATATTTTTAATAAAACGGTTTAATGACATGGAAAGTAGTCATTGTTTTGTATATTGGAGGGAAAATACTGCATGTATGACAAATTATAAGAGTACTTTAAAAAGTATTTCTCATGTCCACATTCATTGTTACTCACTAAAAACATTGTGCGTGCCCTGAGGCCTAACAAATGTGTTGAATACATTTTATTATTCTTAAAGCCAGTGTTTCTAATCTTTGTATATTTTGCAACCTGCACAGTTTCCATTAGTTAGTCTTTTTCTTCCTGCCTTCTGCTGGTGGATTGCAATGTTTTTAATGTGTCTCAGCCCTACTTCTCAATCTTTGTTTTAGGGCTTGCATACGTATACTAGCTTTTTTAAATATAAGATAAACATACAACGAATGTTTCCGAACTACAAGCGTGCAAATTCACTCGTGTCCAGCCTGGACCATCCTGACCCGGCCTTGAACTCAACATCCGCTGGTCAAACACTCGACAGGGTACCTTTCACTTCGAAGCTCGCCTGTTTGTCGGAGTCAAGAATTTCAAGTGTGACAATATCTTCGACACGTCAGGTCAATAAGAAACTCAAACATAATGTGGTATTTTGGATAAAACTACAGTATTTATTAGATTTCTTGAACAGACTTAAAAGTGGTGCTGTAGCAGGAACATAGAGGAAGAGAAGAGCAGGACACACGAGGTGAGGAGCAGAACACAAGACAGAAACTAACACAAGAAGAAGTTATTTTTTCTATTTAAGATGTCTGCTGAAGTGAAGCAAATACTTGGGTATACAAATAAATAAACCTAAACATAAATACAGTAAACGTCCAAAGACCTGCTTGTCTATGACGCAAATAGTTTGCATAAAATAAGAATAGTGCTGCAACATTTCCCTGTTAGTTGGAGTTAATTACAGCTTTCAACGCTTTGTCAGTTAAATGCGAGATTAACGGCGTGTGAGCGCGTTGTGCCTTCCCGCCTAGCGGCGATATTAGTGTGTACTTACTTTGTGTATCTTACTGTTGATGCTTTGTCATTGTTGCTTGCTTTTCTACTTTTTTTTTTACTAACTTTGCAGCTTTTACAACAGAATCCTCAAACTTAACTCTGGCCGCTTTGACTCGGTCAAAAATCAGTTGAATTATCACCGCTTTCGGCGAGAGTTTAAGACGAGTTGTTGCGTCACTATCTACGGCGTCTTCTTCCCGTCTCGTGTTCACGCGGGTCGGTCCCGGGGGTTGCTTTCACATCGTTCTGCTCCACCGGTTTGGTCTGGTCTGAGCCCTCCTAGACTCTGCAGGTGTGGATGGTGACCGTGTTCTTGCACTGCTGGCAGCGGACTGAGCAGCACCAGGAGAACTTGCAGGAGCAGCGCTGCACCACCTCGGCCCGGCCGGCTCGGTACCCCGGCCCGCAGCACACCAGCTCGCAGCCGTCTGCTGCCAGTCGAGACGTTCCTGGGAATGTTTCAGAAGACGGCAGCATCGTTTTCACGTGATTGTCGTGATTGATGAATTGGATCATCTGGATCGGTATTCTTACCGTTGCATCTCCTACCCGTGGTCCCAGGGATACCGTTGTCAGGGTCTAGATGGCAGAAATCTGGAGACGGGGCAAGGTACACGAGGTCTCTGGTAGCAGGGGGTTTGACCTGCGGGTCACGGGGGAGCAGAGCGGTTCTGGATCCTACGCGAGTCAGGCGGGCCTAAGAGGAGGAAGAGACGGACTGGGAACTTTGATACTGAGAATGTGCGGCCGCTTCATATGTTCACCGACTGAGCTGAAAGGAGCGAGATGTGTTTTGTGATACCTCCGTGGCGCCGTCAAAGCGTTCTTTGAGCACAACGCCAACGCGCCTGAACGGGGGCATGACCTTCCAGCAGGTCCTCAACTCGCAGGAGCCGGAGACGCCGTGACACTTGCACTCCACTTGCATGTTGTGAAGGATGGCCTGAGGTTGACAGGAAGTTATTATAAGCGAGTGTACATTGAATCTCACGGAGGTGGAAGACGTGTAAATGAACCGAGGCGTCAACCTTTCGGCCGGCCTCGTTGTTGTGGATGTTCATGAGCGGGCGCCCGGCCGAAAGCCCCTTGGCCCGTTCTGGTTCATCCACAAATATTTGGGAGAAAGCCACGCCGTAGGACAGGTTGTCACTGCACCCTGACCACTGGAAACCTGCGCTTGGACGGAGAGACGGTATTGATGGAGTAATATCTGGCGTCACTGCTGCAGGCATCAGGGCGCCAAATATCCCACAGAAAAGTGTAGCGGCAGTTTTTGGGCTATATATGTGTGTGTGACTCGAGTTTGATACACTGGAATCCGAGCTCACCCTCGGGGCTGACCCCCCTGACCTTCCTGTCACAGCCACACCTCTCCAGCTCCCCGCGGGTGCAGGCTCGGGTCACGGCCACGGCCACGGCCGCTGAGGACAAAGCGTGCACGAAGGCCGCCTCACGAGTCCCTAAAATCAAGATAGCGCACGTGATGCAGAAATTCAAGTTCGATGTATGGATTTATCAGCGTGTGAATTCTGCGTGACACTTTATCGACGTGCTGAAACCTTGGTTCATGACTCTGCCGAATGCATTGATCCCACGTGGGGTGGTCGAGCAGTTCCAGCGTCGGTTCCTGAACTGGTGCTGGCACTGAGGATGACATGCGGAGCAGTGAGATATCGGAGTGATGACATCCACGGCCTGCAGGTCCACGCCGAGACCCTCTGAACAAACCTCTTCGATGACCATCTCGGCTGCCTTGCGTACGGACTCCATGACCTCTCCTCGCGCCCTGCACACCCCCACCTGCCCCGGGGTCAGCCCCCTCAGCCTCGCACACGGGGCAGCACCGGACACGGGCCTGGAGCGAGGCAGCCGCGCCAGGGAGCTGGGACACAAAGACGGGGAGTGGTGAAAGTGACTTTTGAGCAGGTTTTTGAACGGGAAAAAAAATATGGGGCCGAAGGGGGGGGGCAAAAAGAGAGGATGTATAATGAAGAAAGCGGGAGGGAGGGAATAAGGAAGAGAAAAGAAAGAACAAAAAGGATGAAGAGGTAACGACCGGGCTGAGTTTTTAGAGAGGATGGAAACAAGGGGAAGACCAGGCAGAGAGAGAGAAAAGAGAAAAGGTCACCAGGAGTGAGACAAAGAAGGAGAGGGGAGCGACTGAAAGAGATTTAGAGACATGTCACCATCTTTTAAAAGTTATAGCATGACAAACAAACTCCCTCTTTCTCTTTCTCCCTCGCACGCTAGACTTACAGCCAGTTGGTTGCCATGGTGGGGTGGGTTGCCCATAGCAACAGGAGGAGGAGTGGTGCCGTGAGATTGACAGTGGAGACAGTTGGCATCAGACTGTCTGTCTGTCTGTCTGCCTGTCTGTCCTTCTGCGTGCGTCAGGCCGGGTCTTTGGACGGCACGCTGCCCGCCGCCAATCAAAGAGCTCCGTCCCTTTGTGGTGGTTTACGTCTGAGTCCCAGAGTCTGGGGATGACCCCCGCATATCTGTTGCAATGACAAGGGAACAGGGGCAAGATAGGATAGTTTAAAATAACCTTTTAAATGAACAATTATTTCATGAATATTCAGGTTTTAACCTTTCGTGAGAAGCCGCTGCCGCTCGACGACTGAACACACAGCTCCAAAAGTAACACTGATTCTTACCAGATCATAGCCAGTGAGATCTAGTTATCCTTCGGTATCCTTCCTTCTTTTGTTATTATAATGAATTGATCAAATAAGAATTGAATCCCAATTTCAATCAGTTGAGTTGTTCATCCGTTTCTTCCCTCACGCTGTCAGTGACAGCAGACGCATGCTCGCAGTGCAAGCCAAACTCCTCCGTGAGATGCAAAAGTAAGTCCATGTGTCCATATTCAATATTTAATTGAACAACTCTGTAGATCTTTCTCCTCCCAAAAACAAAAATGTAAATCCAGAAGTAAAATTAAACTTTTACAAAAACATTGTGTCAGCAAGTGTCCATAAAGTGTCCATTCCAGGTTGAAACGGCAAGAATGAATGAGAGCAGTGAGATGGGAGTGATGAGTTATAAAGGAGGTAGAGAAGGAGGGTGGGAGAGAGAGGACAGGCGTGATCCAGGGTGAGGAGTGATGCGGAGCGAGGGGAGGAGGAGGAGGAGGAGGAGGAGGAGGAGGAGGAGGAGGAGGAGGAGGAGGAGGAGGAGGCGGCGGCGGAGGAAGAGGAGGAAGAGGAGGAGGTTTGGGGATGGATAATAGTTGTACTACGTAAGTATTAAGAGTGTAAGTCTGCTTTCTATTGTGTGTGTTGGCATGTGACCTCAAATCTGAGCCGGCGATGGAGATAATGCTCTTTGAATGATTGTCACAACTCTGTTGTGTGTGTGTGTGTGTGTGTGTGTGTGTGTGTGTGTGTGTGTGTGTGTGTGTGTGTGTGTGTGTGTGTGTGTGTGTGTGTGTGTGTGTGTGTGTGTGTGTGTGTGTGTGTGTGTGTGTGTGGTGCATTTGGAGCTGAGAAACATTTTATGAGAAGACAAACTGAAGCCTTTTGTTTCCTCTTTAGAAATACGGCCGCAGCAGTATTGGCCCTTCAGACGTCTCGCAAGAAAATCCTCACATCACAAACTATGACGTCGCATTTCTGTCTCCGCATTAGTGGACATGTATGCGTCTTACCTAATGTTTAATTTTCCCAAACTTTGTTGCTCATTTTACGAGTCCCCCGCCACCTCCCCTTCCTCTATCTCCCCCACGTTTGCCCTCTCGTTCTCCCTCTCTCCCATTGCCCATATTGTCTTAGAAGAAGGGATGACATTTAGACAAGGGGAAGAAAACACACTGCCGACAAATATTGGAACTGAGGCAAATAAATCACGAGAAAGGAGGGAAAGGAGGGACCGGAGGGCACAAGGAGAGAGCGGATGGGGTAAAAAAGCAGTAAAGAATATCAAAGCAAGTTTATGACACATGCATTTAGAAAAAATTACATTATATGTGTGAATTTATTTAATAGTATTCTCGAAACAATGTTTTACTCTTTTATGTACTGAAGAATACGTAACATTTATAGCATAAAGTCTTTATTGCATGATTGTTTTTCATTTCTTGGAAATCATTAACACTGATTATTGATTATTCAATTTCAGTCCAATCCTTTTCACAGTTCTTTTGGTAGTTTTCCCTCCTCTTGTCTTCCTGCGTGAAATAATGTGAAACTTCTAAGAACAGTACAGATGAGCTCAGCACTAAATCATTTCATCTGAAGGTGCAATATAAGCTTTTCTTCCAGTTGTGTTTCTTTTTTGGAGTTGTAAAAGAGTAACCTATTATTTTTCTTTCATCACACACGAGATATGACGCAACCAAGAATTATGGTGAGGCTGTAAACTCACATTTGATTCAGATTTTAAGCCTCATTTTATGCTATAATGGTTATATATTGTGGAATGAACAATATATACAATTAGTCAAATATAATTTGACTACAACTTAGTCAAACTGTGTAATATGACAATGTATATACTATATATATATATATATATATATATATATATATATAAAAACCATAACACCTTAATATTATGCCTTTAATTATCCCTGCAAACCAGAGTTAGCTTTAAGCGAGCTAGTTTAGCCTGAACAGTTTTTCTTGATTATAATTGGATTCAGCTGCAGTCGTATTTCTGGGTTTTATCAAACCTAATCACTAAAATCTTGAAGCATCAAAATCCATTTTCAATTATCCTACATGAGAAGAAAAAAAGTGGGAAACATCGTCTTTAGCTTTTAGGGCTAGCTGACATTTCTCAACATGCTCTATTCGACACTATTGTATTGCAATAATTTATTTCATTTAAATCGATTTTTCTGTTGGTATCAAATAATGTATTTCTCTTTTTTTCCTTTTTAAAAATTCTATAGTATGTAAAGCGCCTGTGAGAACTTTTTAAGTCTATTGTTGTTGTAATATTTTTTTTTCCATTTATTTTTATGGGTATTCATTTTGTATCTTATCTGTTTTTAGTGTTGACTGATAAGGTTGGAAACATTGTCATGTTCTTCATTTTGTGGATAAATATATTAAACCTTGAAGACATATTTAATAAAGGCCAATAAAGCACAAATGTTGCGCTGCAGCTTTTCCACACCTGATGAAACTGCTCACGAGGCTTTGTAGAGTCAGACGAGTGTGGTGGCCCATCTACCTGAACCCTCTGACACCCAAATCCTGTGAGTAAATGGTCACCCCATCCACACACACACACACACACACACACACACACACACACACAGACACACACAGACACACACAGACACACACACTTTCCTCTGTCTATATCTGCAGACGGGATTCTTGTAGGCCCCCTTCGCTCCTTTTTTTTGTCTTCCTCATGTCGTATTCCTCCTTTGTGTCCCCTGTTTCTCCAAATGACGTCTTCCGCCGTCTCCCACAGCAACGCCATGGTGATGAGCTGGCCACTGTCATGTCCGGCGCCTCTGTTATGCTCATCCCTTCACCCCTCTCTCGTAAATAACTTGCCCTCTTTTTTTAATCTTTATCTTACCCCCATTTTGTGGACATTTTATCATGCTGACATGGTCCAGTGCTGATTGACTGTATCCAGGTTGCAGAGCTTGTTAAAGCTTCAGCGTGACACGGGGATGACTTGTATCGCCCCGCGGAGGCAGCAGAGGACTCCACTCTAAACTGACCTTACTGACGCGTACCACCAGATGGATGATGGGCCTAATGGGGACTCTGGACTTCACCAACATTTCCGCCCAAGGTCATCGTGAGACGGAAATGTAACCCACCACCTTTTGCTCTCTCCCTGCTCAGTCTTGTTGCTTCTCCGCCCTCGGGGGTAACAACCTGCCTCGGCGGTCCGAGTCAAGATGAAATGACAGTCGGCGGCAGAAACACGACTGCTGTGCACGAGCACGCTCGCATTGCTCGGCCAACAAAGAGCCGCACGCACGGCTGTGTATGAGTGTGTGTGGAGCGTGTGCGTGAATATTATGGGATGGCGGGCGGTGGTGTTGTCAGGCAGGGAAGTGGGGGTGGCTGAGTGGGCGGTGAGCTGTGTGCACATGGGGGGAGGGGGCAGAGGGAATGGACGAGCCATGAATATTATGGGATGGTGGTGGTGTGTGTGTGTGGGGGGGGGGTTATGAGGTGGAAAGATGGCAGTACATATGGGATATGGGGGGAGTAGGAGGAGGTGTTGGTGACGGCATTGCACGTGAGTGCACGTGTACGCGCGCACGTGAGCATATAGGGGCCATTCAAGCAACAGTAACGGACAACGGCCACACAGAGGCCTTTGTTGCTCTGCGCTCCGCATGTACAGTAGGGAACACTGCAGAGAGGCCATCGTGGTGGAGGATCCGTGGAGGCCTCTGGGCTCGTGCTTGGACCGTTCTTCCCCTTTTTTCTGGACATGTCTACATCCCAACATGCAGAACATATTTTCTCTAATGCAACAGAAATCTTCTGTGAACCAGAAGAGACCAAAATTAATGCAGCTAAAGTGTTAAATGTTTGTTCTCCATGCATTTAGGCCTTCAAATGGTAATAGCTGTTTAACTGGGATGACATTCATAATATTGGGGCTACTGTAAATTATATTATCATCTGAAATGAAAGCTTATGTGCATCTTTAAAAACTAAGATATCCATTTAAAATATATAGGAAACCTAATGAGGAGCACATGTGGTATTATAGTAATCCGTGGCGCCCCTTCTCAGTGTTAATCTTTCCACATTAAGTTCATAAAGCTTCCCTAAAGAGCTGGAACCGGATGACACGTAATATATGTTTCATGATTGTCACAGACGGCGAGATCATTTAAATGACTTGAAAAAAATACAAAGTGAAAAAATTGTCTACGCTAAAGGGTTTAATCCCTGACAAAGAGATTCAAAGATTGTATCCGACAGCACCAAAGGAACATGGCGCTCACACTGCCACATTATTGCTTGTCGAACGTTCAAGTTATTTCATTTTAAAAGACCGGTGGGGACAAAGCAAACCGTGTAAAGCCTAACGGACTGTCTGACGGCAACTTGTATTTATTTATTTATACATGGAGAACTGTGCAGCTGCAGCAGGCATGTTTTAATGTATCTGTAAATGCAGTTTTAGCCTGAAGGTGACATGAGGCCAATCTGCTGAAACCGTTAAACGGCATTTCTGGTGCAGAAGGAAACAAATATGTATTGCTTGGATGAGTCTGAGATGAGAGGCTCAGGTCTTATTTATGATTTTTACATTTTTATATCAATAATTACCTTTGCGTTGAAAATGCGGAAGGTAATGTTTTGATCGCCGTGTATTTGTATGCGTGTGTGTGCGTGCGTGCGTGCGTGTTATTTGCATAAGTAAAAAAGTATTAAACCGAATCGCATGACATTTGGTGGGATGGTTGGTTATTATCCGGGAACTATTTGATTAGATTTTGGGATTGATTGGGTCAAAGGTCAAAGGTCAAGGTCATGAAAAAGGTCAACGTCTTATTGAATCGCATGAAATTGGTGGGATGATTGGTTATTATCCGGGGACCATTTGATTAGATTTTGGGATCAATCGGGTCAAAGGTCAAGGTCATGAAAAGGTCGAAATCTTCTTTTTATCAAAGCGCAGTCAATTTATATCCAATTGGCATGCAACTAATGCCAACATGTTCATAATTCAATGCCAAATCTTATGATATGCGCTCTACCGAGTGTCTGTTCTAGTTGTATTTGCTTTTGACTTGCAACATATAATTGTAGACCAGGCAACGTGTTTGACGTGCACCTGCCATTACTGTAGTTCTTAAAGGACTTGCAAGACAACCAGATCATGTTCTTGTTCATAGAGACAGACGCAATGCAGTGAGGCTGCTATAGCAACGCAGGATAAATAAGTGCAATTAAGAGATTGTGTCTCTCTCCCTGTAACAATAAGTCTGTATTCAGAACGTGTGGCCTTCAGGTGTTATATGGACTTGTTGCACATTCAAGTGCTTTCATTTTGAAATATGAAACAAAACAGATTCTGCGGAGCCAAAATTATCATTTATTGGCCGCTTTTATTTATTGCTTTTAAAGATGTCACAAAGTAAGCAGCACGAAGCTACAATGTGCTGCAGCATCTGAACAAAGCGGAGAAAAGTGCAGACGGAGCCGGCTGGAATGGACGTTTTGGGGAATGTATTCTACCATTTTTCTTTTGCGCTGCATGGTTACCATCTGTAGTTGATGCTGTGCCTTGAACGTCATGTCTTCGTCATTCTAGTACCATTAAAACATTTTTAATTCATATTTACTGATTGGATGTGTCACTGATATCCAGCAACTTAAATCATATTTACTACTTTACAAACTGAAGTTGAAGGCAACATCTGTGTGTTTTATGAATCAATGTACTGACCTCTGACATCAGCCGTGCATGTAGTAGCAGTACATAGTACTGCATATAACTGTGTCTATAGTAACAGTGTTTATGAGTACAGAACAGTACATAGCGGCAGTACATAGTAGCAGTGTGTATGAGTACATAGTACCAGTGTATATGAGTACATAGTAGCAGTACATAGTACCAGTGTATACGAGTACATAGTAGCAGGACATAGTACCATTGTATATGAGTACATAGTAGCAGGACATAGTTCCATTGTATATGAGTACATACTAGCAGGACATAGTACCATTGTATATGAGTACATAGTAGCAGTACATAGTAGCACTGTAGCAGTGTATATGAGTACATAGTAGCAGTGTATATAAGTACATAGTAGCAGTGTATTTGAGTACATAGTACCAGTGTATATGAGTACATAGTAGCAGTAAATAGTAGCAGTACATAGTACCAGTACATAGTACCAGTGTATATGAGTACATAGTAGCAGTAAATAGTAGCAGTACATAGTACCAGTACATAGTACCAGTGTATATGAGTACATAGTAGCAGTACATAGTAGCAGTACATAGTAGCAGTATGTATGAGTACATAGTAGCAGTGTATATGAGTACATAGTAGCAGTACATAGTAGCAGTGTATATGAGTACATAGTAGCAGTACGTAGTAGCAGTGTATAGGAGTACATAGTAGCAGTACATAGTACCAGTGTATATGAGTACATAGTAGCAGTACATAGTACCAGTGTATACGAGTACATAGTAGCAGGACATAGTACCATTGTATATGAGTACATAGTAGCAGGACATAGTACCATTGTATATGAGTACATACTAGCAGGACATAGTACCATTGTATATGAGTACATAGTAGCAGTATATAGTAGCACTGTAGCAGTGTATATGAGTACATAGTAGCAGTGTATATAAGTACATAGTAGCAGTGTATTTGAGTACATAGTACCAGTGTATATGAGTACATAGCAGTAAATAGTAGCAGTACATAGTACCAGTACATAGTACCAGTGTATATGAGTACATAGTAGCAGTACATAGTAGCAGTACATAGTAGCAGTGTGTATGAGTACATAGTAGCAGTGTATATGAGTACATAGTAGCAGTGTATATGAGTACATAGTAGCAGTACATAGTAGCAGTACATAGTACCAGTGTATATGAGTACATAGTAGCAGTACATAGTAGCAGTACATAGTAGCAGTGTGTATGAGTACATAGTAGCAGTGTATATGAGTACATAGTAGCAGTGTATATGAGTACATAGTAGCAGTACATAGTAGCAGTGTATATGAGTACATAGTAGCAGTACGTAGTAGCAGTGTATAGGAGTACATAGTAGCAGTACATAGTACCAGTGTATATGAGTACATAGTAGCAGTACATAATACCAGTGTATACGAGTACAAAGTAGCAGGACATAGTACCATTGTATATGAGTACATAGTAGCAGGACATAGTACCATTGTATATGAGTACATACTAGCAGGACATAGTACCATTGTATATGAGTACATAGTAGCAGTACATAGTAGCACTGTAGCAGTGTATATGAGTACATAGTAGCAGTGTATATAAGTACATAGTAGCAGTGTATTTGAGTACATAGTACCAGTGTATATGAGTACATAGTAGCAGTAAATAGTAGCAGTACATAGTACCAGTACATAGTACCAGTGTATATGAGTACATAGTAGCAGTACATAGTAGCAGTACATAGTAGCAGTGTATATGAGTACATAGTAGCAGTGTATATGAGTACATAGTAGCAGTACATAGTAGCAGTGTATATGAGTACATAGTAGCAGTACGTAGTAGCAGTGTATAGGAGTACATAGTAGCAGTACATAGTACCAGTGTATATGAGTACATAGTAGCAGTACATAGTAGCAGTGTATATGAGTGCATAGTAGCAGTACATAGTACCAGTGTATATGAGTACATAGTAGCAGTACATAGTACCAGTGTACATGAGTACATAGTAGCAGTGTATATGAGTACATAATAGCAGTACATAGTACCAGTGTACATGAGTACATAATAGCAGTACATAGTAGCAGTGTATATGAGTACATAGTAGCAGGAGGCCTCTCCTGCATCAGTAAAGTATTTGACACGTCCAGCTGTGTAGCAGCAGGTTCAGCAGCTGGGTGACCTGCACACCACTGAAGGCTCCAGTCTACCTGTGTTTGGACCACATGGACACAGGTGAAGGCTCTTTGACTTCTTGCTGACTCCCAGACATGCTCAGTGAGTATTATGGTCTGTCCCCAGTGGACTTGAGTTCCCCTGGTGACCATGTGACTGCTTTTTTCTTTCTTCTTTTTTCTGTCTTTTTAGGAGTTGTATATTATGGGATGTATGCTTGGACTGCTGGAGTATTATGGTCTGTCGAGGAGCGAAGGGGAGGGAGTGTCACCATGACAACGGGGTTGCTAAGGGGGCTGGGACTACTAGTGGAAAGGGGAAGGAGTGTGCATGCAATGAGTCTGGTGCATGCATGTCTAGCAGCAGAGTGCGTGCGTGCGGGCGCGCGCGCGCGTGCGCGTGGTGGAGGGGGTGGGGGCAGCCAGAGTATTATGGTCTGTCCGTTGCGAGGTAACTATGCAGAGTCCTGTGTGAGTGTGGGAGGGGGGATTATTATGGGATGTCTGCCCCTTTGTGTGTTTGTGAGGATGTTAGCTAAGCTCTGCCTGTGAGGTTGGGGGAGAGAAGAGGGGAGCAACGTGTTCTGGGTCATTGACGGATGCTTTTTTTATTTTTATCCTGCTGATCATTGATTCAGCCGGCTTTCACGAATGCGCGCAAAATGACAACAACTACCGCACAAAAAGCCTGACTTCATTCTAGCGCCGAGAGAGGGAAGGAGAGAGAGAGCACACACCTCGACCCGGGACTGAGCTCACACTCACCACAGTAAGTTTCTAACGTGTGATTGTTGGTTTTCAACGCTTAAACTTTACTTCAACGTACTGTTTTAACTCGCCAATGCGAAATTGAAGCCCGCACTTTAAATAATGATGGATGCCACACTACTTCATCCACTCCTTCGTGGACTAATAATGCCGGCAAATCAACATCATGTCTAAGCGTAAATGATCCAGTTATCTAACTTATTTGAGTACGCAAGGTGGTTAATTAGATGAGATGCTGTGTAAATATGTGGAAATGAGAAAAGGATTACCGAAGCTACACCAACCAATGCCATTTATTTATTTATTTATTTTCAGCCCCCACCGCCCGCCCGCCCCCTCCCTTCCTGGACACCCCCCGGTCCATTCTCCAACAGTCCCACGTCATTTTCCCTCCTCCCTCGCCGACCGAGGAGCAAGGTTTAGGAGGGATTAATTCGACCAGCAAGACGTACAATTAAAACGCTGCAAACATGTCGGGCAGCGAGGATGAGCGACAGGACTTCGGAGCCGCAGACGAGCCCTCACTTCTTCACGGTAAGCTCGTGTTTTATTCCTCCGAAGGAGGTCCATCTCTCGCGGAGCTCGCGGGAGCTAACGTTAGCTCGAGCTAGCCCGTCCGTCACTCGCCATTACGGACGAGTTAGCTAACTTCTCCAGGAAGAGTTCACAGTTACGGGTTTTATTTATTAACCCCTCTCGTGCCACGAACCTCCCGCGTGTGTCCTCTCACGCGCGGACGTGAACTGTCAAAGTTTTTCCCAAACCGGAGAACAAACAAGTTTCAACCTGTTCTGTGGTGGCGTTCAGGGTGTGTGCACGCGCGCACGGACACGCGACCGAAGTCGTGCCAGTGCGCGCGTCTGTTCATCCTCTCCGGTCTGCAGCAGAGCCGGTCGTCCCGCGTGTCTTCTCCCGCTAATGACAGCGTGTCGCCCGCAGGTGAGGAGGACGAGCTCCCGGAAGCTGTGTCTGACGTGGAGGAGGCTCCCAAGACGAAGAAGAAGAAGAAAGCCAAGAAGAGCAGCCGGGAGAGCAGGAGCAGCAAGAGGCAGAGGCCCGTCAGAGAGGTCCGTTTGAACAACTTTTATGTACATTGTCAACTTGTAGACTCGGGAACCCCGTTTTTATGAGGTTTTACTTAGAAGATTTGACCTGGTATACAAATCTGTCAATTTATATCTCGGGGGGCCACACTAAAACAATCACAAGGGGCCCCTGTGAGTAGGACTTGTCCAAGTCTCCTTGAAACACTGTGTAAAGCATTGTTAAATAGTTTGCTGTTTTTGAGTTGTATTCACAGCAGAAAAAAACAAATGCATTGATCATAATTACTGTGCATATGTGATGTCAATAATTCAAGGAGTCGTGGCAAAAACTGTTTGCGTCAGGAGTATTTCAAACCGCAGCAAAAACAATTCTTTGGGCCATATGGCAATCATCTTAAAGTGCAAAATATAAATAAATGCAGATTGTAGAACAAGGTAACATACTTGTGATTGAGTCTATGGACCAATGAAGACAGTATTGAAAAATATTTATATCTGCAGTTTGACAAACTAGGTTTTTGTAATACAGTTTCTCTACATTCGTAATTCACAGTTCCCTTGTTTTCACTCGAGTCCAGGTTGATTGTTGTTTTATATTTGAGTAACATCAAGGAAACTGTTATTTAAGTTGAGCAGTCCTGTGATAGATGTGCTAATAGACTCTTATTTAAAGGAAAATCTCTTTATTATTAAAAATACACTGACATCAGGGAAACAATGTCCATCATCGTGGACGATGTGTGATCCGCCCATCAAATACACGATGGAGCCAGTTCTCCATCAGGATGTCTCTGATCACCTGCTGGGTTCGTCTTAGTTCATCCATCTCATTCCCCTGTGGCTGGACATCAGCCAGGAGAAGTCTGCATGGGGATTAAAATAAGAGATACGCATTTCCTGAAATCAGGGCTGCAACTAACTATGAGCGTTATTGAGCAATCTGCAGATTGTTTTCTCTTAATCTTCAATTAATCAATTAATGGGTTGGATTATATTATATCTCTAACGGGTGAATAATACAGACTATACCTTCCCGGAGCCCAAGATGAAAGATTCAAACTGCCTATTTCATCTGATGATCCAAAACCTATATACTCGGATTACAATGACATCATTAATATATTGTTGGGTTTCACACATTTTCCAATTAGTCAATTGACAGAAAAGGAACTCGACTATTTTGATAATCAATTCAATGTAATGACACCCTTTTAAAGGAAGAATGGCAAATCTCTCTGATTCCAACTTCTCAAATATGAATTTGTCTGGTGTCTAAGTTGTCACTGATGGCAAAGTGTTTTACATTTCAGCTTTAAAAGTGATTTAAATAGATGAATTGAGTAATTGTTAACTCATTTTCTGTCAATTGACTAATATATTTAGTGACTGGTCGTTTGATACCTGCATTGAGTGATAAACTGTGTACTGACCTTGAAGCTAAATAGATGATAGCACAGCTGTGTGACTTTCCATGCAGACCTCCACAACTGTATAGAGTAGCATATTTATTACTAAAAATCATACTTAAAAATGATGACACCTTCGTTTAAAATTTATTAAACAATATATATATATAGCACCAGTGTCTTTTTGTAATTTGCAAAGTCTTTGTTTTGCAGGAGTTGCCAGTCAGCTCCCCAGAGCACCTGATTGGAGTACAAGCAGCAGATAGAGATGCAGAAGAGGGAGGTGTGCGGTCAGCGAGTGAAGGAAGTGATTATGCCCCCGGGAAGAAGAAGAAGAAACGTTCCAGCAATGCCAAAGATAAGAAGAAAGGAGGTGCGGCAGCAGAGAAAGGAGCCTCGTCCAGCTCAAAGAGCAGACGTAAAGAGCCAGAACCGGAAGACGATGACGACGATGACGATGATTGCCAGGTAAAGATTAATTTAGCCTCCACTGCCGAGTGAATAATTAATTAATGCCATCAGGACTAACGGGACAAATTCGCCTTTCCTCACACTTCAGCCTAAAAGCTCCACTCAGCTGCTGGAGGCCTGGGGCATGAAAGACATTGACCACGTCTTTACTCAGGAAGACTACAGCTCGCTCACCAACTACAAGGCCTTCAGCCAGTTCGTCAGGTGGGGAGACCCCTTGTATATCAACACCAGATTGAAGGAGCGGAGTGTGTATGTATTTAAATATAAAGAATCACGATACATCTTGTTCATTTTATGTTTTTAGGCCTTTAATTGCAGCTAAGAACCCCAAAATCGCTGTGTCCAAGATGATGACCTTAATGATGGCTAAATGGAGAGAATTCAGCACCAACAACCCTCTTAAGGTATTGAAACCCTGAAGACGTTTGCACGTCAGATTTGTAATCCACAACGTTTGCTGTGTTTGACCCGGCGCCGTGTCCTCTCATGTAGGGATCCGCCACGGCCACGGCAGCGCTAGCAGCTGCCAATGTGGCTGCAGCTGTGGAGAACATGGTGGTGGCGGGAACGGACGGAGGGGCGGAGCCCAGTGCGCCCGCTTCACCTGCTCCCGCTCCGGTCATTGCTCCACCCCCTGTTGCTGCAGCCCCGGCGCCTCCGCTCCGCAAGGCCAAAACCAAAGAGGGGAAAGGTGAAGGACACTTCATTGTTCAGATAACAGTATGGTTACATGTGAAGATAAAGGGGGTGGTTGTTGTTTATGAATAATACAAAATAAACCGTCTCCTGATTTAAACTTTAATCTCCCAGGTCCCAATGCTCGCAAGAAGTCGAAGCCTACGGCTAAGACTCCGCTGAAGCCCAAACCCAAGAAGGTGGCGCCACTAAAAATCAAACTAGGCAGCCTCAACAGCAAGAGGAAGCGCTCTTCAGTAAGATACCTTCACGCCCCCCGTTCTTTCTGTCTTACAGCACAGTCATTACATTTTAGAACGAGACAATCGTTTAATCAGACGATTGATAATGTACTTTAATGTAACGCGTTGCTTCTCTCTTTCCCAATCTCCTCTCCTCGCCGTCTCTCCGTCAGAGTGACGAAGATGAACCCGAGGTCGAGAGTGACATCGATGACGGGAGTTTCTCGGTGTCGGATGGCTCCAACCGCAGCAACCGTCCTAAGAAGAAACCCAAGAGTGCGAAGAAAAAGAAGAAAGGTCGGCATTGAAATATCCCCTTTAATAAAATGTTGTTTCTTCTACCGAGACCGATTTTAAAAGATTAAATACGAGGCCGAAATGAAGGCCTTTACACCAACTGTGTCCAGGTAGCAATTTTTTTTGTGCTAATTTTCGCTGGGTGTCCTCTCTAAGTGGAAACGGAGGACGGCGATGGCTACGAGACGGACCACCAGGACTACTGCGAGGTGTGCCAGCAGGGAGGAGAGATCATTCTGTGTGACACCTGTCCCCGAGCCTATCACATGGTCTGCCTGGACCCGGACATGGAAAAGGCCCCTGAGGGCAAGTGGAGCTGCCCACACTGTGTGAGTACCTCTAGAGCTGTGCAGAGACGTCCGCTGGCTCCCGCGTTGGAGAAGAAACGGTGCAAAACGTTGCACCTGCTGTGTGGAAGTGTCTGACGGGAAAGTTGCGTTGACTTTTTAAAGGTTTTTAAAAATATATTGTCCTGTTCTCTCTTTCTCTTTGTCCTCTGCTGCTGCCCCCCAACCAACCCCAACCCCCTTGCTCACGTTTCCATTTATCCTCTCCTATTTCCCACCACATGTCTCACCCCCCATCCCCCATTTCCTCGTCTTATCCCTCCCTCCTCCCTCCCCCCTCCCCCTCCAATATGGCTCCCACACGCACACGCGCAATGCACGTACACCCCCCCCCCGGCGCTCTGGAAAATCACCCCACACCCTTGTTTCCTTTCACTCCGTTCCGCATACCTTCCCTGCCTGTCTCTGCCCCCCCCCCCCCGCCCATCTCTCCCCCTCCCCCTCCCCTCCACTCTCTCCCCCTCCCCCTCCCCTTCACACCACACCACCTCCCTCTGTCTGTAATTCTGCCACCAGGAGAAGGAGGGGATCCAGTGGGAGGCCCGAGATGAGCTCTCTGAGGTCGAAGGGGAGGAAGAAGAAGACAGGCGGGAGGAAGGGGTGGAGGAGGAAGACGACCACCACATTGAGTTCTGCCGGGTGTGCAAGGACGGCGGGGAGCTGCTTTGCTGTGACACCTGCCCCTCCTCCTACCACATCCACTGCCTCAACCCTCCTCTCCCTGAAATTCCCAACGGAGAGTGGATCTGCCCCCGCTGCAAGGTGAGCGCTGTGCTCTGGTGCAAGGGAGTCGCCGTGCGCGCGTGCTAACGTGGGCGTGGATGCAGATTCCATCTTGTGCACGTCTACAGTATTTTAGTTAATCCACAGCAGCGTTGAGTTTGCTGACATCTCATGTCTTAAAACTTCCCCATTCCTACGACTATTATTTTTAAGCCAGAGCTTCTGTTCATTGAGGAGCATTATATCCTAAATGTGTGTCCCCTCCCTCTCCTGCTTTCTCACAGTGTCCACATATGAAAGGAAAGGTCCAGAAGTTGATAACGTGGCGATGGGGGGAGCCTCCGGCCCCCACGCCTGTCCCTCGGCCTGCTGACCTTCCTGCCGATGCTACTGACCCCCAGCCGCTGGCAGGCCGCAAGGAAAGGGAGTTCTTTGTCAAATGGTGCAACATGTCCTACTGGCACTGCTCCTGGGTGCAGGAGCTACAGGTAGCGCACATTCTCTGAATCTGTATCCACTTGTAGTCGACGATGTGTACGTTTCTCTGCACGCACGCACAAGACGAGATAAACACAAACCCAATGGTGTCTTTCTCTACCTCCCTGTCGCCCAGTTGGAGCTCAACTGCCAGGTCATGTTCCGCAACTACCAGAGGAAGACCGACATGGACGAGCCGATCCCGGTCGACTTTGGTGAGGGGGATGAAAACAAAAGCACCAAGAGGAAGAACAAGGATCCTGTCTTTATCCAAATGGAGGCGGAGTTTTACCGCTATGGAATCAAAATGGAGTGGATGATGATCCACCGCATCGTCAACCACACGTAGGACGCGTTTATATTCTCGTATGCGATACACATTTAACCTTTGTAAAGAAGAACAGTGCATTTAGTTTGCTCTGAAGGTGTGGTGCCATGAGACAAACCAAACGCTGGTTTACACAGTCGCACACATCCGGAGAGCAAACGCAGTCGCACGACTTTATCATCAACATCGTTCTCGTGTGTGCTTTGTTTCCATAATAGTATCGATAAAAAGAACAACATACATTACTTGATCAAATGGAGAGATCTGGCCTACGACCAGGCAACGTGGGAGTGCGAAGACATGGACATCCCAGAGTTTGACACCTTCAAACAGACGTACTGGAATCACAGGTACACAGACTGACCACATGTTGGGGAATTCTGCTAATAATAAATGCCGCTGAAAATAAGTTAATTTTGCATCTGTCGTTTTTCTTCAGAGAGTTGATGATGGGCGATGAGGGCAAACCTCTCAAGAAGCTAAAGAAGATGGTCAAAATCAAGAAGGCAGAGCGTCCACCTGCTAACCCGGTTATTGATGTAAGTATTATGAAACCTTGAAGCAAAGAAAACAAAATCTCCAAACACAGCATTGGTTATTGTGGCACCATTTGCATTTTTTGTGTTGGACTAATTAATTATTCATTATGAAATAAAGTGTTGTTGTCAAGTGTATTCCCCTGGCAGAATACAATTAGCTAGAATCGGGATGTATTTAATATTCTCCTTTGTTTCTTCCTTCCAGCCGACCATCAAGTTTGATCGTCAGCCCGACTACCTGGAGAGCACGGGAGGAACCCTGCACCCCTACCAGCTGGAGGGGCTCAACTGGCTGAGGTTCTCCTGGGCTCAGGCCACCGACACCATCCTGGCGGATGAGATGGGTTTAGGGAAGACCGTGCAGACCGCCGTCTTCCTGTACTCGCTGTACAAGGAGGTACAACAGTTTTTATGATCGTCTCGAAGGCATTTTAAGTGTTTTGTATTCTCCTGTTCTGATGCTATTTCCAGCATCTGAACTTTCTGTGTCCGGTTTGCCCTCCCCTGTCAATCAATGTCAGTGGGAAAGGTTTCAGACACGTGACGCACAGCAACTCCGTCCTTTTAAAGGGGGTCAGTTCCAAGTAGGGAACTCGACCCTAAAGGCAGGACCGTACAGGTGTGTGTGTTGTAGAAAACACCAGCACATTGAAAGGCTCTATGTATACACGTCATACATGTATCCATTATTATAATATATCATGTAAATATTGACTTTGTCTTCCTGGTACAGGGTCACTCCAAAGGTCCCTTCCTGGTCAGTGCTCCCCTGTCCACCATCATTAACTGGGAGAGGGAGTTTGAGATGTGGGCCCCTGACATGTACGTGGTGACCTACGTCGGGGACAAAGACAGCAGGGCCGTCACCCGGGAGAACGAGTTCTCCTTTGAGGGAAATGCCATCCGAGGCGGGAAAAAGGCTTCCAAGATGAAGGTAAGGAAGAACAGAGGGGAACGGGGTGATGATATCAAATGAAAATGCTAGATATCTTTGATGGAAAATCTTGGTGAAGTCGGTTTGAATCGGTGCACTAGCACTTGATGTCCAATATAGTAGTGAAAGTTACACTGGTAGGATCTGACATGGCAAAAATGTCCAAAATCATCCACGGGTTCATCCACGGTGTCGTCTTGAGGCCTGATGGCAGGGAAGGGATTCCCCTTGTGACGGAGGCTCAATATGAGTTCTTATTGCTTTTTATTTGAGGTTGTGGCTAAAATGATGCTATATAATGAGATTTATATATAATGAGGTTTATTGCTCGGCTACTATGTCGCTTTTTACAAAGAAGTCAAATACGTTAAACTAATTAAATTGCCCACTTGTTTATTGTTAATCCAGAACACAGAAGGGCAAACGGGCATCCAGGCTTTAATACAGATTATCTGCAGAAGTATGAACTGTCGTCTCAGTGTAAAGTACTTACTTCGGAGTGAAGGCAGAAGTACAGAGAGAGAGGAGCGACCCGGCGGTCTCTATTCATTAATTTCTCCCTCACTGTTGTTGTTCAGCACTTCTTACATTGTAATTGGACGGCTGCGTATAAAAGGATGCCGTTTTCCCCAAAGCTGAACATCTTTAAACTTTTGGCGGCCTTTAAAAAAATGTGAACTAGGAACAGACTCAGAGCAACGCTGCTGTTAATGTGGCCGCCCTAAACTAATGTGCCCCCCCCCCCTCTCTCTCTCTCTCTCACACTCTCTCTCTCTGATTTACAGAAAGATTCAACAGTCAAGTTCCACGTCCTGCTGACATCCTATGAGCTGATCACCATTGACCAGGCTGTGCTGGGCTCCATTGAATGGGCCTGCCTGGTGGTGGACGAGGCTCACAGGCTCAAAAACAACCAGTCTAAGGTAATAACTTTGTGGAAGTGTTTATCCTTCATTTAAGATTAAATTCTGATTATCAAAAATGATTTGTTCAATGAATTGAATATAAAATAGTTTTTTTTTACTTTCTGTTTTAGTTCTTCCGGATTTTGAACAACTATCCGCTGCAACACAAGCTGCTGCTCACTGGCACTCCTCTCCAGAACAACCTGGAGGAGCTCTTCCACTTGCTCAACTTCCTGACGCCAGTGAGATTCAAGTCAGTAGAGCCACATGGACTGAATTGCAGATACAAGGAGGACGCCCCGCCCCCTCCCTGTATTTATTTATTGTTCTATGCTCTGCAGCAACCTGGAAGGCTTCTTGGAGGAGTTTGCAGACATTGCCAAAGAGGACCAGATCAAGAAGCTCCACGACATGCTGGGACCACACATGCTCCGGAGGCTGAAGGCTGACGTCTTCAAACACATGCCTTCGAAGACTGAGCTCATTGTTCGAGTGGAGCTGAGCCCCATGCAGAAGTACGTTATAGAACGATCGGGAGCTGAATGTTATGACTTTGAAGATCCACGCCGATGGAAATGCTACCAGTCTCCATATTGAAAAATATGATGGCCTGTTTTCTTCACGTCTATGATGTGTTTTCCTCCGTCTAATCTCTGAATTCTCTTTTCTCCTGATGTTTAGGAAATACTACAAGTTCATCCTAACGCGTAACTTCGATGCCCTGAACACTCGTGGAGGAGGAAACCAAGTGTCCCTGCTCAACGTGGTGATGGACCTGAAGAAGTGCTGCAACCACCCCTACCTCTTTCCTGCAGCTGCCACAGTATGACGTTTACATTGTCGGGGAACAAACCGTTTCTTTTTGGGGGTGATCCATATCCAACCATGGAAGCGTGTTTACTGCTCTGTTTATTCAGATTTCTCTCTCTGACTGTAGGAGGCAGCGAAACTTCCGAACGGCATGTATGAGGGCAACGCTCTGACCAAGTCTTCAGGGAAACTGACGCTGCTCCAGAAGATGATGAGGAAGCTGAAGAACGGCGGCCACAGGGTTTTAGTTTTCTCCCAGATGACTAAAATGCTGGACCTGCTGGAGGACTTCCTGGAGAACGAAGGATACAAATATGAGAGGATTGATGGATCGGTCACCGGCAGCTTGAGACAGGAGGCCATTGACCGCTTTAATGGTGCGTGCATCGTTTGTGTCGAGCTAAAAGCTGCTGCTCGGTTCTGAAATCTGGTTCTAACTTTATCTCCGGTGCGTTTCTTTTTTCAACAGCTCCTGGTGCTCCCCAGTTTGCTTTCCTCCTCTCTACCAGAGCTGGTGGTTTGGGCATTAATCTCGCTTCTGCTGACACCGTCGTCATCTACGACTCTGACTGGAACCCCCACAATGACATCCAGGTATGCAAACCCTGATTTTAACTTCACTTTCACGTGAAGATGTTGGTTTGTTTGGCGGAGAGGGGGTGATGCTGTTTATTTCATGTGTGTGTGTGTGTGTTTGTGTGTGTGTGTGTGCTTCGTAGGCGTTCAGCAGAGCTCACCGTATCGGCCAGAACAAGAAGGTGATGATTTATCGCTTCGTCACCAAAGCCTCGGTGGAGGAGAGGATCACGCAGGTTTGTGAAAAAGAAAACTACAAGGAATTAAAATAGTCTCGCCCATGTCAGGCCTCTGTGAACACGCGCTCACCACTCGGTTGTCCTCCGTCTACCTTCTAACTCCACCAGGTAGCGAAGAAGAAGATGATGCTCACTCACCTGGTGGTGCGACCCGGTCTCGGCTCCAAGACCGGCTCCATGTCCAAACAGGAGCTCGACGACATCCTCAAGTTTGGAACTGAAGAGTTGTTTAAATATGAACTTGGAGAGGGTGAGTCGACTTTAACCCACAGACAGATTCAAGATCCAGTGCGAATCCATTCGCTTTCATGTTTATCTGAGTTTCTCTTTTTATAATTTACACGGCAATTAAGCGATTTCTGCATTGGACTTTTAAATTGCAATGTCAAATGTAATATATTGTCCATAACTTTAGTATTTGTGTTTCTTAAAGAAGATAATCTGTGTTGTCAATGTATGGCTTCTCAGTTGTATGAAACATTGAAGTCTGAAAGGTTTGGCTCAGTGTTTGTGTTTGGGAGATGAGCCGGATAGAAACACAGGTACCAGTTTTGGGATGTAGTCTTTAAGCGAGAGGAGACTTTAGTCCGTCTGAAGTGGACAGATCACCTCTGGGATGCCTGTCTAACCTCACAGATGCTACGGGGAGGAATTGTAGTTTCTGCTTCCTTCCTCTTATAATTGACTGGTCCTTTTTTTTCCAGGGGACAACAAGGAGGACGACAGCAGTGTGATCCACTACGACGACCAGGCTATCGACGGGCTGCTAGACAGGAACCGGGATGCTACGGATGACACTGAGCTCCAGAGCATGAACGAATACCTCAGCTCCTTCAAAGTGGCCCAGTATGTGGTCAAAGAAGAGGAAGATGAGGTACTTTATGACAGCTGGGAAGAGGATGTAGTTCTTCAAATTGTCTAATAATGTCTTCACGGCAGAAATAAACTTACATTGTATTCTCTTCGATTACTTTGAATTACTCTTCGCTCTCTGAGGAGGAGGAGGTGGAGAGAGAAGTGATCAAGCAGGAGGAAAGTGTGGATCCCGACTACTGGGAGAAGCTGCTGCGTCACCACTACGAGCAGCAGCAGGAGGACTTGGCCCGAAACCTGGGCAAAGGCAAAAGAACCCGAAAGCCAGTCAACTACAATGACGGCTCCCAGGAGGACCGAGGAATCAGACAAGGTGAGGGACAATGTCTAATCTCTTCTTGTGAGTGTGTGCTGGTGTTTCTATGTGGATATTCAGCGTGCATGGTGTTTTATGTTATTAGTGTCTTTAGATTTGCTAAAGAAAGTTAGTTGTGTGTTTAGAAATTGATAGTTTCTTTCTTCTCAGACCTAGCATGTCTAACTATTTATTTAAATCCAGGGGATCCTCCTAAAGAAACATTATTACAGAATTGAGAAGTCTTTGAGGGGAACGTCGTAATAATAATACTTCATAGGGGAACTTGGACTTATAAGTGCAGTTACTCAGCCACCTTGGTTTTCCTGCAGTCGCTCCCCTTGGTCCACTAAATGCAGCATGACAAGAACAGCAGGGGGCGTATTCAGGAGTTCACTTTGTTGTCCTTGAGGAGTTTGGATGTTCTTTATCTCGAGTATCGGTCCTGCTTCTATGTCATCCCTCCTCAACGTTCCCGTCTGCGCTCCCTTTAGACTGGCAGGAGGATCAGTCCGACAACCAGTCCGACTACTCGGTGGCGTCGGAGGAGGGCGACGAGGACTTTGATGAACGGGCTGAAGGTAAGGCTCATCATCGTCATCGTCATCATCACTGCTGCTGTTGAGTGAACGGTCAACGACTTATGTGAAGATGCAGAGTTTCCACTCGTTTGACGTCATTGAGATGTTTGAGTTTGAGAGCCGGAGGAGGATCAGTAGGTAGCCCTTCCTGTTCTTGCCCCCTCTAACATCCTTCAAACCACCTCTACAGATGTGTATTCAGATTCAGACGACACCTATGATATGCTCATTGACAACCTCTACAACTACTCACAAAACGGCACTTGCTGCTGCATCGTCTGCGTTGAGCGTAGAGACGCAAGGAAAGGAAGAAAGGAACAAAAGAGAAAAGGAGAGAAGCAGGGAAAGACGATTATGAGCAACGGTTTCCCGGGCAGCTGAAATATCTACCTGCAATTTAAAGACATTGTTGGTGTTCATATTTACTGTTAATTTATAAAAAGTTGGTATTTATTAAATTTTTATAGGTTTATTCATTTTCTCTTGGCAGTTATTTGATATGCACAAAATCTGTTTAAATTTTTTTTTATGGCTGTTACTTTAATTGCATTAAATGAAGTACATCACCACAACGATGCTTTCAGTTGTAAATGTTTTGAAAGTGTTGCACTTTAATGTTTAAGAAGCGTTAAAAGTTGAGGGCTGAGAGGAGGAGGAGGAGGAGGAGGAGGAGGAGGACAGCAGCAGGATCAGTGAGTCGTGACGAGCCGTAAGTGGAGCATCTTCACAGCATCTTGAGGACGTTAAGATGATACTTCCAAATGCAACGTTTGATTTGTGATTTTTAAGTTTCGTGATCTCGGTGAACGGTTATTGACTCGATGTCGTGTCGCTTTAGCAAATGCCCGCAGGCCGAGCCGCAAGGGGCTGAGGAACGACCGGGACAAACCTCTGCCGCCGCTGCTGGCCCGAGTGGGCGGGAACATCGAGGTGAGAAGAGCAAAACAACGACGAATGCCTTTTTTCTTAAACAGTCTTTACATTTTGTAAACATCTTGACCTCTTTATTACTCGTCAGGTTTTGGGCTTCAATGCACGGCAGAGGAAGGCGTTCCTAAATGCAGTGATGCGTTACGGGATGCCTCCGCAGGACGCGTTCACCAACCAGTGGCTCGTCAGAGACCTCCGGGGGAAGTCTGAGAAAGAATTCAAGTGAGTCTCAATGAGATGTTTTTTCCACTTGCGTTGGCCAAATAGTATAGTTCACTTTTATTCCATCTGAAATAAAAACTGTCAAATAGTTAGTTGCCTGTTTGAACTATTTTATGTAGGTTACAGTTCTTTTGATATTTACGAAGTGTGGCCGCTTTAAAAAGTTGAATGCTGTTGGAAAAATATTTTTATAGTACGCAGGGTTCTTACGGTCATGGAAAACCTGGAAAAGTCATGGAATTTTAAAATGGTCATTTCCAGGCCTGGAAAAAAAAAGTTTTGGAAAAGTCATGGAAATTTGTTATGATCACATGTTCATTTACACAGATTTTGAAATAATTAATGTTTTTTAAAGTAAGATGCTCAAAATATAAGCCGGCGTACGCTCTCAATACACAATTTCTTAATTTTTCATGTTTTACCGAGATTTCAGTTTGGTCATGGAAATTTGGTTTAAAGTCATGGAAAACCCATTGAAAAGTCATGAAAAAGTCATGGAAATCCATTGGTCAAAATGTGTAAGAACCCTGAGTACAGTAGTAATTGTATTGGCACTATAATGGAAACCTTTGACGATACCCAGCCTTAAGAACTGCGGCGGCTTACTGGCTCGAGTTGCACTCGAAGCCTCTTTAAGCTTTTAGCCGTCATGAATCCAGATACATGGATCACTTTGTTTGATCTGAAATGAATGTTCTTGGTTTTATTTCTGTGAAATGTGCATCTCGTGGAGATTTAGGTATTTTTCAAATGTCCACCTTCTTCTTCCCCATGTGCTCAGGGCCTATGTGTCTTTGTTCATGCGTCACCTTTGCGAGCCGGGGGCAGACGGAGCCGAGACCTTCGCAGACGGCGTCCCGCGCGAGGGTCTGTCACGGCAACACGTGCTCACCCGTATTGGTGTGATGTCACTGATAAGAAAAAAGGTACGTTTGGAAAAGAAACCCATTATATTCAGATGAATAAAGTATTCAACCCCGGATTGAGTGACGGGCTGACGGGTTCACGTGTCGATGAACAGGTGCAGGAGTTTGAGCACGTGAACGGCCAGTGGTCGATGCCCTGGATGGCCGAGCTGGAGGAGAACAAGAGGGCGGCAGCGTTGGCTGCAGGTGAGGACCCAAAGACTCCTTCCACTGGGACCCCAGCAGACACACAGCCCAACACTCCTGTGCCAGGTACACACACACACACACACACACACGTTATCACTGCAGACGGGGTCATTTTCATTTCAGCTTCTGTACTTTCGTGAGACATTTCTTTTGCAATGCGTGTTGCTCCACCGTCCTCGTGGTATCCTCCGAGCCCGAAGCTCGGCAACCCTTCGCTGTACCTCCGTTCTCCCCTCCGCAGGCAGATAGACGTCGTGATTGTACAATCGTAGATCTCCACCAATCGAATGTCTGGTATTGCAGGACTACTTTACCCTGAACAAAACGTAATCTGAATTTTAACTTCACATTTAAATCCAAGTGATAATCCTAGAAGTTGCGAGGATTTCTTTTCTCTGTGTTGCACTTTATGTTATTTAGTCTTCATTAAGTATCTCTTCACTACGATGAGCTTATTTTCTGCCGCCCTCTTGTGGATGCACCAACACATGACACTTACTCATTCAACTATTAGGCTGGAGAAAACGTAATTGTGTTTTATTGACGGCTATAAGAGAAACAGGATAAAATGCGCTGTTGGTTTACCTTCCTTGTTGACCTGTGTTTCTGTTTCTTGTCAGAAGATTTGTCCAAACCAGAGGATAAGGAAGACATGAAGAAGGAGGTTGAGGATGGCAAAGGAGCCAAAAAGAAGGATGATCCCGAAGTAAATTCTGCTTTCATACCCATATCATGTATTTATGTTTTCAGTGCCGCGACATTATACTTACATTTGTAGATCTCCTCTAATTTGAAATTGCCTACCTCTCCCCTAGATTATCGAAATCCCAGATGAGTCTGAAAAATCCCCCGTTCTCGAAAAGAAAGAAGAGGTAGTCAACTCCGCTGCTGTAGGGAAGGAGGAGAAAGAGAAGGAGACGGGGAAAGGGAATGATGAAGGAAAGGACAAGGAGGCGGATGATGCAAACAAAGAGAAAGAAGAGAAGGACAAGACATCCGAGAAGGAAGCTCCTGCTGAGGTGAAGAGAGAAGTTCTGGAGAGCAAGATTGATTCAGAGGAGGTTAAGTCTAAAGGTGAGGCCAGACCGTCTCCCATCACGTCTCGTTTCCTTATTTCCTCTTTTCTAGCTTTCTAACGGTGCTTTTCTTGTTTCAGCTGAGGAAGGAAAGGATGAGAAGATGGACACCAGTTCGCTTCCAGAGGAGAAGAAAGGTACACAGGGTTCGTACGGTCATGGAAAACCTGGAAAAGTCATGGAATTTGAAAATGGTCATTTCCAGGCCTGGAAAAGTCATGGAAAAAACTTAAATCATAAAAGTTTTGGAAAAGTCATGGAAATGTGTTATAATCACGTTCATTTCCGCCGAGTTTGAAATAATGAATATGTTTTTTTAAAGAAAGACGCTCAAAATATAAGCCGGCGTACGCTCTCAATACGCAACACTTTCAAAATTGTTCATGCTTATACCGAGAGTTCAGTTTGGTCATGGACATTTGGTTTAAAGTCATGGAAATCCATTGGTCAAAATGTGTAAGAACCCTGGGTACAAAACACATATGCCGCAAGTCAATTAAATGGTACTCTCTGTTAAATGTGTTGAAACCTTTGACCCGGATCTCGACGTCCTCAAAATCTATTTAAGGGAAAGCTAAATGTACATTTCGACAATCCCATTCATATCCACCTTTATTTTCACTCAAGTGTGGCGACGCTGACGTGTTTCTCTCTTTCTCAGAGCAAAAAGAGGAGAAGGACGCAGTAAAAACAGACGAGTCCGGCAAACTGCAGAACGGAGAGAACGCCAAAGAGGGAGCGATGGCTGTGGTGCCGATGGTCAATGTCACCGAAGAGAAGAAAAAGGCCACCAAGCAGAGGTTCATGTTCAACATCGCTGACGGAGGATTCACAGGTAGACGGGGACACACACACACACACACACACACACACACACACACACACACACACAGATACTTTCTCTTACTGTCTTTCTCATACCGTCTCTTCTCTTTTCTTACGTCTTCTGACCTTTCTGTCCTCCCTTTCAGAGCTTCACTCTCTGTGGCAGAATGAAGAGCGGGCCGCCACCGTCACCAAGAAGACCTTTGAGATTTGGCACCGTCGCCATGACTACTGGCTGCTGGCTGGAATCATACAGTATCCTTTTAAATGGACAAATACTTCTTAGTGTGTGATCGCTGTCTTCCCATCACACTAGAGTTGAAAGAATTAGTGGACTAATTAATTAATTGGCACTGTTTAGAGAATCTGGTTTGGACTTCTCAAAATGAATAATATAAAAAGATTGTTCAGTTTACTAGAGTAGAAAGTTGAATATCTTTTTGTTTTAGTTTTTTACTTCTGGCAAGAGAAAACCAGTCAGCTGACGCGGTCGTCTGGGGCTTTGGGAAGATTGTCGCATATTTTCCCTTTTTTTTTTTCCTAAAATTACATCAACGAAACGATTATCAAATGATCCATTGTGATCTTTAATTAAAATAGTTTGAGCTGTCGCGTCACGTGCTGCATTCTAGATGTTAAAAACTTGGAACACCACATTTAAGATGTGTCGGTGGGAGCATCATTTAATGTGCTGACTAACTGTTTTCCTCGTGTTGGTCCAGCGCCTCGTGTTCATCTCATGGACGTTTGTGCTTTTGTAAACGTTTGTAGAAATCAAGGCCAAGCTGCATTCTCAGACCCTTGTTTTGTCTTTTGTGGTTCTCTGTTATGAGAGTGAGGAGTTTGTGTGCAATGAGAATTATTTATCTATTCAAAGGAAACTAGACCAAATATTGTGCAGTGAAGAAAACGTGAACCGGTTTACATTCACTTGCCAATGTGTAAAGTTTCCAGGCAAGACGATCAGCAGTAATTGTCCCTAAAACTTCCACTTGAGAAACTATTTGCCGTATAATATTACGACCCTCGCAAGACCATCACGTTGTTGCACTTGACCAAGGCGCCTCTCAGACACGGCTACGCTCGTTGGCAGGATGTGCAGAACGATGTGAGGTTTGCGATCCTCAACGAGCCCTTCAAAGGGGAGATGAGCAGAGGGAACTTCCTGGAGATCAAGAACAAGTTCCTGGCCCGCAGGTTCAAGGTAAAGTGTGTGTTTTATGCAGGGAGGGGGGGGTGACAGATTAAAAAGTCCAGAGAGAGAATGAATGGCATGTCTCTCAATCTAATCCACGGGCCTGATGCTCAGATTAATGCTATAGAGCAGAGGGCGGGAGCTAAATGACCAAAAAAGAGACGTGGAGGGGGAGATGATGTGAGGCTAGACCTGTAGAGATGAGTGTTCCACCCTTCCTCCCTTCCTCCTTTCCTCCCTCCCTTCCTCCCATCCTCACTGGGCTTGTTGCCGTTCTTCGTTTCCGATATAGTTACTGGAGCAGGCGCTGGTGATCGAGGAGCAGTTGCGCAGGGCGGCTTACTTGAACATGACGGAGGACCCGGCCCACCCCTCCATGGCCCTCAACACTCGCTTCAGTGAGGTGGAGTGCCTCGCAGAGTCCCACCAGCACCTCAGCAAGGAGTCCATGTCTGGAAACAAGCCGGCCAATGCAGTTCTGCATAAAGGTAAAACACGGGAGGGTTCTGTGTGCACAGGCCTTATTGTCTCTGTCCGTATCGCTGCTGTTATGCAGAATAAGTCAATATAATTATGTCTGCGTTATGCAACTTGACAGCAAAATGAAAAATTCTTGATTAGCAGGCTGCACTTTAGGAGTTGAAGAGAAATTATAAAACAAAAAGTCCTACAATGTTCAGATCTTGGCAGAATTGTTTATACTTTTCTGTACTGTCATCACATTATAATATTCCTTTAGTATGAATACCTTTTCTCTTTCTGTAACATTTTCTTACATGACACTTAATTTAGCTGACTCCTTTTATCCAAAGCGACTTAAAATCCTGTTGCATTCATAAACCGTAGACACAGCTACAGGGAGCAACTCAGGGGCACGTGTCTTGCTCAAGGACACATCCTCTGGGGCAGGGATTGAACCACCAACCCCCTATGCAGTCGCCCGATGCCAGTTTTGAATAAGAGGAGCTTGTGTTTGAGAGAATGAAGTGTCGACCGTCATAGTGGTGGCATCAGGAGGAGGGAAAAGGGAAACTTGGGTAAACACAAATATTTATACATCTAATCGGAGCTGCTCCAGTTATTAGTGACGGGTGCAACACTGTGGGCAGCTTGCATGTTTGAACACAGACTTCTGTCTCTTTTAGAGGTTGAATAGATGATAAATTATTAATTTGGACAAATGATTATGTTCATCATCGGTTAATCTGTCGATTTTACTTTTTCCCCAATAACATTTTAACCTATAAAATGTCCATCACATTATCCCAGTCCAAGGTGACGTCTTTGAAAAATAGCACTTTTTTTGAAGAAGCGGTCTGTGGACTCTGTTCTCAACACACGCTGATTTCAATTCAGTTTATTTGTATAGCCCAGCTTCACAAATCGGACCAGGAAAAACTCCCAAATAACCCTTCAGGGGGAAAAAAGGAAAGAAACCTTCAGGAGAGCAACAGAGGAGGATCCCTCTCCAGGATGGACAGAACAATAGATGTAATGTGTACAGAAGGACAGATTTAGAGTTAAAACACATTCAGTGAATCTGATCAATTGCTGATCAATAACTCTTCGTTTGGCTGTAAGAACAATGATGGTGGTAGAAGTATAATGTACACCTCTGTACCCGTGTTGTTAGCATTAGCACATTAACTCCCATAGTTGTTGTTTAAAGTCCCCCTAACGCTATTTCCTCCCGCTTTATTTTTTAAATGTTGCCGAGCAAAATCCAGCCTGGGTCCTTGAATTTCACCAGACGGAAAACTCCAGACAAACGGTCCTTCCCCTGGCGTAGCGCCGCGCTCACCGCTCCTGTGCTTTTTGTTTTTAGTTCTCAAACAACTCGAGGAGCTACTGAGCGACATGAAGGCCGACGTGACGCGTCTCCCGGCAACCATCGCCAGGATACCCCCCGTCGCCGTCCGGCTGCAAATGTCCGAGAGGAACATCCTCAGCCGACTGGCCAGCCGGGGCCCCGACCTCGCCGCTCAGAACCAGACCTCGCAGCAGACGCAAGGGCCGCGCTGACCAATCCCCTCGCTCCATTTCACCCTCACTGACTCAGGCTAGTCGCCCTCACCTCACCGCCATGTAGCAGACGTCCTCCCTTTCAAACGCCGTGCACAGCACAGCAAGGTTAGTCCTCCTCCTCCTGCCCCCGCCACCCATTTCTGGACTCAGAAGGGCATCAGCTCTGCTGCTGGACTTTGATTTGAGAAGACTGCAACTGCAGAAACGAGACGGGAGCGAATGGAAACGAGTGTTTCTCCTCCGCTGGGCTTCAGATCTAACTCCCGTAACCCGAGCGCCGTTGTTGTGACTGAACGGTGGGCGGCGCCGCCGGCCCGTTCTGTCGGCGTAACGGGCTCCGACATGTGTATGTAACCGTATGTAACATGAAGAAGCTAGACGGGAGAGAAAGCAGCATGCTCAGAGTATACAGGTGCTTTGTAGTCATTTTTGAATTATTGAAGAAGTCAAGGGATTTTATTGTGCCCAATTTCACCTTTAGAAAATTGTGATTTATTTTTAAGTCATTCAACTCTAATGTCTCCGCCCCTGTGTGTGTGTGTGTGTGTGTGTGTGTGTGTGCGTGTGTGCGTGTAGAGAGTGTGTTTCCTGTATGTATGTATACAACGGGGCATATTAATGTGCACCTACTGCAGAATGCCCCCGACGCTGAGCGACTGTTACTGTCACTTTTCTATCAGTCGCTCGGTCGCGTTACCTCTTCCTGACTCCTCCCCCTCCACCCAACACCTCCACGTCAGGTGCTCCAGGATCGTCTCTGTGCTCAAGCCCCAACCACCACCTCGACATTCCTAACTGCGCCACAGATTTGCTCCCTGGAATCTCCCGAAATACGGGCATGCAATAGCTATTAGGTACATGGGATGGTTTTGAGCGATTAATTTAATTTCTTACTGTATATTGTTCTGTTTTACATTATTGAATATTATTATTATGATTACCACCTTGTTGTTTCTATCATTGACGTTTTGTTTTTATGAACTACAATAAAAAGTCGACAGCTTTTCAAGATTCGTTGTCAATTTGTAAGGAATCGCCATGAAATGTGGCGTAAGCAGTAAAGCCCCATTATGTAGTTTTTCCCTTGTAGCGCCCCCTTCAGGTATTTAACGTTTACTTCAGTGTCGTAAATACCCAGTTACGATAGATCAGGTGTCGTGAACCTCTAGCTCTCGAGCCATACAGGACTGTCTCAGAAAATTAGAATATTGTGATAAAGTTCTTTATTTTCTGTAATGCAATTAAAAAAAAAAAAGCAAATGTCATGCATTCTGGATTCATTACAAATCATCTGTAATATTGCAAGCCTTTTATTCTTTTAATATTGCTGATTATGGCTTACAACTTAAGAAAACTCAAATATCCTATCTCTAAATATTAGAATATTTCCTCAGACCAAGTCAAAAAAAAAGATTTATAACAGCAAAACAAAATCAAACATTTGAAAATGTCCATTAATGCACTCAGTACTTGGTTGGGAATCCTTTTGCATGGATTACTGCATCAATGCGGCGTGGCATGGAGGCAATCAGTGTGTGGCATTGCTGAGGTGTTATGGATGCCCAGGATGCTTGCACAGAGAAGGTTGAGGGGGGGGGGGGGAGGAGGAGAGGAAGAAGGAGACAGGAAGCGGCACATTTTCCTGCTGTAGATAGTTGGATCATTTAGAGTAAATTGCAGGGCGGGAGCTTCGGCTGGTAATGACGCCTGAGATGTGATCACGAGAGAGTTGGAGGCTGAACGTAGACAAAGAAAACCGGGAGAGCAGACCGAGTCTGAGCGCTCGGAGGGAGAGACGTACATTATCGAGGAGAGACGTACGTTATCGACGAGGAAAGACGTACGTTATCGACGAGGAGAGACGTACGTTATCGAGGAGAGACGTACGTTATCGACGAGGAAAGACGTACGTTATCGACGAGGAGAGACGTACGTTATCGAGGAGAGACGTACGTTATCGACGAGGAGAGACGTACGTTATCGACGAGGAGAGACGTACGTTATCGAGGAGAGACGTACGTTATCGACGAGAGAGCGTCGTTATCGCGCAGCGAGAGACGACGTTATCGAGAGAGCGACGTTATCGGCGAGAGAGCGACGTTATCGGCGAGAGAGCGACGTTATCAACTAGAGACGTACGTTATCGACGACGAGAGACGTACGTTATCAACTAGAGACGTACGTTATCGACGACGAGAGACGTACGTTATCAACTAGAGACGTACGTTATAGACCAGAGACGTACGTTATAGACGAGACGTACGTTATCGACGAGAGAGCGTCGTTATCGAGGAAGAGCGTCGTTATCGGCGACGAAGCGTCGTTATCGAGAAGCGACGTTATCGAGGAGAGACGTACGTTATCAACGAGAGACGTACGTTATAGATGAGACGTACGTTATAGACGAGACGTACGTTATCGAGGAGGAGAGACGTACGTTATTGACAAGACGTACGTTGTAGGCGTGAGACGTACGTTATAGACAAGACGTACGTTATAGACGAGACGTACGTTATCGAGGAGGAGAGACGTACGTTATTGACAAGACGTACGTTGTAGGCGTGAGACGTACGTTATAGACAAGACGTACGTTATCGAGGAGGAGAGACTTACGTTATAGACGAGAAGAGACTTACGTTATCGACGAGGAGAGACGTACGTTATTGACGAGACGTACGTTGTAGGCGTGAGACGTACGTTATCGAGGAGAGACGTACGTCGTAGACGAGAGGCATACGTTATATTGGAGAGACGTACCTTATCGACGAGGAGAGACGTACGTTATCGTCCAGATACGTACGCTATCGCCGTCAGACGTATGTTATAGACGAGAGACGTACGTTATCGACTAGAGGCGTACGTTATCGTCGAGGAGAGAAGTACGTTATAGACGAAAGCCCAGAGGAGACGAGCCCAGACTTCTAACCTGAGATGTCTTGTAGGTGAGTAACTTTTAGTGTATTTGCTAATGTAAAATCTTTCAACTCTTGTTTCATGTCTTTAATATGTTTTTTCTCTTTATTTGATACGTGCTGCTTTAATACTCCAATATATAATATTTCCAAAGTGGGTGATATGACTAACATGCTCTATGAAAGTATATTTTATCATAGTATATATTGTATTGCTGTACATCACAATATATTACATTTTATAATACTCAAATCTAATAATGCCAAAACAGTCTTCTGCATCGACTTTCACCTTTGCCCACATGGATTAACACACCAAGAATTATTGTATATTATTATATTATCTGGATAGATGCCATGGTGCCAAGACTTCTGTTTGACAAATCCTAAAATATTTGGGAGACGTGCCACCCAGATGCAAAAAATAGGAAAAAAATACTTTCCTAGAGTCCAAGTAATATTGACATAACACAACACATCTAATTTCATATATATATATATATATATATATATATATATATATATGTATATGTATGATATATATATACATGTATATGTATGATATATATATACAGTATATAGGAAATTAAAAATCCTCACATTCAAGAAGGAGGAAACATTGAAAAAGAGGATTAATTAACTAATTGTTTCAACAGCGTTAATATTATTTTAATATATTCGAGGCTCAGACGGATAGGAAATTCTGACGCATGTGACGTATTTGTCTTTTTGTTGACACTGAGGCTGTGAGCGGTCTGCCACATCGCTGCATTCATCCTGCAGCCGGAGATGAACCGGCATCAACAGATAAACATGCAAATCTGTGAGGAGGCGTTAGCCATGACCCACGCCTGCGTGTGTGTGTGTGTGTGTCTGTGTGTGTGTGCGTGTGTGTGTGTGTGTGTGTGTCTGTGTGTGTGTGTGTGTGTGTGGGGCTACAGTATGCAGTACAGTTGCAATCAAAATTATTCAACCCCCATTGCACATGAGGTTTATTGGTAAAATATACAATTTCTCAGCTGTTTGCAATAAACGAATGACACAAGAATTGTTTAAGTAGTTTAAAGAAACTAATATTACAAGGGTTTATACAAATTGAACACACAATGCTACTTTTAATGACTTTAATGAATTTACTGCAGTCTCAAAATGATTCAACCCCTTCATGAAATCGCCTTCTTCAAATCCCACCAGAGATTTTTGATTGGGTTCAAGTCAGGCGACTGACGGACACTCTAGAATCTTCCATTTCTTCTTCTGAAACCGAGCTGTGGTGGACTTTGAGGTACGCTGGGGATCATTGTCCTGTTGGAAGGTCCGATGACGCCCACGCTTCAGCTTCATCACAGACGGCATGACATTTTTTCCTAAAATGTCCTGATACTTGACTGTCTCCATGGCGCCCTCCACACGCTGCAGGTTTCCAGTGCCAGAGGCAGCAGAGCAGCCCCAGAGCGTCCCTGAGCCACCGCCATGCTACCCTGTAGGCACGTGGTTCTTTTCAGCCTACGCGTCATTCTTCTTCCTCCAGACATACCGCTGATCCACAGGCCCCAAAAGTTCCCGTTTTGTCTCATCGCTCCACAGGACAGAATTCCAAAACCTTGGTGTCTTATCGATATGGTTTTCTGCATATTGGAGCCGACTTTTCTCGTGCTTCTGGGTCGGTAGTGGTGTGCGTCTTGGAGTCCGGGCGTGGCACCCTTCAGTGAGTGCCTGCTGCCACCGAGTCTTGCTGCAGGTGTTTTGCAGCCACTCGAGGGTTTCGACCACTTCCTCCTCGGGAATCTGGTGCTTCCTCTGCCACGTCCAGGTCGTGGAGCCACTGCTCCTTCAACTTTGAACTCGCAAACCATGCTTCCAACTGTATCCCTAGGGACATGCAGTGCTTTTGCTATCTTTTTGTATCCTTTTCCTTGTTTGTGCAAGGCAATGATCTCTTCTCTGAAGCACTGAAGATGCTTGTCATGAAGGGGTTGAATAATTTTGAGACTGCAGTAAATTCCTTAAAGGTTAGGTTCTTCCACTTCTTCAGAGGTTTGTGCGCGTTGCTCAAACACAGTTGTGTTGTGCGTGTTGTCGTTCTATTTCTACTCCTTTCAAACCTATTGTAGGTCAAAGTGATTTGCAAGTTAAATGTTTGTTCCACATGTTGTAAACTGTTCGTTTGTGTGTTTGTGGCATTTGGTAAACGAGCCTCCCTTATGGTGCAGTTTGTGTTGCATAGTATGGAAACTAGTGCATCTTGCAGGCCTCTCCGTGCATTTGAGATACCAAATAAAAACACCTGGCTGAAGGTGATCTGCTCCAAGCCACTCGGCTGCAAATGGTTTACTATCTGAAAGCAGCTCACACACACACACACACACACACACACACACATACACACACACACACATACACACACATACGCATAGTGGGGATGGGGGAAGGTTTAACTACAAATAAGGAAGTGTTCTGCCAGTATGACCTTTGTCAGTGTGACACACACACACACACACCTGGATGATAAAGCAAGTGGACGTTAGTGGGAGCAGACAGGTGGGCAGGCGGAGAGAAGACACTTTGCAAATGTGGGACTGAAAGACGACGTGTGGGCTCGTCCTCGAGGGGCTCCAACCTGATATCATTTGTGGATCGTTTATCCCTAAAGGAGGAATTACTCTGATGATTCACCTGGCACAGAAAACTAAACGATGGAGGGCAAGTGTTCAGAGTCCAAACCCACTTTGTTATTTATAACGAGCTCTTGTTGTGGCTGTCTACATTAACAACAACACACGCCTCTATCTGTCGGAGGGCTTTGAGCCTGTCAGCTGTTTTAGTTCCTGTCTCGCTTTCACTATTTTGTGAAAGGAGATGTAAAAAGGAAGGAAGGGGAGAGCGAGAAAGAGAACGACAGAAAGAGGAGGAGAGAGAGAGACGTATACAGTCCAGACGTCTCGGCGAGTGTCACTTGTTTTCGGAGGAAGCCGAGAAGAGTAAGTGATCACCTACTTTCCTTTTGGGACGGAGAGGGGTAGGGGAGGAAGAGGAATGAGCGGAGGGAAGGAGAGGAGGAGGAAGAGAATGCTGGTAGTGACTGTGGTGTGATAGAGAGAGGGGGGGGGGGGATTTGACAGGTGTCCTATATTGGTCGGGGCCCCGGCTGTCCTATATTGTAGAGTGTGTTTAAAAGAGTAAAAGCATGAGAATGAAAATGCTCTTCTGGTTAGTGTAGTGATGAAGTTTTGTTTCCTTAACGAGTGAGAGATAATACAACATTTAAAAAAAACGTGCTTACACTTGTGAGTCTGCACAAGTGACTCTCACCTCTCGCTCTCCTTCTCTTGGGTCCCAGAAGGAGTGAGAAGACGACATGGTTCGGTGAGTCCAGCCCCGGCCGAGCGGCGCAGCGCTCCGGTCGTGTTCTCTGTGTTTTGTGACAACTTCTCTGTTTCCATTCTTCCTTCTCCTTCTGTTCCTCTCTCATGTGATTTGTGCTGCGTGTTGTTCGGCGTCTGTTTGTGCCACGAAAAACGTGTCAAAAAGGATGTTTTAGTCCGGGGGCTGAGTGAGAAACCCTTCTCACTATGTTCTTCACAACGTTGCCTGTAACAGGAGATGATGGGTCTTCTTCTTATTGCTGTATAAAGTGTACATGTTCCTTTATAAGTGTATACATAGTGTATTCTAAATTTCCCTCGGGATTAATAAAGTATCCATCTATCTATCTATCTATCTATCTATAACGCAGACACGACTGGGCCTTCTACATTTTTTAAAGTTGTATTCTGCAACATTACAATATATAATGTATGTTTTAACCCTGAACATGTAAGGACAACTTACTATTAACAGCTAAATAAAAGCAGGAAGGCGATTGAAATGAGAATTCAACATGTTGGTGACTCCTTCACATGTCATGTCAGACTTTAAGAAACAGGTCTTTAGTTTTATTTACTGTTAGCTCTAAAGCTGTTCGTCAAATTAGACTAAATAGACTTTTTACACCGTCAAACAGCGCCAGGAAATGATGAAATGATCTGAGCTGCTGTAAGTATGTTGCATTGAGTGACTCTCGTCCCCAGTGTTGTTGACAGGCTCTGTTTGTGTTGTTGCTGTGTAGATTCACATTATGTTCTGCAGTATTGTATTCAGACAATTCTGAATTGAGCCAATGGTAAAGAGGTTGATTACGGTGTTAATCTATTAGTTAATACACTTCTTTTGTTTTTTAAAGTGAATTAAAGCGTGTTTCTTCCCGCAGTCAGAGCTGCGTTTTTTACAGAATGAGAAAGAAAGAACACAGTTATAATAATAATGAAAGATAAATACTATAAAAAACATGAGTGGGAATGAAACAGTATGAATATCAGTTGTGTTACCCATTAATACATTCATTATTTAATCTAAATTAAAACATATAAAAAGGTTAACAGACACCAAGGAAATATTTACATCTACAAGACTTTAACCGGCAAATAATGTGTAATATTATAAGAATGAATTACAGGTTAATGAATCCTTAACTAGACTGTGCTGAGATCACTGGAAAGTTATTAATAAATAAGCTACTATTAAAGAAAAAAAGGCAGAATGGGATTCATTTTGTATTTTCTTTATAAAATAACTTTGTGCTCATCGCCTTCCAATAATGAACTTTGTGTAAAATAAAACTGTGTGTGTGTACGTGGATGTTTGTGCTAATAAAGCCGTTTATCATGTTCATCAGACACAAGCCTCATACGTGTGAGTACACGGGCATTTATATCCATACTGAGTATATTTTGACTTTGATGCAGGTGGTTCCACAGAGACATCACCGGCCTGCAGGCCGAGGACCGGCTGAAGACTCGAGGCATTCATGGAAGCTTCCTGGCTCGACCCAGCAAAAAAAACGTGGGAGATTTCTCTCTCTCCGTCAGGTAATGACGTCGGCAACAACACCCTCATCTCCCTCCGACATTTCTATCTCCCCAGCAGAGAAAAAAACCTTACTTTCCTTTAAAAACGTGCCTTAAGCTCCACCATGTGGTTCCTTCACTTCGCAAACCTTAAAGAACATAAACAATAATACATTGTGTTATTAAGGAACCAAATTAGTAGCTGCAGCTTATTTATAATTCCCTTTAGGAGACAGTGGACTCTGACCTTTACTGCTTTTTTATTTACCTACTAAATCAATATGCCGTCTTTAAACTTCCTTGTTAATTCAAAAACTGTTGCACAATTATTACATGCTATGGACATGTGAATATCATACTCTGCAGAAGGTTTCCCTGCACTTTTTTTGGGTATAATGAAATCAAACCTTGCATTGATATATGTCAGATACATATTGAAATACCAATATGATTCCAAAGTTAGTGTCCGTTAGTGAAACGTGATGAGGTGTGACACACAGTGAGGCGCTCCTAATCAACAGGCTCTTTTGATTTGACTGATAACCTGTTTCCATGTCTGTTCATGACGTAAATATGTTTAACATCTGATAATACACTGACCACAGTGCTGCAGTGTGTAGATCTAAGAGATACGTGTTCAGAGTGGCACATATATTGAATCTGATGCAGTTCTGTTAAACTGAGGAACTCAAGACTTTCCCTCAGAGCTATTTGACACAGTAATATGTGACCGTTGCTCTTCCTGTGTTAATATTTCTGTTCAGGGCTTTAAGGAAGGTTGCAACGTAGCTGTTGATTAGGTAACTCTGAGTACTTGAACATATCAGATCATCAAGTTATCGATCACAGTTCAGCAGTCTGTAAATTATGTATTTTGAATTTCATATTTACTGAACTTTGACCACATCAGTGAATATGCACCGACAAACACTTCAGGGCTTTTCTGTTTTGGAGAAGAGGAACGCGTCAGCTTCAGAAGTGTTTAAGAAGTTTTTTTGTCAGCCAGTTTGACGGTTTTATCTCCTCAGGGTGGGCGAGCTGGTGACCCACATCCGGATCCAGAACACAGGAGACTACTACGACCTGTATGGCGGGGAGAAGTTTGCCACCCTGTCCGAGCTGGTGGAGTACTACACGGCGGAGAACGGCATCCTGCAGGACCGGGACGGCTCCACCATCGATCTCAAGTACCCGCTCAACTGCTCCGACCCCACCACCGAGAGGTCTGTGCATGCCGAGCGTTTGCATTTTGATTTGTTTGCATCTTGATCACAAGTCAGTGAAAATAACATGAACATAAAAAGAGCATCAACCCAACATCTGCTGCAGCTGTTGGCTCCTGATCGACGTGATCAGATGGAACTTTACTCAAGTTCCTTTTTATTGCACAATTGTCCATTTTGTCCGTCTATATACTGAAACTGATGCATTCCTCTTAAAATAAACTGTCAGTCAAGTCTTTTTTAACTGAATATAACATCATTTAATTTAGCTTATTTGGGTGGAGGGGGGTAATAAAAACTATAATGCAACACAAGATCATTCAACTACAGAGAACAGAACAAACGGTTGAAGTTAGACCAACTAATAAACAGAAAACATGAAGGATCATTTCAATAAATCGAACGTGTCTTAAAATAATCTTAGTATTATATTATATTGAAAAATGTCATTAGTGATTATTTGTCCTCGCAATCAATAACTCAAATGCTTTGTTTTACTTATCATCAAATGAACCTTTAAAGGCAATCAATTACATTAAAATCACTTCTATTAAATAAAATTCTGTTTCTTTACTCTACTTCTATTTCATGATTTGATATAACTGTATCAGAGAGACCAGGTCATGTGACCCCGGGGATTATTTCAGTTTTTTTATTTCAATGCATTTTCTGGATCCGTCGTCTATAGTTGCCGGTTGCTTTGCACATGAAGATTTCACATTCAACATTAGATAAACTAGTAAATAATGTTCATTTGTTGGGAAGACTTTAGTTTCTATATTATTAAAGTTGAATCTTTTTCACTATAAATCAGTATGTGATTAATCAAGTAGTCTGGAAGCATTACAATTCCCAGAACAGAATACACACTTTGTTTTTAACTCAGCCTTTGCATAGAGTTACTCACATAAATGACTCTTTGCAGTAGTTTTGATGAAGACTGTGATTATACCTTAAAGTATGATTTTGAATACAGGGCATGCACTTGCACCAATGCATATTGCTGTTGTAGTATTGCTACTAAATAACTTTTATTTTGACTAATAGTAGCTGACAGTACTGTATATGTACTGTATATATATATATATATACAGTACTGTCAGCTACTAAGCTACTATTATATATATATATATATATAGTTCCTTTGAGGTATTCTCTTTGTCTGTCTGTGTTTGCATGCAGAGCCGACCCCAACAAAGAATCTGCCATAAACAAGACATGACTATCATTCTGTTTACTGTTCATCAAATGCACGGGAAAAAAACAACTTTGAGTTTTTATCCTAATTTGCTCACGTTAAACATTTGACTGCAGCCGTTGCTGCGGCAGGTTTCCCTCCAGCTGGAAACATTATGCAACTGTTATCTTCTTAAAGTAGGTTCAAATTAACTTGTATAAACATATACAGTTGCACTCCTTTTATTAGGCAAGAAGGGCACTCCTTTCTATGGTGTGTGTGTGTGTGTGTGTGTGTGTTTGACTTTGTATCCCCCCCCCCCCCCCCTTCTCTTTCTGTCAGTTGTCTAACTTCCCGTTTGCTACTGCGGTTGGAAATTTTAGGTTTTGACACCGTTTTGAAAGCAGTGGCCAGACCCTACGTGTGTTCCTCTATTGCACACACACTCCATCATACTCTTGCTCACTCGCCGTCTTCCTTATCTCAGCCCATCTCTCTCTCTCTCTCGCTCATCTCCCAGCTTGATTGCACCTCAGCAGCTCTCCCTTTATGTTAGATGTCGAGTATCGATCGGGGGCGGCTTATCTCGTCTCAGAAAAGAGGATAAATATGATCAGGCCATTATGTTATTGGCATTAATCACAATTATAGGTGGAACAAACCTGGCAGGGTATGTTTCTATGTTAGACCTCCATCAACTATTCCCCTGGACAGGCTCTTCTTTAGCTTCATGCAACGTGCTCTTATTTAAAAAGTCTAATTTAAGTTTATATAAATCTATCCACTGTAATTTGACGAGTCAGTCAAAGACCTGAATCAATAAAACATGTGCATACGGCTATAAAGAGCACACGGTGTGAGCATGGGATATCTGTGGTTGTTACATAGAGGCTATAAATACTTTGTTCTCTTCAGCCATGAATTCTGTCATCTGAAATTTTCCGACCGCAAAGCAGGAAGTTTAGAAGAAGAAATCGAGAACAGTGCCTAAAATAAAGAATTAAGCCACAGCCCAACACAGCGAGCCTTCACTAATTCACACACTCTGCACAAAAACACACACATGCACGCACACACACAGATAGGGTGGTGGACATAAATATAACCTGCCTGCTAAAACAACATCTATAGGAGCTGTTTTTACTTTTTAACAATACACCTGACTGTGTTGCGGCTCTCTAGAGTCCAGTGTAGGCATGAGTGTCTGACAACCGCTCCACCTTGAATAGACGCACACATGTCAGTCCCTAACGGAGCTCCGCTCACACGAGACACTGAATACAGCAGGAGGAGATGTGTTGTTGAGTTGCTGCGTACATCATGTCAGGCGTCAAGACATTTTCTCAAGAAAAGTAATTCACGGTCAACTAACTTTTTGCAGAGCGGTGAAGCGCCGCCTCAAACATGCAGCGCGCAGTCTGGATATTCAGTGCCCTTTTTCCCTCTCAGGTGGTACCACGGTCACCTGTCTGGGCCGAATGCAGAGAAGCTGCTGGCAGCTCGAGACGAGCCGGGGACCTTCCTGGTCCGAGAGTCGCTGTCCACACCCGGAGACTTCGTCCTGTCGGCTCTGACGGAGGAGAAGAGCAAAACTGGAGGAAAGAGGGTCTCCCACATCAAGATAATGTGCCAGGTGGGCATTTGTCTTTGTGTGTGTGTCTGTGTGTGTGTGTGTGTGTGTGTGTGTGTGGATTTTCTGCAGCTGACATCATGTAAAATGTGTTCTGGTTTTCCCACAGTTGCGTAATGCTCTTTGAAATATGTTTAACGTCTTGTTTCCTCCGGCTTAGGCAATAAGGGACTGTTGCTCATATTTAAACTCTGCAATTGTTCATAAATGTCCAGCACAGCTTCACCTTAGATGTTCCCCAACAGTTGTCCTCACAAAGAGTTACGTCTCAGTAATTGCATACGTGAAACCAGCGTTTTCAGTACAGCCGGTGGAAAGAGTTGCTTGTGATATTCTCGCTGTAGCAACAGGTCACACCACAGTCCTCAGACTCATTTTCATAGATTGTGTCTTTCCGTCATCCCCTCGTTTGCATTTTATTTTTAGAGGTGGTGTCCGCCTCTTACAGAAAACACTGTCCAGGCCTCATTTGAATGGAGGCCTTGTGTTTATGCATCAATGAGGTGCAGAAGATGAATGTGAGATCAGTGGAGGGTCACAGCGGCCTGTTCATGAGCACGGGGCAGATTAGTTACCTGAGCCGACGACCTGCTGGCCAGTGAAGAGGCTGCACCAGTACACCTGTACACCTGTGTTTACACAAGATACATTCATGTTAGTTACTCCATTGATGTGTTGGAAAGCAGTCCGCCATGTTGATTACAGGACATGCACAACGTACTGTGTTAGCACAACTACTTGTTCAGCATCTTCTGGTCTGTGTTGTCATCCAGACTGACTGTGTGTTGTTGTGCGTTGTGTGCAGAACGACAGGTACACAGTGGGGTCGGAGCTGTTCGACACGCTGACGGAGCTGGTGGAGCACTACAAGCGCAAAGGCATCGAGGAGATCTCTGGGAACTGGGTGCATCTCAAACAGGTGAACCCGAGATGACACAGGTCAAATCATGAGTAACATGTCTGATTGATCTTTGTGTTGGACCAGCTGAAAGTGAGGGAGCTGTGCAAAACAGAAACAGGCGTTAATTAATTTAAAAGATGAGACAGGCAGCCCACAGAAAGGAAATATTACTTACTGCTCTTCTTAATGTGGCCTTAATGACTGAGGTTGTGTGTTGTGTTCAATGTACTCTTATTTTGTTCCATCTCTATAATAAGATTCATTCTCTCTTTCTTTCCATCTCTCTCTCTCTCTCTCTCTCTCTCTCTCTCCATCCCTCCATCTCTCCCATGCAGCCTTATTACTCCACCAGAGTGAACGCAGCAGACATCGACAGCCGAGTGAAGCAGCTGGATCAGACCACGAAGCAGCTGGAGGAGGGCGAGAAAAGCAAGGCCGGCTTCTGGGAGGAGTTTGACGTAAGACCTGAGCCGGCCTCGCTCACGCTCCACGGGGCGGTTTATGATCGGGACGCGTTTGTGAGAAACCCTCAGGGTCCTCCTGAAGGGGGAAGAAGTCAACGATACACCAGTTGTCTTATTACAAATTGGTCGCCAAGACTTCTTTCCTGTGTGACAGAACTAGAGGAGTTCTAGCACCATCCTGTGGTCCCGGTGCAATATGACATGATGTTGCATCGTCATGACGTATATAGCAGGATTTGTAGTATGTAGCGACCATATTCTTTTTACTTAAAACACTCACTACACACACAAAAACACTTGTGAGTGTAATTAAATGCAAAAGCTACTTCAGAAAGTTAATAAATAAACATGTGGTCGCTTAGATGCAACTGATGAATATGTCCATTACTGGCTTATGTGGTGATTAGTTCCTCAATTGTTTGGTCCATAAAATGTCAGACAATTGGAAAAATGGTAAGAAGAAGAAAAAACTCTCACAATCTGGAAGTTGGAACTTGAGAACATTTGGCGTTTTTTCAGAAAACCAAATCCTAAATGATTAATCTATTGATGTTATGGATCACCTTAAGTGGGGACAGTTTTATTACAAAACCATAGTTTGATTGAATTATTTTAATGAAATGGTCAAGAAAATTAAATGACTAACAACTAAAGTGGTACACTGTTATAACTGATGTATAACACTCACTGTTTAATATTAGTCTGTAGTAGTAATGTGGGCCACAGGAAGGATCACACAGTCTTCTGTCTCTCCCAAAAGGCTCTTCAAAAGTTTGAGGCCAAGATGAAAAAGAGCAGAGAGGAGGGCCAGAGGCCGGAGAATAAGAGCAAAAACAGATACAAGAACATTCTTCCCTGTGAGTTTTTAATTCTCTCCGTATCTTCTTTCTAAAATTAACCAAATTTTACAAAACATGAACACATGTTCTTGTCTCCCTCCGTTTCTTCACCCCATCCACTTGTTCAAGTCAATGACACCCGGGTCAGACTGCAGGACACGGATCCGGATGTCGTGGGTTCAGATTACATCAACGCCAACTACGTGAGAGTGAGTCTGCGCCGCCTCCGGCCTCGTCGATGGCGAACGCAGACGCCGTCTGACGTCGTCCTCTTCTGGGTTTCTCAGGAGGATGATGGTCGAGCGGCGCTCACTGGTTCATTTGTGTTTGTAGAACAACCTGTGGGAGTCCGGCGATCAGAAGGTTTACATCGCCACCCAGGGGTGCCTCGCAACAACTGTCAATGATTTCTGGCAGATGGTATGGCAGGAGAACACGAGGGTGATCGTCATGACAACAAGAGAGGTCGAGAAAGGGCGGGTCAGTTTCAAAACAAGAAGCGTGAAAGCAGCTTTGGGCTTTTTTTCTAAATGTTTTTTTAATTTCTTTTTATTACTGAAAGCATGAAATATAAATTAACTTTGGTGAATTTAGTGAACATTATGAATGTAGAGAAAGTACCTCAGTTATGAAAAGAATGATATGCTTTTAAGTGCGAAAGGTTCAAATACAAAGGTCGAATGAACATATAAAAAATATGCAAAATTATTCAAAATGGGTATAAAGACAAACATTAACAAAAACAAAGAAAACGCAAAGTTTTCTTGCAGACAAAAATTGAATTTAATTGATATATTGTTTATTTTTGTGCAGAATAAATGTGTGCCTTACTGGCCCGACCTTCAGACCTCCAAGGACGTGGGTCGGTACGTGGTGACCTGGAAGTCAGAGAGGGGAGCTGCTGATTACAAACTCAGAGTTCTGGAGATCGCCGCTGTCGACAAGGTACTCTCGGACCTCACCGCTGTGCAAGTGCTGCCATAAAACGTGGTTTTATTTTGTAATCCCATCGTTTTGTCTCGTTCCCAGCCAGATAATCCTCGTACCATCTGGCACTACCAGTACATGAGCTGGCCCGACCACGGCGTCCCCCAGGAGCCGGGGGGCGTCCTGATCTTCCTCAATCAGGTGAACTCTAAGCAGGTCGAATATCCCGACGCTGGACCCATGATCATCCACTGCAGGTACCTGGCACCCGGAGGGCCAAACGCCTCATGCCGCTTATTGTTCAATTCAATTCAGTTCAGTATATTTCATACAGCCCAACATCACAAATTACTCATTTACCTCAGAGGGCTTTACAATCTGTACACATACGACATCCCTGACCTTTGACCTCACGTCGGATCAGAAAAAACTCCCAAGAAATATTAAAAACCCTTTCAAATATCCGAGGCAACGACGGGTCCCACTTTTCGGGGAAATCGTGACTCCTCAAACTTTAAATGTGGAAGACGTGTCTGTTCTGGTGTAATGTTGTGTGAAACAACACAGCGCTCAGTTCTCCATAAATTGGGTAGTAACACTTCGAGGTTTACGATTTAAAATGATTACATGTAAAGATTAGTAGTAGCTGAACCAAAGGTTTTGAGTCCTTAAGGAATGTGTAATGTGGGGGACACTGAGGCCGCTTGTACTATTTTAAAACTTGTTGACGGATTATATGCCCCTTGTGTAAGTATTTACGCAAGCATGTTCACAAAGCTGCACAGCAGCAATAAGATGTCTCATTATTTCCTTTTACCAAAACGTCAGACATATGACTCTTGAATCCCATCAGGCTCAGCAGATACCAACATGTTGTTGTCTGAAGGAAGAACACGTTACACGTTGCACCTGCTGAACATCAACACGTTAGCGTGACGGCCCAGCGGCAGAGAGGTCATGATGTCCCCGTCTTGGTTGATTGATGGAAAGATACTTTAACTTTGTTTCCTCTGTGAATTCTTGCAGTGCTGGAATCGGTCGAACAGGCACCATCGTGGTGATCGACATGATCATTGAGACTATTGATACAATAGGTGACTCTTTTTTTCTGAAATCATTTCTCAAGCTATGTATCGAGTAAAAACAACATTTAAAATACACCGTTTATTTTCCTTCTCTATACTGCCTCCATCCAATTGTTTCATACCTCACACGCTGCAGGTCTGGACTGTGATCTCGACATCCCGAAATACATCCAGATGGTGCGGGAGCAGCGCTCTGGGATGGTGCAGACGGAAGCCCAGTACAAGTTCATCTACCTGTCTGTGTCTGAGTACATCCAGACCACCAAGGCCAAAGACTGCGCCTCCAGGGTGAGCAACAGGGCAGGAGGACGTTTTATTTATTTATTTATTTTATTCATTTATTTTGTAGGGACAATGCACACCAATCAACAGTTGGACTGTAAGTGAGCCAGAGTTAGCCAGAGAGGCTAATTTCCATCTGCTGTCCCTGGCCAGATGTTTTTTAAGGCAGCCTAAAATAACAAAATCTCAAAATAAAATGGAAATAGAATTCATAGACAAACTGACAACATATAAACAAAACCAAGACACAGCTAAATGAAAAGGTACAGCAATAGACCAGAGACATAACGGGCCGCAGCATGAATCAGGCAGAACAAACCCAGCTACAATACAACATACACATAAAAACAAAAACAAATGCACATATAGGCGAAACAAGCATCAGGACAGACGGCACATCAATGATTACACACCTGATTGGCAACAAGCCATTCCTTCAGGTAATGCTTGAACGTTTTGTACGAGTTGTGTGCACGTATGTGTGGTGGCAGAGCATTCCTGCTTTCACTTAGAATGTAGACTTGCTAAACGAGCTTGACCTAAATGAAATGACACAGTCACCTCTTGTAGCAGACCTTGTAGCAGACGTTACGGAGAGGATGCAGGAAGTGGTCTTATCTCGTGGGCGACATGTAGGAAACAGGAGAGCATATGTATGCCAATAGGCCTTTGCACTTTTGGCTGCTGATTTGAAGTCCAGAGCCGGCTGGTCGATGTCAGCGGGACGATACGTTATCAGAGTGGCTTGTGAAAGATGAACGTTGACCCTGAGAAACTATCGACGGCAACCAAAAACAGTTGCATGACTTCTGTCTGCGTGTTTGAGTAATCCTCAAGTTATATCGGAAATGTCTCTCTCGTCCCCAGGAAACCGAGACGGAGTATGGAAATCTGCACCTTAAACACCAACCAGCGAGCAGGAGGGTCTCAAAGTGAGTGGGCGAGTGTGTGTTTGTGAATAAGAGAGAGAACAAAGTGTGTGTGTCTGTGACACAGTTACTTCGCTCCTTTAAACCTCACAAACAACATTCCTTCGGCCTTGAGCCCGCAAAGAGGGGAGTCGTGTTTAGAGAAGATGTTGTGGCTGGAGGGACGAGGCATTGTAGTCACAGCTCGAATCCTCACGGCCGTTGTTTTTTATCTCGGGGACTGCATTGCACAGATTTGAGATATAATTTTCTTTATAAAAAACAAAATCTGTGTTTGTCGTCTAGCTTTAATCTCTGGAATATAAAGAACTGGAGACACAAAACAGAGTTTGGAAAAAAATCTTTGTTTCAAAGCTGATGAATGTATAAACTGTGGAGCCTTTTCCACAGTGTACCATCGTACCAGTTCATACCAGCGTTATGCTCAGCCGTGGTACGTCCACCCACCACGCTGCTGCAGACTGAAACGTCTCAACAACTATTGGATGGATGGCTATGAAAGCTCTGCGATCCCCTGAATGTTTAACCATCGCGTTATTAGACTTTTAGTCTGGCTTCAAAATCCAAAAAATGTATTAAATAAATCCCCCTCCAGAGCAGAAAAGATTATACAACTGATTTAACTTCTCGTGACAAGGAAACTGAACCTCATGTGTAAACAGGGTGGAGCCTCCATTTAGAGAACAACAACAGAATAAACACGATATGATTGTGTGTGTGTGTGTGTGTGTGTGTGTGTGTGTGTGTGTGTGTGTGTGTGTGTGTGTGTGTGTGTGTGTGTGTGTGTGACCTCACAGGCCGGACGCCACGATGAACCGAGTTCTAATTAGCCAATTAGGGAAGAAGCAAAACAGCACACAGCACTGAACAGTAGAGCCCAGCGCAGCGTAAACTTTAACCCACTTGGAGCTAAATAAATCATAATAATGCATTTTATTTATCTCAGAGTGGCTGCCAGCTCTGAGGTATTGATGGTTGGTTAGTTTGTTTTAATAGTTTTAGTTTATTAATCTCAGTTCATTAACACCTCCAGCATCTTTGGTTCACTTCTAACAAAGCTGTGTACATTTTTTTGTACTATTTCCAGGAACAATGAGGACGTTTACGAGAATCTGTCAAAAGAAAAAAAAGATGGGAAGAAGCCAAAGTCTGACAAGAAAAGTGGCTCCGTAAAGAAAAGATAGAATGAAGTTGTTTTATCAAAGTACTTCATGCTGTTGTATTTATGCAGGCCCTCTTTTGTTAAAGAATTTGTATTTTAGTGGAGACCAAATTAAACTGTATGAGTAAGTGGACATCCAGTGTGTTTGAAGCATCTGTTGAGAATAAAGTGAGAAAATGTGTGGACATTTTGTTGTGTAATTGTCTTTCTTTAAAGTTTATACATCTGAACTAACACACATTATTTGTGGGTGCTTCAGTATTTAAAAGCAGTTGGGTTTTAGCAGCAGATGTAAAGACTTCATCACTTAATTAAATTATTATTCTTTTGTCCTCTAGCTAAATTTGTTTTAAATTTAGATGCAATTGAGAGGAACATAAGTGCATCACAAGCAGGATATATATTTATAATTTGTTGTTTAGGGAAGCAACATGTTTTAGATCTACTTCAGACAATTACCCAAATGTTACTTTGCATTTTTACATCACATTTGTGGTCAGTTTATTTTCCCTCTTCTACCCATAATAAATAAATCACCGAACCTTCCTCTCTCTATTTCCTGAGCTGTACCACTGCGTTTCATCTCGACATTTGGACCTTTATCAAATGTCAACCAACCCAAAGTGCATCCTCACACCACCCACCACATGTGTGAGGGATCCGAAGCACCGCCCCTGACTTGATCCCCTGAGATGGGAGATGGATGAAACCCCTCCCCTCTGAGTCACCGAGTCTCCACCCGAGAGGACGTCCGCTGCAGACCGACCCGCGGAGCAACAGTCTCGTTTTACGCGCCCTGACTCGCGGCATTATCCAGAAACGTTGCGCAAGTGAAACTGATCTCCAGCCAGACGCCAGCACATCTGCCCCGGGCTGCAGGCCGGACTCGAGGAGGGAAGGAAGCAGAAGAGGAGGCCGAGGACAACATCTCTGCTCGCCTGGAGTTTTGGAGGGAACAAAATGTCTAAACCTGATTATTCCGGCACGTTTCATATGGTGGAGCAGGACAACATGGACTCCTACCTCGCAGCTTTAGGTAAGCCAGTCGCACCGGTGCAGCTCCCACTCAGCTGCAATCCCGGAACATGCTTTTCATCCATTAAACCTCACGGTCACACTTTTGTTTCACCTTTAATTAGATACTAGTGTATTTGTTATTGTTTTTGATGCTTTGAGTTAATCGTTTTAATCATTGATTTCATAATGTGCATCATCTCCATTTGCAGCTGCACATGAAATCACCACCTTGTCCTTTCCATGACCCCGGAGCCACACATACACACACATTCACACACATTCACACACATGCACATGGGTGTATCCACTCTGTCTGTGGGACAAGACAAAGATCCACTTTTAATAAAGCAACAATACAGTCGAGCTCATGGTATATTAACCCTGTTATTACTTATCTTCTCTCAGATATAAATTTTGCCCTGAGGAAGATCGTGTGTTTGTTGAAGCCCAGCAAGGAGATCGTCCATGACCCAGCCACAGGGGCCATGAAGATCCGCACGCTCACCACCTTCAAGAATTTCCACATGGATTTCACTATCGGAAAAGAATTCACTGAAGACTTGGGACCCGTGGACGGCCGTACTTGTCAGGTGTGTTGTGTTATTCTGAATATAAACGTGATCTCGTGTGGACATGTGGCCAGGCTAGCCGATACAATAAATATATAGTATCATAACTTGTTAGATTTAATTAGGAATGTTTGCGGAGAGTCAAACCACCCACCGCTGTGTCTTTGTGTTGGAACCGGCTTCAAAGCCCTTTGAGGGATGCGTGTGTTCAAAAAGCAGAGGATAAAAAAAACACCAAACCCTTCCAGGAATCAGAAACAGCACGTTCAGTGGACAAAATAACAAGGACAAAAAGAGACAAAACTGAGACAAAACACAAGAAAATGAATGTGGTGAACTCCCGGTCACCCTGAATGAACAAAGACCCCAGAGAGCGGCTCTACATACTAATGGCACCACACGTCTGTCTTCATGTAGACCACAGTGAGCTGGGAAGGAGACAACCTGCTTTGTCAACAGAAAGGAGAGAAGGAAGGACGAGGCTGGACACACTGGCTGGAGGGGGACAAGCTGCACTTGGTAAGGATGTGTGTGTGTGTGTGTGTGTGTGTGTGTGTGTGTGTGTGTGTGTGTGTGTGTGTGTGTGTAGTGGTGGTGGTGGTGGTGGGAGGGGTACAAGTGATATACTAAACATGCAATTAACTCAGTTGAAGTAATCATTTCCTCTTTCCGTTGCGCTACACTACTGTCTCTGTGGGAAGAAAGAGGCTTGAGGGCTTGAGGGGGGAGTAGGAGCCCAGAGGAAGGGCAGCAGGACTCTTGAATGCATGACTTTTATAAAGTGCTGCCCTAACTCGGGACAAGAGAGAGAGAGAGAGGAGAGAAAGAGAGAGAGAGAGGAGAGTTTCTTCCCGTCTTGGTTGTAAAATAGTGGAAGCTTTCAGATAATCTGTCAATGCTGATTAAGATTTCCCTCTCCATTGTCTCACTAAGGAGCTCTGGCAGGAATGCTCATAAGTTGCAGGACAAAGCGTTGCGTTGTTCTCACTCAGGAGAGAAATCGGGAAAGAAATACCAGCGAGGATCAGGCTCTAAGATGGTGGATTTGAAAGGTTACACAAAGCAGGAGAGGAGAGCAGCGAGAGAATAATGAAGAGTGTTTGGGGATGAGGGGGGAGCTGGGGGGGGGGGGGGTCAAAGGAGGAGATGAGTAGATGCTGATTGAATGGGAGATGGATTAGAGGTCGGAGAGGGAGGTGTGTGGGGACGGGATTGTATTTTGTATACAGTCCCCTGTTTGTGTGCCACTTATTTAACTTTCCTTTGATGTGACACACTGTCTCCCCCCCCTCCCCCCCCCTCCTCCCACCATGTGGTGTTTTCCTCTCTGCAGGAGATGAGAGTTGAAGGCGTCGTTGCCAAGCAAGTCTTCAAGAAGGCCGTTTGAAGAAGCCGCGCATGTGTTTTAGTGGACTCATACGTAATTGAATGTAGTTAAGGATAAGGTACAAGTCTGAATAATGTTTATAGTTTTTTAATTTGTTTTCTAATCAACTTTATTTTGAAATGTCAAAATTTGACTGAACATCTTTGAAAATACTTCTGTACGTGAACATCTTAATCGTCTGATGGTACTAACTGAAAAGAAGTACGACTTGTGTAAACATCCTAACCGACTTACTCGTATTGCACTACCGATCTTATATGTTATAAACTAATCATACATCCGTCATCACGGCTGCGTCTTTAATTCATTACACCAGCGCCGCGACACATTTTAAAGTTGTATATAGTTTACAAATACTGAAATGTAATGGTCATATGAAATATATACTTTAAAAGATTACAATTATACGTCCAAATCCTTAACAATAGAAGTTTAATTAGATGTCCTTTAAGTTATCGTTTCAAAATACACCATTTACAGTAAAGGTTCAGCCAAGAAATAGTTAAACGAATCTCATGAATAAACTTTCGGTGGATCGGTCTCTCAGCAGCCTCTGGCACTCAGCCCCAATCCTATGTGTGTCGTAAGATGTCATTAAAGAATAAAACAAATATTTAGTTCAACCTAAAAAAGGGTTCAGTAATTATTTGAAATGGCTGGACACTAGTTTTTAGCAATAGTTACCAAAGGGAGTAAATAACGCGTCTGCAGGGGGATATGTTCAACTTCAGCTGCAGTGCTAATCGTCATGGTGATGAAGTAACACGTCACTCTTCAACTTGTTAAGGACGCGTTAATTGTTGGTTTGGGCTTTTTCATGGGATACGACTAGAATAATACAAATATAGAATACATGAGACTCACTTTAATAGAGGCACGTCTGAGCTGGAGCTACAAGCCACTCACACCAGTTCTCATCAGAGGGACTGATTCTAAAATAATAGCTTTTGTTTATTGTAAATGCGTCACAGAAATATCTCATTACTTTAGATGAACCTCTTGTTACAGTCCTGCAGGGGACAGCAAACCGTCAGCCCCCCTAAACTCTTCATAAAGAGAGAAATCCTGTTTTATTACCTTTGCATTGAAAATGCAGAAGATTATGGTTTGATCACCATGTATTTATTTATTTATTTATGTTACCTGCATAACTCAAAAAGTAGTAAACCGAATCGCATGAAATTTGGTCTGATGATTGGTTACCATTTGATTAGATTTTGGGATGATCGGGTCAAAGGTCAATGTCAAGGTCAACATCTTCTTTTTACCATAGCACGGTCAATTTCTATCCAATTGGCTTGCAACTAATGCCAGAATGTTCATAATTCAATGCCCAATCTTGTGATATGCGGAAGTATGCACTCTACCGAGTGCCCCTTCTAGTTTTGGTATAAACTTGTCCCATTTGGAGCTTCTCAAAGCCAGAAGAAGACTCTGAGCTCACTCTGCTGTTGCAAGATTATTTATTTGATCATGTCCCACACCACTCGTCCTCCTGTGGCTCTGAGTAGGTCCTCAAGAAGGGTCCGGGCCGATATCCAGCGTTCCCATTGATGTGGTGGGAGTCCGTGAATGAAACTGAAGCCCTCAGTGGAGTCGGGGGGAGGCTGCCGTCCACCTGTTTGTGTGTGTCGCAACTGACCACGCTGTCATCTGAGGAGGACGACGAACAATACAATCAAAGTTACTTCAAACACGCATTGCTCTTTATGTGGATTATGGGTCATCTTAATGGGGCAGAAAGCTTTTATGAGCATGGGAAGTCAACATCGACTTGGCAGGAAAAGGGATTTGTTTTAAACCAAAAGTGTGTGATAGCTATGGGTGGAACACCAGCCGAAAAGATGATTACCCCGTCTGGTGTTTTGATGCTGACTAGAGCGCCCTCTAACAAAGGAGCTGTTGTTTAGTGACTGTACGGCCACATCATCCATCAAAGCCTCTGCTTTCTTATGTTTTATTCAGGTTTGTCACCAATCTGCATTTTCCTAATTGGTTCTTATCAAAAATGTACTTATGTGTACAGTGGTCACAGGTCATTGAGGGCCAGTGAGACAAAGCCCTATACTATACCAGATGGCAGTAGGAAAACAAGTGTGGTGCGAGTCAGCTTAGAAGTCGATATAGTTTAGATTAATGTATGACATAAAAATCCCACACGTTCATTTATTATTACTCTAAAATATGAGGCCACTTTTTAAAATGTGCTTTAAATGAGCACGGCATGATAGGCAGCTATGCCTCGCACTGAATATTTAATGAATCGCCCCGAGTTTGGGGACATCGCTCGTGGAAAGCAGACGCTGTGAGCAACTCATGTCTTTTTCAAGAAGATGATAACTGTGGGAACATATCATTAACTCATCTTCTGGTCAAACTAATCAAACTTAAAGGGGAGCGGTTCTCCAGATACAAACAATTCTAACTTAAGTTTGTCCAAGAAGACGTTGTTGTTGTTGTTGTTGTTGTTGTTGTTGTTGCTTCTAGCATGTGTTTTATTCCTAGCGAAGAGATCAAACTGGACAAACATGGCGTCCCAAACTGACAGTGCATATGCCCAACCGGTATGAGCTCAGTTGAAGACCAGTCACACGTGGATTATCTCTTTTCTCTGAAGTAGTTTTGGGGTTCAGATGCCATTGAGGTCACCGGCCATGAAGCACAAAGTCATACCCGTCTGCTGTGTGGTCACGCCCCGTCGCTCACATTGCCTATCAGCTCTCAGATATATAATCTCTTATAAAGACATTTAAAAAATCCAATATATAAAGACTTTGTGTGTGTGTGTGTGTGTGTGTGTGTGTGTGTGTGTGTGTGTGTGTGTGTGTGTGTGTGTGTGTGTGCGTGCAGCAGTGGTCACGGTCTCCACACCTGGGGTAAACAGTGGTGTTGTGCCGCCCTCCAGGGGGCAGCTGTCCCGGTGGTGACCCTCTGTGATGGGTGAAGACGCCATTGCACCCAGAGAAACGGCGACACAGGAGTCGGCTGTCACATGTAGGGCGTCATCAGTATTAACGCAACAATCGTTATCCACTGTGATCACGATCTATATATGATAGTTTAATAATGTCTCTCACTTGGTAATCTACCTCAAGACAAAAGGTTTGTATGATTTCATCTATAATCTCTCACATTCTAATAATCATTTCTTCGGCACTAATATTCATTCAGATGTGAAAAGTGTGACGTTTGTATCTGAACAAATGTGTTTCTAGGAAAAGCTTTTTTATATTTAAATCACATCAAAACACAACATGCAAACACAAAATTCAGCAAAACTCAGTGTGACTCAAAATGTAATTGGTGCTCTTCAGGTACATCTGAAACACTCACCTGTAGGCGTGAAAGGGTTTTGTAAAACGGTCCTCGTTTCTTTTTTTTCTGTGGAAAAAAAGTCTGACTTGATCAAATCATCAAGTTATCTGGTCTGGAGGCTCTGTGGGGAAAGGGACGCGCTGCATGCTCCTGGATATATTTGGGTCAAACCAAATTCCGGCAGACAGGGAAAAGATTACCTTGCTGAACAACATCTATAAGTATTATACTTTTTATTTTCTGAGATAATACAAAATGGCAATATCCCATTGGATTTTGGTCAAGGGACCCAGTATAGAGCTAACTGTTGAGGTTACATCATCCCTGCACTCCTATTGTGTAAAATGAACTGGACTCTTAAACCAGTTAAGTACAGTCTATTAATTGTACGGTGTATGTAATTTCCAGTATTGGCACATTGCTTTACTGGAAACACATAAATGTCAAAGAAATACAACTGAACGTCATCCAAGGCAACCCTATGAAGCGTGTGTCACATTACACCAAATAGTTATGTCAGTCTGGAGATGTGCAGGATGTGGTTTCTTCACTCAGTTTGTCGTGATCGCCGAGCTCCTCCAACGTCACCATACACAACTTCTTATTTGACCTTTCTGGGGAATTCACTTTCTTCTTTTGTGACATTTCCTTTTGCATAGATTAATTCTAGACCTTTCTAAATTAATTCTAGGTATGCAAATTGGATTGGACCTGATTTTAACGATAGATTGGCTTTGAAGGAAACACTGGCGAGGTGTTGGTGAAACACACAAGCAGTGACCTTCAACTGCACACGTCAAAGTTAGTGGTGTCTCAGAGTTGTGTGCTCAGTTCCTACGGCGAGTGGGCATGCTGTACGTCGCTTTGTTGACTTTAACCAAAGTGTGTGAGCAACAGTCCTGTGCATGCTACACGTGGTACACACCTGCTCTGTATGACTTGCGTCTGGCCCTCCAGCAGATGAGAGCGAACAGGATGAGAGCCGTCAACAGGAGGCCGGACCACAGGCCTGTGGGTAAGATCCAGGGACAATCTGGAGAACAGAGGGAGGAGAAACTTTAGGTTATTAATGGGATCCCGTTAGCTGGCGCCTTGGCGGCCGCTAATCTTCCTGGGGTCCACAGAAAGGAAAACATGTAATACAGACATACATGAAAAACATGACGTGAAACAAACAGTTAAAAATAGTATGGACAGGATAATAATAAATAACTAAAGTGCAGTCGAGGACCGGGATGTAAACTGTGCAGTACATCAGTAATTTATACAAAGAAAGATCAGATGTCTACAAAGGGATGGAACTGGTCAAGGAGTTAATATCAAGTGTATCAAATTAATTGTTTTTTAAATGAAAATGCATTACCTCTATGAGATACATGATGAGGTAGTCAATTCCAAGCAGTAATTGCACATTGTTGAACATATTATTTAGTACCAAAGCCATGTTGAATGCCCTGTGTTATATGTGTAACAAGTTCATGTGTACCTGTGTATGTTGAGGTGCTGTTGTGCGCATGCGCAGAATAAACTCTGTGTGAGTTCCCAGACTGAAGAGACGATGGTCGTCTGTCCTTTTTCTCCCGTGAATGCTAGCTACTAGGAGCTACTAGCGAACTACTTTGGTGACTGCAATAACGTAGAGAGCTGCAAGAAGAAAGTCTCACGCTACACACATAAAATACTCACCAGTCGCTATGAAGCTCCAGAGACCGCTTCAATCCCTCAACGTGAAGACAATACATGATCTTCACACTGTCACTTATTGTCTTTTAATTGTCATTTATTGTCTTTTGATTGTCATTTAATGTCTTCTCATTGTCATTTATTGTCTTCTCATTGTCATTTATTGTCTTCTTATTGTCATTTAATTGTCATTTATTGTCTTCTTATTGTAATTTATTGTCTTTTGATTGTCATTTATTGTCTTTTCATTATCATTTATTGTCTTTTCATTGTCATTTATTGTCTTCTTATTGTCATTTATTGTCTTCTTATTGTCATTTGATACATTTATGTTATGATTACTGCAGCTTTAATGTCTAACGATCTAAAGAGATGATCTACATCTGTAACAACAGCCTCAATGTTAATATGGAGACCTACGAGATTTGAAGTTGCCACAGATGGCGTCAGCTTTTGGGGTTCCTGGAGTTTTCAACACTCTTCCGAAGTCCTCACATCTGAAATACAATACAAACCCAAACTAATTAGTAGCTGCATAATCTGTAGTGTTAATGTATCTACAACTAGGGTTACAACAATTGGATTTTGGGGGGAAATTTAAGGAAATATTCCAAGGGATGTTACACTCTTTCTAAATTTACCAAACAATGACACCTTTTTCTTCACAGGAAATGTTTAATGTTTGTCCCTGTACAGCCTATTGCATGGGACATGTACACACTCCTGTTGAGTGTGGAGGAAATATAGTCCCAGAAGATGTGGAGGGGATATTGCGACGGTAGACTGATAACGTCGACCCATCTCAATGGATCACTAATACATGATGCACGTCATATCCCATCACCTTACACACACAGGTGGAGGACTGTCATCCAATGGGCAACAACTGCGAATATGAATTGCTCAAGTGAGGATGATTACACTCAAAAAGGCGTCCTTCAGCTTAAAATACACAATAATAGTGGAGAAGCAGTCTCACCTGGTATGTGCTCGACAGGCCGAGTGGGAATCTGTCACGTTGCTGTAGGTCCCGTCTTGACACGGAGCGCAGAGCGTGTCATTCGTGTGAGCGGCTGTGAAAAGTAAAAAAAGTTCAGTTGCCATTTTGTACTGCGTTCTGCCTGGTGGGAAATACTCGCTGGACTGCGAATCCACTTTGCATTTGACAATGGAAGCTGACCTTGAACCTTGACCCCTTCTCCCAGGAGGCAGCGGGTCGCTTCCCAGCAGTGGTCACAGGGGTAGTTGCTGCAGTAGAAACCCGGCATACACCAACACACCGTGTTCTCCTGAGCTGTACAGTCCTCTACTTTCTCCTGGTGGTTAACTGGAAGAGTCAAAGAGAGGCATAGTCAGTCCTCCATTGCTGCTCCGGAGGTCTATCCTTTTCAGTGTATTACTCTGTCTATATTTAATTAAATTTTACACTGCTGTATTTGCATATATGTTGTGTATATATATATATACATATATATTTTATTTTATTTTGTATTTTATATTTCATTTTGTATACTGTATACTATACTTGTATACTGCACAGTCGCTGTTTCTTATATTTATATTTTATCCTCGTGTGTTTAGTTTATTGATGCTACTGTGTCGCCAAATTTCCCCTTGGGGATTAATAAAGTATCTATCTATCTATCTATCTATCTATCTATCTATTTGTGTGTAAACACGTGGTCCCTGTTGAGGATACTCTTTTACATAAAGTAAAAGGTAGCTCAGAGGTTTATGAGAAAGAGGAAGATGTAGAACAAGTTGATTTGTGATGCTATTTGTGATCATTGCAATATATACTAAGAAACTGTGTGTGTGTGTGTGTGTGTGTGTGTGTGTGTGTGTGTGTGTGTGTGTGTGTGTGTGCGTGACTTACTGGAACTGCAGTGCTTGCAGACGTGACACTTAGACATGTGATTTTTGGTGGCTGTGTACCTACCAGTACCACATCTACCACACTTGGTTGTGTGTGTGTTGTCACACTCCACCAGCATGTACTGACCTGAAAGAACACAGAGATATACAGATGCATCTGATGCGTGAGGAATGCTGAGTAAATATGGTGTTGTGGTGCACAGTTCTACAAAGAAGTGTGTCTCCAGTGAGAAAAGAGGAGCCGGTAACTGTAGCTTTAAGACGGTGACTGACCTGCGGCACAGCGATCACAGCAGATCCCATCTTTCTGAGTGTACTTATCCTCACTTGAGCAATTCATATTCGCAGTTGTCGCCCATTCGATGACAGTCCTCCACCTGTGTGTTAAATATCTCAGTTGAAAACTTCAATCTTTCTCTTCACTCTTCCTTGAAGCAGCTATTTAATGATCTCAAGTCAAAGAGCGTCATTCAAGGAGCCACGTCTTTACCCTTTGTCCTGTTCTGACGAGCTCGACTCTCCTGCTGCTGCCTGTGACTCCACATGTGTTTCCCACTCTCAGTCTGCCTTACCTACTGCTCATGGCTTTTCTAATCATACACAGTGGGAAACCCCAGTGACCCTAATCTGCTGGTTTCCCCTCCATGTCTCTCTCTCTCGGTCTCTCTCTGTGTCTCTCGCTCTTCGTTTCCTTCCTGTACTAGCCCTCTCACTACGTAGTGAACTGTGTGTGTGTTTCCATATAGCTACAGGACCAGAGACTGATTTTAGCACACAAATGATACATTTCCTCTCTCTACTACACCCTTTCCTCTCAGTCCATCGCCATTGTTTCCACTGAACCTTTGTCCCCGGGACATGTCGCTCAGCTTACACCGCAAAGAGGTTTTGTAGTTAACAAAGGCTTTTGGCTCGGTCTGTCTTCCTGCCATCCCACTTTCTAGCAGTCACTCCCTCGTTACTGGAAACATACCCCAAAAATATGTCCCTTTATAAAACGCCTGCGTTTGCAAAATATGAGTGAGAAAGAAATGAGGGCAGAGAGAAAGAATACATTATGGAGAAAAGGGGAAGGAGAGATGTTGATGTAGTTTATTTGAGAAAAGGGATTTGATCGGATCACGATGATAAGATTATGGTGGGTTTGGATATTTTCCTTTCAGTTGATTAAAACAGATTACCACTCTGTAATGAGAAGCACAGTGTGAAGTAAGATAGGAGATGTTAATACATTTAGGTTATGGCATTGTGAATGAGTGTTTTTGTGATTTATGCATCTTCGTCTCTAGCTCTCTGGAATTGTTTAATGTACTGGACTTTCTCACATTAAATAATACCTTTTTCTTTCTAAACGTTGCAGTCTTGGCTGTTTCTCCGCTTCGCTTCCTTGACAACGTATCACCTCCTCTCTTGAATATTCGTATCTTCCATACCTTCACCAGTCTCCTGACTCTCCTATTCTCCCGCCCGGCCTACTCGATGCTGCTGGGATGGGGGGAGTCTCCAGGGTATCCCCCTGGATATTTGCCCCGTGCCACTCAGAACTGGAGCAGGCGTGCCCACAAGGGTCACACCCTCTCCATCAAGCTCATCCACCTGGACCTGGAGGACAGCCAAGACTGTGAAAACGACGCACTGAAGGTCAGGGGTCGTGGTAAACTTCAAATGGTTGTCCTGTAAGAAGTCACGGTTAATAACTGATGACAGTAATGTTATTGTATCCTCTACAACACCATTATGATACAGGTCTTTTCAAATGGAAACCTAATCTCAGTTCTGTGTGGCAAAAGGGAATTTGAGGATCTTGAGTCCACTGTTAATCCCTCGCTAAATAAATGAAACACTGAGTAGTAAGAGTCCCACCGAAGTCTGATGTTTATCCGCCTCTTTATTTGTCCATGTTCCCCAGGAGATTCAATGTGTGCATGAACGTATTCCATCACTGTGAATGCTTTTGTCATCACGCTGTTGAACCTGAGAATGGTGATATTGTCAGACAACAATTCACAATGGATGTAGGTTGTAGCTGTTAGAGCTGAATTGGAAACAGTTATGTTATGATATATATATATATATATATATATATATATATATATATATATATATATATATATATATATATATATATAATGTCATAAGTATTTTCTCCATGAAAGGGTTTTTTTCTATTTCTTGAGAGTTTTCCCTGATCCCATGTGAGGTCCTGGGTCAGGGGTGTCTATGTGTACAGAGTGTAAAGCCCTCTGAGGCAAATTTGTAATTTGTGATATTGGGCTATACAAAATAAACTGAATTGAATAAGTGAAAATGTAAAAAAGAAAATCATCATCCAGGGTTATTTTTTCATTTATTTTCCCATATGAAATAAATAAGTAACGCCTATGCTTCTGAACCTTTTTTTGCATGAAGTCTTTGAGTTTCATTTGAAAGGTGCTGACCGTATAGCTGGTGTCTGATCTCACTCCTGACCCCTTTTTGCAGAGCCGGGGGTTTCCTCTGTTTCCTCTGTTTCCAGAGTTTATGCTAAGCTAAGCTAAACAGCTGGTGGCTCCAGCCTCGTCTTTAAAGTATAGCAATGAGAGTTGTGCTCGATCTTCTGCTTCTGACAGTGCTTTACTGCGAGAGTGTTTTTATATTTTTAAGATTCCTGGGGTTTAGTAGTAAGTGAATCATCATCACCACGGAAACAACAAAGGTCCAACGATTCCTTTAAACTGACCTGTAATTAATTTTCTCCCTCAGACTTTGATGAATGTAAGGACGACCACGACAACGGATGCACACAGTTCTGTCACAACGCCATCAGAGGGTACCACTGCTCCTGTTGCCATGGCTACCACCTGGATGTGGACAAACACACTTGCACAGGTACAAATAGCCTCATGACTCGGACCAGTAAATAACGTACAGAATGAGGAGTTATAAGACAAATCAAGGAAGGCGAATCAAAACTGTAAGATGAAGTGAAAATGAGGCAAGAAGAGGAAGAAGAAAAGCAGAAGCAGGAAAACTGGGGGGAGAGGAGGGAGAAGAGGAGAATCACACCAGAGGACGATTGTGGAAATATTGATTTTGTTGACATGGAGGACAATGAAATGTTTTCTTCAACACAGTGAGTTGTACTCAGGATCTGTCAGAGCTGAACAATAGAGACGTATCCAGTCCCTAGCTTCAGGCTCCACTTCAGGACCAGAGGCGCTGCAGCCTCCTCACCTGTGACACGATGGGAAAGCAGTATGTGTGATGAAATCTGTCGTTGACGGATCTCAAACGACCCTGTTTGATCTTGTCACATGTCCGTTACAGACATGGTCTGTCCGTCTGTGGTGACCTCGCACTCCACTGCGACTCCTCAGCAGGCGGAATACCATGAGGGTGAAACAGTGACAGCAACTTGTGATCTTGGCCACTTTTTAGATACTGTGAGTTTCCATATATAAGAGGCAGCAGAAACCTCTTTGAGTCTGTTCGGTGGACTGATAGATGGAAGAACCGTTTTAAAAAGGTTGTCTAATGACGTCGTCATGGACAGTGAGAGGATCATAATTCATCCGAAATACATCAACGGCATTCCTCCTGTAAAACGCACCAATTTTGAGAATGATATTGCTCTTATTCGCTTCCTGGGTAAATTTAGGTCCACAGCTCCTTTCCATTTGTGTGCCAACGGTAAACAGGGACCTGTTGGGAAGTGAGCAAGGCACCGTGTCGGGCTGGGGGATAATAACAGAGGGGGAGGAGGATCATTTCATCACATCTGTTTTATTAAGATACGCTCATATTGGAATCTACTCCCTTGCAGAGTGTAGGAATACTTATTTCACTGAGAAACAAATGACTTTTACTGATAATATGCGCTATGCTGGAGCAGAGGGAAGGGACAGCTGCAAGAAAGACAGCGGGGGTCCGTTTGTTTTGCCCTAGCTGGCTGGAGGCAGTGAGCCGTATCGGCGGACTGGCACATGTCCTGGGGACCCCCCTGTCAGGAGAGGCAGTGCAAGGGCTATGACACCAAGGTGGCTAATTATGTGGACCGGATTAAGGAGACAAAAGATGCAACGTAAAAGTATGAGAAAGAGGAAAGATGAGGGGGGGACATACTTTTCTTCTAAAAATAACATTGTTATCGATTTCAGGAAATGTTTTTTGAAAAAAAAGAATACAATCTTGTAATCAAATGTACCAACATGTTATGCTGTGATTACGTTGTTAATTCATACTTACCGTGAAAGGGATTTACAAATAAACTGCAGGATGTGTGTTCCAACCATTTAAGCAATATACTGTCATTTTGTCTGTTAATCCTCAGATACACACAAAAACACATTTTCTATCAGGGGACTCCGAACAATTTAATACTTAATATTTGTATATGTGTTTAATCATGTATGCATGTGTCTTTCACTCAGCACTGTATGTTTCACTGATGAAGCTTTTTATCAGACAAACATGCCCTCACATGTAAACAATCCCTTCAATAACTCATGGTTAAAACAACAATACAGCTGGAACAGTTGTCTTAATGTGTATGTAATGTAATATGTGGACTACACACACAGGTATGTTTACACAGGCAGCCGGGAAGAGCTGCACATGAGAAATGTGCATAGCCGGCAACAAACTGTCATATAATTTTCTCTTTTTTAAATTATAATGCATTCATTTGTTCTTGGATTTATTCTTATTTTTATGATTATGTATGTTTTATGTTTTTTAATGTTTTTTTTTACCAGTTAATGATAATTAAGGAGTGATGATTTTTTAAGTCTTCGTGTAATTGTCCAGCCAAAAAGCACAATGTGCCCAATGGACTCCTCCCTGAGCCTGGCAATGTGTTCATGCCCTCATGTTTCACCAACATATATCTTCTCAGGTGAAAGGCGTTTGCTTCTTTGCAGCTGCTGATCAAAGTGTAACACCGCCCTCTAGTGATATCATGAGGTTTACGGTAGAGCCAGAGTTTGAAAAATGGGACCTAGAAGTGAAGAGAACAGCTTGTAATACCCAGACTAAGGAGGCAGGGAGCTGCTGTTATTGTTGAAACCAAAAGTGAAAGTGCGGGGATCGCGTTCGGATGTTTCACTTTCTTTGTTCTTCGTAGCTTTCTCACGTTAAACTTTCCCTAAAGCACTCTTAATGTATTAAAACAAGAAAACGAGAGCCCGTGATGGTGACTGTAGCCTTTGTGTTTGGATTCTTGCTCACGTGCGTTTGTGGTAAGAGCGTTCATCTTTAATGACTGCAGTGGCACATTATACATTTACCTTTAGATTATCAGGTCCAGGAAAACACGTTTTAGTATTCAGTTCAGTGTCTGAGAGACCTTATTTTGGCTTTGTAAATTCATGGAAATAGGCGCTGAAATATAACTATTTGGTCAAATACAGTCTGCATTTTGTACTTAATAAAATTAAATGAGTCAGATTAGCTGCTGATCGATTCTAACCTAGAACATGTTTATTGGTGCATAGCAGTTCATCTGAACAGTTTGTCTCAAGGCAAGTCAACGCTTAACATATATGAAAAACAATTTTTTTATTAATAACTGAATGATGCATTAAAACTCACTTAAAGGGAACAGTCTGTTAAAATGCAGTCCTCTGGAAATCAACCATTGCTTTTAATGTCAAAACAACAAAACAAACTGTAATAAGTCTCCATCAGAGCCCTGTTTTTAATTTTCCTATAATGTCTAATAAATTACATAATTGTTCCAGAAAAAAAAAAAATATATATTAGATAGTAATGGAGGACCCATAAATGAAGCCATACTGCTATTTATGTTTAATAGTAGTCTTGTTTACCTGAGTGTGTTAAAGAATGTAAACTTATTTCTCCTTGTTTCTCAGCTGACATGGTTGCAGATGTGGTTCTTTCCTGCACCCTGGTGGAGGAGGGAGTGGGACTTGGTGGCTCTCTCTTCACACACACCCCAGCCACTCTGATCTTAAGAGACGTCCCAGTGGCTTCTGACGAACCGCTTGAAACACTCACTTCGTTTGTACCGCCTTCAATCCCTGACCCAGATGCCCTCCTGTTCGAAGTTAAAGGTGTTCCTGCCTTCTCTACGTGTTAGTGTTGCGGTAATATAAGCACAACCCTGTGTTGAACTTCTCCTTTCATCCCTCTGTGGCAGTGGCCTCACCTGAGATCCCCAACACACACGTGTTGCTCCATGCGGACTGCAACGAGCAGGAGGTGAAGTGCGATATGAGCCGTTACTCTCCTCGTGGAAACCAGGAAAGTTCAGGGTCAGCTTTTTTTATGGTGTCTCTTAATGTGGAGGGAAGTGAGTTCAGCACCGTGTTGATTCTGCAGACTTTGGCGGTGAAGAAGGACCATTTGACCCTCATGCAGAACAAACTGGGTCTGCCTCTGAGCCAATCAGGAACTCTCCAGACTGAGGGTGAGATCAAAAAAAAGAAGTAATTTTCCTCTTGCCTGGAGTGAGTTTCTGTTGGACGGACGGACATTCAGACGTCTGCGTTCTCTCCAATATAATTAGACTTTAAGACACCAAGCTCGTGGTGCTCAAAGCGCCGTAAAGATTCATTTGAAAAGCTCACCAGCAGTACGTCCGTCCAGAAGGCTTGACCCGGTTTACACAAGCTTTGTTGCGAGACATTGCTGTTGAGTTTTTCGAATGCTTTTGGCACTTTGAGAACCACAAGCCCGGTGCCATATTGTCCCATTGCATTGAGGACAAAGAAGTCTCTATGGCCGATACCTTTAAAACTATCGAAATCCAAAAATTAGAGGAATATGTATTCTTTTGATTTTGGGCCTTCAATATCTTGTCATCTTCTCATTGAATCGTTCACATTATCACTCTCACTACTTTTGTCTTTCCTTTCTGTCCCTCAGTAATATTCCTGGTCTTTTCCCACGAAAAGTCTGTGTTGGCTCCTCTGAGAGGCGACGTTATCCTCAACTGTGGCTTCAAGCAGCAGGAGATACCTTTAGCGCAGGAAGTGTCCGTTGAATGGCGACTGCAACACAGGGGGAAAGGGGGGAAAGTGTTTGAAATGATGACCAGGCTGGACGAGGCCGAAGGGAGCACAGTGGGTGAGTGCTGCAGGAATAGGTCCGACCTCTTCTAGTTTATCCTGGGTCTAGCACTCATAAAGTTGGAGAGTGTACACTACCGTTCAAAGGTTTGGGGTCACTTAGAATATTTTCTTTTTTCTTTTTTTTCAATGAAGATAACATTAAATTAATCATAAATACTCTCTCTACATAGTTAATGTGGTAAATGACTATTATCTGGTGTGTAATGAAGTCTCTACAGAGGTGTGTAGAGGCCCATCTCCATGTGTTAATGGTACATTGTGTTTTCGCCTTAGAAGTGTCTTTGAGTACTATGAAAAGTGCAATAGAAATGTATGTATTATTATTATTATTAGAGACTAACGGAGGGGTAGAAAACCCTTGAAAACCCTTTTTATGCGAGTGCAGCTGAAAACAGTTATGCTGGTGAGAGAAGCTCTAAAACTGGCCTTCCTTTGAGCCACAAGTTTGTAGAACAACATTAATATTTACAATAAAAATCATTATTTATAACCTTGTCAATGTCTTGACTATATTTTCTATTAATTTTGCAATTAATTTGATAAATAGAAGTGTGAGTTTTCACGGAAAATACAAGATTGTCTTGGTGACCCCAAACGTTAGAACGGTAGTGTATATTAGAAGTGGCTTCAGTGGCATGCAAGTTCATGAATATACAAAAAAATATAGACTCAAAATAGTCATTTACAGTGAGGCAAATTTCACAATCACAAAAGGAGACCAAAGCTCTTCGGCTATCTGGACTATAGTTTCACAGCTAAATGTCAGAAAAGTGCATAAAACACACAAATGGCAGAGGACAAGAAGACAGCAGTACCGATCTAAGTATGAAACAAAATACTTTCTTACTATCGTAAAAGACTCCAGGCCGAGCTCGTAAGAAGATCTCGAGATGAGATAGTTTTCTTAATTCCTGTTTCATTTTCTGTCGCCAGTGCATGCGGAGAGAAGGGGGTCGAGCATGGACGCCTCCCAGGTGGTCGGAGAGGGCAACGCCTCTCTGACTCTGACCACGCTGAAGCTTGTGGACGAGGGGACCTACATCTGCACTGTCAGGATTGGCATTGTCCACGCCCAGCAGGTCGTTCAACTCCAGGTTGTTCGTAAGTTTAACCCCAATCTAAAAATTCCGATAAATCCACCGATTTGTCTTTTCCTTTCATGTTCTGCTTCTTTTTGTTTCAGAACCACCTCGTGTTTCACTCTCAGAGGAGAAACAGTCCCAGACGCTGAGCTGCCACTGCGCCACATACTATCCACTGGAAGCTCAGGTGTGTTCCCGAAGACATTGAAATGCACCTACTTTTATGAAACAGGCTATAGTGATCAGGTTTAACTGGGTGATTCCCAGGTCACACGTCTGTGCTGCCTCCTGCGTTTCAGATGCAGTGGTTATCCCTCTCACCTGCAGACACGGAGCCCACAGTGCTTCCAGAGCAGGGCTCTCTGTCCAGCCATCGACAGCACGGCGACGGGACGTATTCCCTGTCATCTCATCTCTCTGTGCCCCCCACCGTCTCCCCTGGGACTACAATTACCTGCAGGGTGTCTCACCCAGCCCTGGATGGCCCTCTCTCCATCAGTCTGGTGGTAGAAAGACCACAACCAGGTACTCATGTGTGGCTGTTGCTGCAATGTGTCACTGCAGAAATAACACACAACAAAATCATGCTATTTAAAATGTATTTCACCAGGAATAGCCTCATTAAGATTACAAATCTCCTTTAACGGAGCTATGAGGTAGTTGATTTGTATGACATCCTGCATCTTGTACTTAACGACAACACTGTCTACAGATCCGTAATCCTGCTCTGTGTCTTCCTCTCTACAGGTTTCTACTGGTGGCTCCTGGGTTTCCTCGTCGTCACTTTGCTTTTCTTTTACCAGGTCATGAGATAAGTCAGTAGGATATATTCTAGGACAGTATACTGAGACTTAAACCTGAGCCCAGAGTGACTTTATTTTTGTTATTTGTGTGTTTTTAAGTTATTACTCATTTTATTATAAGCCGTTATTCTACTGAACTGATTACAAATCTATTTTATTTTTGAGCTGTATAACTTTGTGTGCTTTATACATTTGCCGTCGGGTGGGTTTGGTAGCATTTTACTCATGAAGAGTTGCAGTAAGCAAATGTTGAGGTTTCTGTTGCTCGTGGCAACCCAGGAGTCTTGGGTTGCATGTGTCTTTTCTTAAAGCGATCGGGGTAAAGGGGACGGGGTCAAACTCAAACTAAAGAATCCCCCCGTTGTCTCCAAGACGAGACGGGTCCTCCGTCCCCGTGGTTACCATCTCTACCTCCTGCTCGATGCTGCCCGTCTCCACTGGTTCAGGAGCTCCTCCTGGTCCCCTGCAGCTGGTCGGTCTGCTCTGATTACCTGGCGGGCTGCAGGAGTGACCGAGGCCCACGCCTCGGTGCTGCAGTGCCTCAAACGGATGGAGCGCTCCCTCTCTCACCTCCACCTGAGCTGGATCTTTCCCCCTGTATATTTAGTATTAGTATTTAGTTTTTTTTGTATTGTGTTGTTGTTGTTTTTTTTAGATATAGTGCTATGATTTTTTAAATGTCCCCACTACGGGACAAATAAAGGAATATCACATCATATCATATCACATCAATTTGGCTTTTTCTCGTAAACTCTAAAATGGCTCAACGTGTCGAGGGAATATAACAACAGTTCTGTTGATGATTTATTTATTGGCATCAGCAAAAGTATTAAGCATGCATTTATTTTTTCAAATCCAGTTGCATCATCTCACTGCATTTGCATGTTGTAAATCACAAAACATGTTCTCATATCTCATGTGGTAATTACCTAATAATATTGTGACACAATATCATCAGATAATTATAGCTAACTGCTACAATTATACATCTTTATTTTATCAACTCTCAAAATCAGTCCGAGGAAAGGAAAACTAAGATTTTCTTTTAGATCCAACAACCCCCCCCCCCCCCCCCCCCCCAAAGAAAAAACCCTGAAAGACTTTATCAACACACTTCAGGAGCATAATCTGACATATGTGCACTATTATTCTATCCATACAATACTACATGTTTTAGCAGTTAACTATAGTAGGAGTTGTTTGCAGTCTCTGAATATTAATAAATACAAATGTGGCAACCCCTTAGCATCGTTGCATTGCATAAGCAGTAATTATCAGATACACAGGTCATTGAAACCACTAACAAAACAAAAATGTACAATCGGCAGTTAGATTCAGAAATGGCAGATACACAGATCACACAAATAGGCAAAACTATGGACACGGTTTGCCATGCAAGTTAGGGACAAACTCATGTTGCATTTACTGCAGCTGAGTCTTTTTTATGTGAGTGACGGGGTTGAGGGACGGGATGGCCACGGTGGCTCTTGGTTTCTAAATCATGTCCTTTTTCTTGTTTTCCGGCTCTTAGAAGGTCAGTTCCACTTAAAGGACAATCAAACAAACACTTTATCTGCACAACTTCCAAAACAAGTTGTCATTTGTAGCTGTTTTTCTTTTTGTATGTGACGCTCCACATTCATCTGTCTATGGCTGTGACTGTCCGCTCAGAGGGACGAGACCTTCCTCTGGGTCAGTTCAGTAGATTGTCTGTTTTCCCGCTGTGCACATCACGATGCCACTAAACATAACAGGACTACGCCTGTGGTTCCAAACCAAGGTGAAATGAAGCATAGCTACACAACTACTTAATCAATACTTGTTTATCAGTCCAGAGGTTTGTCTTATTTATACAGGCGGAGAAATGTATACTACCTTTCCCTCAAACACTTCTTCCTTTCCTTCTACTCTCACACAGTCTCCTTTCTCTTTTACAATGCATTTCCCTCATTGTTGTTACTGAATGTTGTAGAAAGTTAGGCAGGAAGGGGAACAAAAAAGATACCAATAAAAAACAGCTAAACTCTGAAAAAGCTATAGGCTAGAATGCTTTGGATCACAAATACACATACACACACACACGCACATACATCAAAAATGTTCCTAATATTAATCTAACATGACCTTGTGTTAGTAAGTAGCAATAATGGTAGCAGTTGTGGAAGAAGGGGTGTGTTAGTTAGGCATGTCAGTATCAACTTACAAATGTAGGATTCTCAAAAAAGGTAATATGAACAAGCTTCGGCGTATCTGGGATCGAACTGCAAACTCGTGTTCAGCCTCCCTGCACTCATTCACCATCGGTACATTTAACATTTACCCCCCATAGCTCCGTTCGGAGGGCGTAGCCTTGTGTGTTCCCATGTCACAAGTATTCTCTCTCTCGTTCCTTGCTGTTTCACTCCGCCTGCTGCGTCCTTCAATAATACATGAGGTGCTGAGGCAGGAGAGAGTGAGTGAGACTTAACATCAAAACAGTGAAAGAAAGCAATCAGAAGGGAGGGAGAGGGGGACAAAGAGAGCGGAGACACCTATAAACACTACTGTCATGTATAAGTGCAAGATGGTTTGATGGAAGACCGTGTGAAGAGAAGGAGAGGGTGGGTAAAAGGGGAGGAGGGGCTCTTGGGTATCTTTTTTTCTCTTCCCTTTCATATTATTCTTAAGTCCATATCCATCTGTAATGATGGGCTGAGCTCAGTAGAAGAAGTACACTGCAAATGAAGAAGAGGAAGTCATTAGTCTAATGGATCTGGCAATACATCACTCAACATTTTAAAAAAAGGAAAGAACCGTCAGTTACGCTCTTGGTCTTACAGGATTGTTTTTGAAAAGGAACTGGTTCAATTAGCATTAAGACCATGTGTTATTGTCATTAGACGTCATGTGTAATTAACAATCGGAGGATAAGAATGACAGACATACAACTGGGTTGGTGCCGTCTCTGTATCCTAACGTCACGTCACTAAACTGACTAACACCGTGCGAGCAACTGTCATAAGTATCTAGTATTCTACTTACAGAATAGTATTCCAACCACAATGACTCCGATGATACCCATCATGATCATCATCTGAGAAGAGAAAACAATAACATTTACTATAACAGGTTTTTGTTATTATGGAGGAATTTAAGACACACTGTATGTTCAATGCCTGCAAACCGAAAGGAAATGCATCTGCACAACACAACAACACAATTATTACACACAGTCTCTCCAGTAACATACTTATTTTCCCCAAAGCATCTGCTTTAACAGCAGCTCATTAACAGATTAGTGTGTGCACAGCAGGATTACCAGAGCCGACACTGCGCACGAACAGTCACGAGAACACTTCAATGTGTGAAAATAAACGAGCTGAGGATCTTATCCAGACTACCATGTACTACTATGTACAAACTAGATTTATTTTGCACCACCTACAAATAGGAATACCGTTAATTCAGAGCCGGGTTACATTGTGAGTTTCTTCCAGTAACAACAATTTGTTTAATGGAGCCGGACTAATGTGCCCACCTTGCAGTTCTTCCACCAGTACTTGTTCTTTAGTTTAGCTGCGCAGCTTTCAAACTGGGAGGCTCCGGCTTGGAGAGCATCCGCTCTGTCATCCAGCTCTGAGAGCTTCTGGTCCCTTTCCAAAACCTTGTCTACGTTCACCCGCATGATATCCACCACCTAGCCCACAGTGGCGAGGATGAGACGGCATTCAGCAGCGATGGAGAGGAGAGATCAAGAGGATGACAAGTGAGGTTAAAGGAAAGGAAGCCGCATGTCATAAATAACAGTAAATAAGTAGTCGTAATCCATTTCTAGATTATATATTAATGAAGACAAGATTTTTCCAGATAACATAAAGCGACAATATATTATTGTGTTTATGCATCGAGTTGAGATATTTAATGATTTCACATTGCATGCCAACATCAAACTTTGGCCCAGAATCTTTGTCCGGCCTTGTCCAGCTCACCTCCTCGACTTGGGCCTGTGTCTGCTGTAGCCTGCGGTTGCTGGAGGTATTGGGTGGGCCGGGAGGTGCGCCGCCTGGGGCTCCATCGGGACCAGGAGCTGCTGGAGCTCCACCTGGTGCAGCAGCATCTGGGGCAGACCTGAGAAGAGGCACAGGGGAAGGGCAAGAGGAGTATGAGTTGGGATAAAAGGGGGCCGTGTCGGTGCACTGAGGCACGTCTATGGCATGTAGAGAGCACTTCATTTAAATGTAAAAGGAAAAAAGCGTTGAAAAAGATTTACAGGTCGAGGAGAAAATTAAGCTAATTTGCCAGCTGGACTATTTAGTACAAATCACAGTGACTGCAGCACAAAAATACCATCAGGAACCAGAATGTCTTAACCTCATGAACCATCATTCATTCAACCAATATGGTGACCTCAAATCCTCTGATTACAATATGCTGTGTAACAACTGTATTCTCTTCTTTAATCTATTGTGTAAAATTATCATTACAAACTCAATTTAACTCCAAGGCGTTACAGTGGCAGCAGTCGACCCCTCAATACATGATGTAGTGATGGTGGAAGGGGAAATGTCACTTGCGTCAGCAAAATCCATCAAGCAGAAAATAATCTGTTTAGTTTCCGACCCCCACCGTGGAAAAACATACGAGGAATGATATTGTTTTGACTACTAAGGCTATTGATCCGTAGAAGCTTAACATATCGATTTGTATGTTGCTAATGTGAAAAGAGCGCAGTAGAAAAGCCGCATTAATACTCACATCTTCTATGCAGCTGTTTGAACTGACTCACGGGCAGGAGGAGGGGTGAGGGTGCTGAGGTGGAGAGGGAGGGTCTGAAGTACAACAAGAGAGGATGGAGAGAAAAACAGCAAGATCACAGAGGGAAAAAAAACGAAATGTTCTAGTCACTGGTCGAAAAAGTCCAAATGTAGAATCAGCAAAGTCAGTAAAGTGCCGCGCTGACAGTAAACAGACGGCCGGGCTTTGCGCAGTGGAGCCGATCCTCTAGCGGTGCATTCGCACTGCAAGTCGACAACAAAGTACCGCAATGTACCGAGACACGTGAACGGACCGGGCGATAATTCACCGTGTGACGGGACTGGAAAGCAAGAAGTGAAGGAGAGCGAGCTCAGGAGAAAAGTACTTCTAAATTATAATCCATTCAAGCGAAATGTCCACGGACGTGTATAATAATCCTGCAGAGCTGCATATATGCAGTAGATGCGGACTCCTCGCAGCGCTGCTCCTGGATGCAGAGACGCGCAGCGCTGATTGGCTGGCTGTGGAGTTGCCTCTTCTCAAAGCTAATGGCAAATGCGTGCAATTTCAAAAATAAGGAGAGGAGGAAAAAAAGTCCAGTCGTGAGAAATCAGTTGCCTGTCTCTGATTTCGGATTTCGGTCGCCTCCCCCCCACCTCCCTCTATCTCGCTGTTTGCGCGGACGGGCGTGCGTCTTGAGGGAAGTGCGGTAGTTGCGACCGTGTAAAGTGATGTGGCACTGGAGGCTACTGCAATAATGCGTCTCTCCTCCTGCCTTCACTTGGACTCGTAACGACAGTGCGGTACCCCCTCCCCCCTTCGCTCTCTCCCTCTCCACTTTGCAGTACTGCAGCTCTCTTTGTCGGATGGGGCGGCAGGACGACACTGCGGTACAGCGGATGCTCTTCCAGGGGCGTGAGCGCACCTTTTCTTGTCTGGGGTGACCCAAAAGGGGCACCACATGTATAGCGTTAATAAAATAGCATTATTTCTCTTTTTGTTGGTCCACACTACTATCACGACATTATCTTACATTCCCATGTTTAAATGTGTTTTTATTTTTAACCCTCATATTAGCTTTATCAATTTGACCGCATTCAATGTTTGACGTCTCTAAATAAATGATTGACATAATTTTTTTTTTTGCAATATATTTTTAGGACTTTTTCTAATTTATTGGGGACAACTGGGTAAACATAACATTCACATTACATGTTTTCATTGCCCTGTACACATCTGGTACGCATCTGTGTTCTTTGGGGTCCATTTGTTTTGTTGACTGTATCACATAGAAAATATCAACATTTTACACACATTGGTTTTGTTTGTTTTGGATGATATTGAGGTCACATACAATTGTATAATCTTCAGAAAGTTGTAGGGCCCTAACTTTACATTGAAGTACAACATATGAAAATCCTCAACAACAAAAATGTTCCCTCTGTACTAATGTATTAGCACCAGCTTATTATTTATATGTAAGCCCTAATACAAATCCATACCTGGCCTGTTTACTTCTGCTAATGGTCATAGTACTAATTGGTAATCATCATTTATTTTATTGATACTGTTTTCCTGCTGTTTGCCACTAAAGGCTTACTAACCAACTATCCAACTAAACTAAGCATAAGAAATACAGCAACAACATGACCAGACTGTTTATTAAAGCATCTATGATGGGCTCATTTCACAGCAGTTTCATAATATCATGCAGGTTTTTACTCAGTTGCCATTTCTAGATAAGGCAGAATCAAATTGTTATTTAATGATTCTTTCAATTAACTAACTAAATAAGAGTTAATATCACTAATTAAATCAACTACATTTTCACCATTGGGTAATTGGTTGATTTAGGAAATGATATCAGAAAAGCAGCACAAATTTGAGATGATGGGACCAAAGATGTTGGGGTATTTTATGATTTAAACTAGTAATCTGCTTTTTCTGTTGAGTAATCATTTCAGCAAAATGACGTAATGTAATGTTATATAGCAATAACTTGAAGGTTGATAGAGTAAAACATGTACTGCAGAGAGTTAACACCTGAGCCACAGGCTGTAATAAAGAAGACGATATAAGAACTCTATACATTTTACATTGCTGAAAGGTTGCAAAATGCAAAATTCCCAACATGTCCTACAATGAAGGAAGATGCCAAGGAAACTACTGCATATGAGGATTGGTTCAACTAATAATCCAAACAAACAATATTTAAGGAAAATACATTTCTATTGTGTTAACTGTATATCACTATAACATGAATTTACAGAAACGAGTGCTGGGTGTTAAACCCACCTACGGTTTGAGTACTGGTTAACTGCCACAGATGTGCTGAATCCTGTATGTAAAATGACACACGTAATACAGTTCAAGTCTCGAAAGCATTGAATGAATCCTGTTTCATACTTTGATTGAATAGTTCCCGATTGGATTAAATATGTTTCGATTTTCAGGCAAAGTTACCCGTTTATATTTCCTCCAAGCAAGATAACATAGATAACTCCTACAGTGAAAAGCTCCAGCAGACACTCAAGAATATTGGTGCTTTTATTTTTAAGGTTGCATGCGTCAGTGTGATTGACAACTTTCTGAGGCTAATAGAGCTTTAACTATTCAGTCTTTCACAATAAAAAGCTTAGAGTTATATTGGTCTACTATTATATTACAGTTTATAAAGACGTCAAAAATAATCCGATCAATTTGTAGCAGGGGCATGTATTTTTTTTTTTTCTCATTTTAAATCAGTTTATGGCCACTGAGATTGATCCGTTATTATTACTATTATTATCATGAATGTGTTAGTCAGGAAAAACCAAAAACAATTAATAAACCAAAGAACAAGAATGCTGCTATGTAACACACAAATCTTTTTATATAATAAAAAAAAGAATCCTCCGACAACATGAAATCACACAGGTAGACTACAACCGTCCTCATTGGCAGGTCAGATGTATATGCCAGGATGATTTGTTCAATGTTAGCGGCGTTTGCCCGTGCGATTGAAGCGTCTGTAGAGGAAGCGGATCCTCTTGTCCAAGTTGTGTTTTTCCAGAGTCATCATTCTGTCTCCCAGCATCTTCTTCTTTCTAACTAGACGGAGCATTTCATTGCCTCTGAAACCCTTCAGCCAACAGGGAGCCACAATGAGGTCTTTGGGATGAGCATTAAAGTCTCCTGCAGGCACAAAGTGTGGAGATCAGAATAGAACCATCAGTGCTCAATGTATGTTTTCAAATAGTCTCCTAAGGACTTTTACTGTAGCTAAGAATGTAAAATACTGCACAGATTCTCAATTCAGCCCTTTTCTGGGAAAAAAAAAAAATCAAGACACGTGACATTGTGGACTGTGGTTCCTCTAAACCAAAACTCTAAATAATTCCATGAAATCATACCCAAGATGCCAATGTTATCATAAACTCCAAACATGCTCCTCTTCTCAGTCCAGCGGTCCACCGTCTTCAGCTCGGGGATGGCATGCATCCTGATCCGACAACACGTACCTAAAGAAACAGTGTTTCACGTCAGCTTTACACTTAAAGCACATTTAGTTATGTTAGTCACTAGATTAAATAATTACTAGTCAACACAAAACATTTTTTTACATTGATTTAGGTCTTTAAAAAAAATGTAACTAATATTCTTCTAAAGTGTGAGGTGTTGCCGCTTTTTCAATGCAGCCAAGGAAGCAAATCTACTTATAATGGTCTTAGGTGATTAAATAATCTTGCTGGTTTATGACTGAAATTGGGGTTCTAATTATGATTTATGATGTCAAAGGACAAGTGTTGCATCCTTAGGGGGGCGGGGGGGGGGGGGGGGGGATCTGGTTCTTGTGTTATTTTTAAGATCTCATTTCCCTACTAGGAGATCGTATTTTAATGTATGTTCGTGCAAAGTTAAAAAGACCACTATGGTAAATAGGTATTGTACAATACACAGGGTTCTTACACATTTTGACCAATGGATTTCCAGGACTTTTCCAGGACTTTAAACCAAATGTCCATGACCAAACTGAGATTTCCATTATAAACATGAACAATTTTGAACATTTAGCTTATTGAGAGCGTACGCCGGCTTATATTTTGAGTGTCTTTCTCTAAAAAACATATTAATTATTTTAAATTTGGCATACATGAACATGTAATTACAACAAATTTCCATGACTTTTCCATAACTTTTATGATTTAAGTTTTTACCATAACTTTTCCAGGCCTGGAAATTACCATTTTAAAATGCCATGACTTTTCCAGGTTTCCATGACCGTGTGTACCCTGACTACAGACACGAAGACAGAAAGATGTCTGCACATGGAGCTCAGGCACCACTCACCGGTGGAAATGGTCCTGGCCGCGTTGAACAGGGTCCCAGCGGACTGACAGAAGGACGCTCCAGCCTTCAGTAAAACTCCCAGAGCAGACATTGTTCCTACAATAACACAATAAATATCAACTGTGCATGCAACGTATTCAGTTTACTTGGACCAAGAAGTTATTATATGCATATTAAAGATGTTCTCAACGTTTCTTCCAAACACGTCAGCTTTTAAATCATCCTTACATTGACCCTTAGCTTTAGCGGGCACATTAGCTAGTCGCATCAAATGAAGTATTGGGGACATAGTTACCAGTTTCCACGTCCAGCTGCGACTTGTGTCACTTATATCTTTCGCCACTGTTACAACGAAACGTACGTTGTAGCCATAAGCGGACATATAACACTGAAAAGGTGTGTTATTGAGTCTTCGACGTGCTCTGAGTGGCCGCCTCCATCTTACCACGGATGTCACTTGTGTTATATCCCACAATGCATTGCAACGGTTTCTTCTTCTTCGTTGGTGCTTATTGGCGGTTGGTAAACCATCCAAGAGGCACATTACCGCCACAAACCACACCGGCCTGCGGAACAAGAGAAGCAGTCAATTAAATGATTAAATCAATAATTACCTTCGCATTGCAAATGCAGAAGGTAATGTTTTGATCGCCGTGTATTTGTATGCGTGCGTGCGTGTGTGTTATTCGCATAAGTCAAAAAGTATTAAACCGAATTGCATTACATTTGGAGTCATGATTGGTTATTATCCGGAAACCATTTGATTAGATTTTGGGATCGACCGGGTCAAAGTTCAAGGTCATGAAAAGGTCAAAATCTTCTTTGAATCGCATGGAATTTAGTGGGACTATTGAGTATTATCCGGGAACCATTTGATTAGATATTCGGATTGATCGGGTCAAAGGTCAAGGTCAAGGTCATGAAAAGGTCAAAATCTTCTTTTTTCCATAGTCAATTTTTATGTTCATAATGCAATGCCCAATCTTGTGATATGCGAAGGTATGCGCTCTACCGAGTGCCCATTGTAGTTCATTCATAACTAAATCTGTTTCTTAAAAAAATATTAAAGTTGCGACATACGAGACAGCATTTCGACAGCTTCCCTGCAGCAACACGTCGAAGGCAAACCGGAAGCTCAAAGATATCAGTGCACAGGACAGATTCCTGCCAACTTGTTGACAGAACCGTGTTTAGACGTGATTAACTGAAGGCTAATGTTAGCTGGGAGGTTTGAGAGCCGGGCAGTAAGCCGCCATGAACTAACCAGTGGTGTACATCAAATGCACTAGAAGCAGGAGGATAGCCATGGGCTCCACCAGAAGGCCACCAACACACAGAGGGCGAGAGTGACGTCATGCTCTTCTAGGGAATACATGATTTACCCACTATATCTTTACCTAGTAAATAGTTATCCGCTGTTATATAAATACTCTAAGTGCCAAATATCCGCTTTATGCTTTAATAATATCAGTATTATTTTGTCTTCTGTTTTTCCACAAGAGACCTGCATATTGAATGTCATGGAACTGTATATTTACTTTACGTGCTTAATTCAGAGTTGTCTGACCACCAACATGGGCAGGGACCAACGAACTGTACAGAAGAGTATTCCTTTGAATTTAATTGAATTATGATTGATCGTCTATTCCTTTTAGTCCAGCCCATACAACTCTAACACAAGGTTCAACCTTTTGTTATTGTCAACACAGCTAATCCAAAGAATATTAGAATCTGACTATTTATCGAGGATGCTGTCTGATCATTCACCTTTGACCCCATGATCTATTTTGATGCCAGAAAAACCAGCAAGCCAATACAGATGGTGTCTGAACCCTACTCTCCTTCCTAGACCAGACTGTTGTCAGTTCATTAGGGACCAGATTTAAAATAATGTGAAACCAACTGCCCCTCCTCCTCCCCCGATAGTTTCATATTAAGGGATACGCTGACTCTAACCCCCTAAGAAGACACATAATATATTATACAAAGAGTATCAAAAAGAAATATATGAAATTGGAAAAGGAGTTTTAAAATCTGGGTCTAAAGAACTTTACCAACGGCTGGTTAACTGGTTCGTGGAATATGCCTACTACCAACTATGTCTACACTCTGTCATATTCATTTAATATGTTGTTACTGTGTTTTAATTTGTGCATAATGATCCCTTCTGAACACATGGCATCTATTGCACCTGTCCATCTTGGAGAGGGATCCTCCTCTGTCGCTCTCCTGAAGGTTTCTCTCTTTTTCCCCTATGAAAGGTTTGCTTGGGAGTTTTTCCTGATCCGATTTGTGAGGTTCTGGGACAGGGATGTCTATATGTAGATTCTAAAGTACTCTGATACAAATTTGTAATTTGTGAAAATGGGCTATACAAATAAACAGAATTAAATTGAATTAACCAAAAAGTAAAATAAAAGACATTAGGCCTACATCAAACGATCATCTTAAGAACCCAAAAAAAGAAATGAGGAATTGGGAGAGAAAGCACACAAAATATTGTTCTGGCGATTGAAAACAGAGGAAAGCTCAAAGACAATTAATGCAATTCAAACTGAAACTGTTGCAATCTCACCAACCCTAGAGAAATCAACGATGCATTTAAACAGTTTTATACAAATCTATATACATCACGAAAATTAAGTTTGCAATTAAGCTGTAGTTCTTATGCAGACACACGTGGGGGCGCTGTTCAGCGTCCTTACAGGGCTCAGCTGTTCCTCCAGCTGTTAAGACGGTTAGTGATAATTAACCAGAGTATCTGCAACAGTGTTTCTGGAAAGAGATGCTGCTGTTGGTTTGTTTGAATATAATTATATTTATATATATATATATATATATATATATATATATATATATATATATATATATATATATATAAAGTATATTTTCAGAGCACAACAAACATAAATCCTTTCCCCTCCATTTGTTTTTGTAATTTTAAGACAGACAGAAAAGGCTAAACGGAAACACATGCAGTATTTTACAAGTAATAACACAGAACGTTGCTCAGTTGCATCTTTTATTCTTTCAGTCTCTCTTGACATGTTACATACTGTAAGCTCTGCAGTGAAGCTTTTACCCTAAATTACCCTCTTGATATTTAAAGCTGCATCATCACACATCTGGAGATCTTGATTATCAAATTGTTTTGCGACACAAATTGAATCCAATTATTTTGTCTCTTCTGTAAAAGAACATTAAAGAAGGGACAAAAAAACATCATATCTGGTCATTGCCCACCATCTTTTCCATTGAGAAATGAAATAGGGCTATCAGAAAATTAGATCTCAATTTAAATTTATTTCCGTGTGTGACATTCTTCGCTTGCAGACTTTGAACACAAGTATATATTCAAAGATATATTTCCTTTACAAGTATAATATCCAAGTCATTGTACAGTCATTTTGCCAAAGCATTTGCGTTTTAGTAATTTTTGTTCCTATTCTTATTTATTTTGACACAACTTATTGTTAAATTAACTTTATCTGGCGACCATATACACTCATAAAGAAAAAGTATAAATGGAAGAAAATAACTCCATTGTCATTTGATGTGGATATTTTAAATTTTTCAGCTGATTATTTTTGGAAGAACAGCTCGGTCCCAAATGCTAAACACAGAGACCAAATTTGACTTGTGTTTTCTTCTTCTTCATGTTGTACATTTTCCCCAGTAAAGTCTTTAAAAACACTCACTATACTGACATAACACTCACAAACAGACCCACTGGCACATGCATACATAGAGAACCCACTCAGTGCGTGAAAGGAAAGCTATGCAAAAAGGGAAATGACGTGTTTCTTGTCTCACACAATGCATTTGGGCATCCTCCTCCTGTGTTCCAAAACGAGTGGAAACGCTGCGATTGGCCGAGTCCAACAGCCACACATGCACGAGTTTATACAAGATTAAATGATGTCCTTTTACCGTCTTTATTATTGAAACAAAGTGTTGAAGTGTGACTCGCAGTGGAAGCATAAGAAATATTTCAATTGATACAACCACAGAGAAGAAACTACAGCCGGGACTATATTTAGCCAACAGTGTCTGATAGAAGAGCAGTGATAACAGTGAGGATATACAGCACTATGCTAGTATACGTTTTACCGGAGCAGTGTGTCTGAGTAAAAAGGTCACGGTTACATGTACCCAGGAAACATAAATAAAGTAAAAATGAGGTATGCGTTAGTGTTAAATACATAATTGTAGTTTCCCACCTGCAACATGTAGAAGATGAGTAAACATAATAGAAGAAATACAGTTAATGTCCAGCGTGTCGACATCTTTATGTGATATGTTGTACAAGTAATAGTTATTGTTTCATACACATTTCTGTTCTGCTCTTCCTTTCTATGTGCAAACAGGCTCAAAAATAGGTTTAGTTATATACATCAAGCACCATGGTGAAATAGCCACGGCAGCTATATTACATTTTCTTTTTTTTTACAGCAACTTCCTGTTGATTCACAATCTGACCATTTTATTTTGGCACTAAATGGCTAACGTACTCTATTTTTTGACTTTCATGTGTTCTCCTTTAAAAGTGATTCAACCATGCAGAGGATCTGACTCTAATCTTATACATTACTGCTGGAAATAAAACTAATTAGTAACAGCTACACAGTGTACTTAATCACACAGTAGGATTATCGCCAGAGCAACACTGACCCTAGGTCAGTTTCAAGAGGGTGCTTTTAAAACTCCCCTTGGACACTGACATGCTGCCACCTTGAACTTTGGGTTTGTTATGAACCACCATTAACAGACTGATCTGTGATGTTCAATGTATTTCAGATGTGTTTTTTGTTGTTGTTGTTGTTTTCATGAAATCTTGTCAATGAAATTGTAGGTGCTCTAATTTCATATTTTCTAAATTTATCTTCAACCATTCCCGCAGAGATTAATGTTGGTGGCTGATAATCATTATAATGTTCCCTTTCAGTGAGCATACATCAGCAATAAATAACATTGTTAAACTTTTTTACAGTGGATTTCTCCCATAAAATCTAGTTCGGATTCAGGTCATTCACAGCTGATAAATGATGGATTGAAATTATGACAGACAACTAAAACTGTCTATTTCCTATTTTCAGGATTGTTCCCAATTCCTATTTATGAAATAAGGTTTGCTTTGCCTGTGGTTTGATTGAATACTACACTGATAGAAAGCCAGCTCTGAATCTGCAGCTGTTAGGCAGCAAAATGCTGAATCATGACATCTTATTAGACTTTAAAGACTCAAGCTCCTCATTATTATTATAAAACTGACCAATCAAACTGAGAAATACACTCCACACTGTTTAATAGACTCAAACGTTCCCCTTTTGTTTAGTGATACATTGTTAATAACAGCCCTGTACATTTGTGTGGAGTGGACTTCACAAGGTCCTTAGGACATGTATTTGCTCGGTTATCTTTAAACGCCAGGATATGAAGTGTTTTTCTGTGTTTGGAGTTAATTAGTCCTTTTATGCTTTCTTGTAGCATACGGCACTGTAAGGACATCAGCTCATTTATTTACAATGATTCCTCTACTTTCTGAATCTTCACACTCATAAGAAGCACTTTCTTAACTACTGCTGTCAAACCCAAGATGACAGGGTCCGACAAGTCGAAGACCTCCCCCCTCTCACATGAGTGACATCCGCATGAAGTAGCAATGACAGAAATCCAGCGTTTAAGCGCTAAAAAGTCTCCTCAGACCAAAGCTGACTTGCGTGGACGGCAGGAAGAATTGACTAAATAACTCTGCACATGAAGAGTGTAAACATGGTGCCGCCATAGTTACAGGTGTGTGTTGCATCAGTGTGCTCCTGGAGCTGGATGCGGTGGAGGACACGTGAGCACAGCCCCCCGTTGCTGCCGGAGTGTGGAAGGGTCAAGATCTTCGAGCGCTGGAGGAAGAAGGCGGCGATGATGACGACTTGTCGTTTTCTCTCTGGTCACCGCCCTCGGTGGAGGCAGGCGCCGCAGAGTCACTGTGCCACACAAACACAAACATATGCTGGAATGTGAATACATGTTTTTGTGTATATATATACACTATATGTTATATACATGTTATATGTTATATACACAAGTTCACAGCAGGGTCTGTGAGCTTGACTGGACAGGTGGGAAGCTATTGACCCCCAGCAGGCGCAAGCTTCCAGAAAACAGCCGGCTAAGCGCTAACGCCAGCCTAGTTATGATGCTAACCGGCGCTTTGACCGCCAAGAGGAACCGAGTGTTGCTAAAGGTAGCTCCTCGTGGTCATGAAATCCTAACGATAGCTCGACACTTGGAAAGAGACAGGGGAGAGGAGGGCCATGTTGTTGCTTCCAATCTGCAATCTCACCACTAGATGGCACTAAAACTTGCACACCGTTTCTTTAAATGTTGTAAGGCGACGTGAAGTGTAACTAAAGCTGAAATGTTACCAAAAGAAAAACAAACGGACCGACAGGACGGACAGATAGATTCTGTAGAGCAGACTGAGCGCCAGCGTGTTTGTGTGCGTTACCCGTCTCCGCTGTGTGTGATGAGTCTCCTGCAAGTCTCCATCTGAACGTCGAGGCCTCTCTTCATCGAACACATCTCCATGTACTCCTGGAGGTGTCGGTTCATGTCACTCTTTGCTGTGGCCAGTTCCAGCTGGAGTCAGAAAAACATGCACTCGGTCATGTCACAAATGTTAAATTACAAATAGAATGTGTTTTTACCATTAAAAGTGTGTTTAATTCTATTCTAGGCGTTGTCAGGCATTGGCTACGTGCAGGGCTTATTTTAACATGCTTCACATGGCGTTATGTCTTTTTGGTCATGTCAAAACAAAGAATAGATTCAAGAGATGTTTGTTTGCACATGTGGTTCAGGAATTCATAAACGCGTCATTAAAATGGATGGAAAAACGTAACGCTGAGTCATCATGTAAATCCTCTTGGTAAACAAGACACGAGAATAAATAAATAACACGGAGCATAAAAGAAAGAAAATGTACACGAGCAGGGATTTTCTTTTTAATAAACAAATGTGTGTCTGACCTCAATCTGGTCAATTGTCTCTTGGTATTCCTTCTCTCTGGACTTGAAAAGACACTCTGTGTCATTAATCACCTTTTCCAGACAGTCATCCTGGTAGAGAGAGAGAAGAGAATTATTTTGAATATGTTTGTGGTCAGGATATGGAAATGCATGTGATAAAGGGCAGTAACACTTGTGTCTGTGTACTAATCAGAGCATAATCAGACTTATTGAGGTGGTACAACTATCAAAGCACAGATGGCTTTATGCGGAAATCAACTCAAATGTCACCTCTCCTCAGCGGATTGTTCAAATACAACACCGCCAGTGAAAGAAATCTAATATCTACATACATTTCTTGAAAACAAACGCACTGAATATCAATACAGGCCAGACACAGCACATGTCTGCCTGTCTTCCTTCCTGTGCGTCGTGTTTAGTCCTGAAATGGCCATGCTGCAGTCGAGCAGTGGATGTCAGTATTCTTGCCCGAGACAAAAGCGTATCGACCCACACATCACGCTCTGCACATCAACTCAATCAGAACTTAAAAAGCGTCTTTGAAATCTGAACCAACAATACCAATTCATACATTCAGCTGTCTGCAGGATGACAAGTAAAACTAAAAAGGTTCAGATCTTGATCACACAGACAAATTCTACTTTCAGTATTCTTAGAGAATTACTTTTAAAAATAATATATAGGATTGTTACTGCATCTGAAGGCTAGACATGAATGATTTATAAACACAAGAGCAAAGTAAGATGGTGTGCAGATGTATTTTTGTTCGCATATTTTTATGCGATATAAGTTGATCGTGGCAAAAAGTGTAACAACTGGTTTTCTTCTCATTGCTAACAAATATAAGAAACATTATATTGCAGACTGCAATGAATAGAGCTGGAGTTCATCAGGCTACTATATGTGTGGACACAGTTTAGCAAATCAAGATCAAAACGACCACAGAGCTGAATCTTTACATCTGACACAGTTAAGAGTGCATTTCAACAAATGTGAGCATTAGAAGCTTCACATATGCTGTATTGAATTGCACTTTGGGGCCTCGGTGTCGCTATTGCTTTTTCCATCCCCTGTATTTAGGCCCAAGTTAATTCCTTTAAAACTCATTGAAATAAGTCCTGTGACCCTGGCCTACCTCTCCTGGTGGGTGGGTGGGGTCAGGAGGCAGCGTGCATCCTGGGAAGTCCTCCCAAAGAAGCAGTGTCTCTTCAGTCTCCTCCCAGGCCAGACTGTCGCAATCATCCTCAAACTCACATTCACGTCTAAAGTAAAAACATAAATGTACAAACACATTGGTAAAAAGGACTGAAGCACAGTAACATGATATCATATTTCAAAGTCAGACCACCCACAGGTGGTTCAGCATCCTCTGCATCTCTTCATTGATCTGATTGGCCGATGAGCCACGGTGGTCTTCATCTTTGACCACTCCCCCATCACTTTCAGAGGTGCTGACGGGCTCGTCACACTCGCTGCCGTTGAAAGACAGAGGCGTTTGCTTGCGGCGGCAGTTTAGGGATGATTGGTTGCTCGAAACCTGCAGGAACACAATCAGGATTCTGACCATCGTCATCAATCTACCAGACAAACGTTAACACGAAGGGACTTGATAACTCATGGAAATAGGGCGTGGCAACGATTCAATATGGTAACGTACATCTTTTTAATTTAAATAAAATGTTGAGGTATCTTAATAGATAATACAGTTGTCTTATATTATATAAATAGGGTATAGGTAATAGTATAAATAGGCTACACTAGTATAGACGCTGTATTTATTGAATGACTAGAGAACATGCATCTATATATATCTATAGAGATGTTAAATGACATATATTGGGATAGAAGACTAGTCCTGGTACCTGGTACATCTGGATCACATCTTCACAGTTCCTCTGCTGAGCTACGTCACAGAGACGAGCCGTGATTTCGATCCTGCGGCAGATGTCCATGTCCACCTTCATGGCTTTCTCCTGGATCTTACTGTCCAACTCTGACAAGTTCTGCGGAGAGGATGGAAGGAACCACGCCAAGAAATGCACCAGAAATTAAACAAAACACGTTTATCTACTTTGCTTATCTGAATACATGACTACTGTACGTTAATGCATTCCTTGTGCTTCACATAAGCCATTAATAAGAACAACGTTTGGGTTGCCCGGAAATAACGTCCGTTTCATAGCCTCCTTCAATGGCTGTGTGTTCCTATTACACCTGTTCTTCAGGTGTCAAAGGCTCCATTGATGGGGTCTTCCTCATGAATAAATGGGCTAACTAAATAGAGGCTGAAGGAGGATAAACCCCTTCCACACATGGCAACCCCTAGTTGTTCTTATTTGCGTTTTATGACACATGTACAAAGCATCAGTAAATGCTCCCTTGACTAGAAGTATTTTTCCAGACGTCACGCTCAAGCCATTCTTTACAACTTATGAACCCTTTCGGATGGATTTCTAATGAAAAGTAAATGACATTTTTCTTTAGTTCTTTTTTTGTGGAATTGCACAATCCATGCACTGAAAAGCAGGAAGACATAATTAGGTCTCATGTGCATAGCTTAGCGTATGTTTGCTTTGTAGTGCGCTCACATTGCTCATGAGGCCTTTGAAGAGAACCAGCTCTGCCTTCAGCTGCTGAACTCGTACCGTCAGCTCGTCCTGACAGCCTTCACTCTCCTGCAAATCCTGCACGCATAAAAAAGAACAAACATAAAGGACAGACACATACAAGTGCTAACGCTGATACACCAACATGTCCTGCTGCATCTCTGTACAGGAAATTACAGGTCACATTATGCAAGCAGGGGTCATCAACCAAATTAATAAAAGTATATATCGGCAAAACATTGTAAATCCTAAATGCATGATGTCCTCTGGGGAGGTCTAGATTCATCTCATGTTATTGTAATTCTCTGTTCTCTCTGTTGACTTATTCATATGCTACAACATTTCCATCTCAAGTGTTTTTATTACTGCCAGTGGTCTCCTATTGTTGTTCATGTGCTTCCCACTAAATGGGGTCAGGCACAGATTCCTGGCAATGGCACATGTGCATGTTGTGGCAGACCAGGGGGAAAAGCCGCGCAAACAGGGCATCGGAGGCGGATCCCAAAGCTCAGGTTGGGGGAAGTGATCCACGGGGCGTATTTCCCAGTGAAGGTGCTACAGCCAATTGGCACATGGGAGTGGTCACACCTGCAGCCCATCAGCTAACGCGAGACAGAGTATATCTTCCCTCCACTGGAAGGCATCAGGGGAGAGCTGCCTGAAGAAGATAGGAGAAGGAGCGTTGGAACCTCAGGAGAGGAGTCGCAACAGCCCGGAGGTAACTGGAGCCTCTCACCTCTGCTCTCTGCTCTGCCCATACAGGAGATAGGAACCGTCTCACAGCAGGTGTGAGACCAAAGGCCAAAGACCCCCACCGGGAAGAATCCTTTGTTGACGTTAGATGCCCATTCCCCCCTTTTTCCTATACGTTTTATTAAAAGACCCTTTAATTTGCACTACGTCTCCTGATTTTATTCAGAATCTCACCTCCACGTCCCCCGGGTTGCCACAATGTGTACACAAACCTAGACACCCACACACACATAGACGCCCCGGAAATCAACAAACCATTTGGTTTATAAAGACAGAGCAGCAGGAAGCGCACATAAGACAATCAACCTGACAGCAGGAGAATTTGATATGCAAGAAAAGCACTATTTCAAAATACATAATTTCTATTACTTTTAAAAGTGAATGTTTGATGCATTTCAATCAGCTAACGGCCAAAGAAGAAAGAAAAACAATATTTAAAGATTGAAACCGTTGTGTATGAGTCAGGTGTGAACCGGTGTTGAAGTAATGCTGCTCAACAGCAGAGCTTAGTGCCGATCCCTGGAGTAGCTGCAGCACACGGTGTTCAAAGTGTTATCAGTTTAACACAAAGTCTTGTCTATTCAACCACCAACACACTGCGTATTGTTGAAGGGACAAGAAAATACACATGGTGTATACTTATGGTTTAAAGTATCACACCCAACACTTTATTTTGGTAGTTTTATTTATTAACCGATTGCTGATTTTAAAATGTAAAGTAAAGAATCAAAGACTCCGCTTAGACACACTGCATTGTTGGTGTGTAGCCATGTCTGATCCACCGACACGCACGCACACACAAAGACTACCACACACACACACTGGCACACATGTACCTCTTGTAGGTCTGACGTTTTCTGCTGCAGATCCATCCTCATAGTGTATTCTTCTTCCCACCTAAGAGTCACATTGGATAGAAAAAGTACACAACATTTGAGTGTCTTGTAAAGTAAATAGATAAAATACAGGTCATGGGTTTTACACACTTTCATTTATGCATCTTCCACACTAATATTGCAATTGTCCACACACATTTGTGAGGGCACAAGGATACACACAGTGTGTTCAGATGAACTTAACGAGTGAGAGATTTGCTTATTCACTCAGTGATGAATTGCTTGTATGATGCATTGTGTGCTACTGTGGTGCAGCCCATGAATCTGAACTTTAATACTTTTAAAAGGCTCAAGCACAAAGCCTGTATGTAATCTCAGATATAATGTTTCCTTCTGTACACATGACATATATTGCATCTCTCCATCCTGGAAAGGGATCCTCCCCTGTTCCTCTCCTGAAGGTTTCTTCCCTTTATTTTCATCGTAAAAGTTTTTTTTTCTAATTTTTGGCAGTTTTTCCTGATCTGATGTGAGGTCCTGAGACAGGGATGTCTATGTGTACAAATTGTAAAGCCCTCTGAATCAAATTTGAAATTTGTGATATTGGGCTATACAAAATAAACTGAATCCAGTGACTTCATACAGCACACATGCCCAGGGAAAACAGACTCACTGCAGAGGATGTAGCCTCTTATATAAATTCCATTTTAAATGCAAAATGCTGCGGCACATTGGGGCCTTTAGGGGATACTAAATCTGCAAGAAACTGAGTCATGAAAAAGGAGTTGTTGCTGGTGAAGAGGATGTTTGTTTTATCCGTAAAGGGAGAGCGAACTGACAGCAGAGCGGTGCTTCCTTCTGCAAGCCAAGCCCCCATCCAGCAGTCACAGCGACATGCTGCATTGCAGATACAGTGTGGAGCGTGAAGCAGGAGATGCGCAGTAGGAGAGCCGAGCGGCAAAGAGCCTGAGAGGATGTGTTCAGAGTGTGTGGTATTGTGTGGGGTTGATGGGAGAAAGACAATGTGACAGTAAACTGGGCAGAGTGAGGAGGCTGGGGGCTCAGGGAAGGTAAAGGGGGAGAAAGGGGGGAATAAAAAAAGAAGCAAACTGCTCCAAAAGTTTAAGATAAATGAATTCACGGTGAGTCTAGGTACTAGCAACTTCATTATTATATCTACATAGGTAATGTAATGCAGTTTCAGCTGGAGAAACAGGCTTTTATGTCCACATTGTCTCGAGGAAAATTGATACTTACAATTCGCTCAGGTTGAGAAACGGCCCAGACCCCTAACAGGGGGCCTTGATTCACAGGCAGTTACACAAAAAATGACTTTTCGGGTGAGCAACTCATCCGCCCTCAAGTCTCTACATACAAATAGATTGTGTATCTTACGTCAAAAATATTTCGGCTGTTGGAGACGTCCCTCTACCTCTTTCACAAAGAGACCACTATACTGGTCTCCTCTGTGAAGAATGCATATGGCTTCTGACATAATAATACTAGTAATAATAATAATAATAATAATAATAATAATAATAATAATAATAATACATACATACAATTTCTATAGCGCTTTTCATAGTACTCAAAGATGCTTATACATTCATAATGTGATGGAATTCAATGCACTGGAACACAGGGCTACTGTAGCTCACTCAGGACAGGTCATATGTAATCCCAATGTCCTTCAAAGTCACGATAGCATTTAATAATAATTCAAATAGAAACCCAGACAGATCTGAATGAGTTATTCCAGTGATCTGAGTCCGCAGATCACTGGAATAAGTCATTGTGATCCATTTGGATTTTTGTAGCTCTCTCCCTGAATTGGAAATCGGATCACCAAGATGTGGACTGGTGACGTCATCGTGACACATTTTCATAAACTGGTACACTGGTTACGAAGTGATTGTGTGTTCAGAGATGTGGCCGCAACTATTGATTATGTTCATTATTAATTATTTTCTGGATTAATTGTGATAAAATGTCCACAGAAGTGTTGCTTTAAAAATAACTGCGATAATAAAGTAAGAATTTCAGCTCTAGGTCAAACTTAGTTTGTAAAGCTCACAGCTGGCCATCTCACATGTCCCAGTAGAATCACTGTGGGTGCTGTTCCATCAGAGGGTTTGTTTGAACATTCACAATGGCCTCGCTTAACCACCTCCTGTCATTAGATGGGACCATCATAACATTCTTTTATCTTCTCACTTTCATAAAATAAATGCGGGCTCTTCAAATCAACCCGAATTCTATTTCAGGGAGTTTTTTTCCTAATAGTCCTGTAAACTAAGCCACCCATGGGTGAGTCATCTTGGCAGCAACATAAACTCTGAAGGGAACATTCGTGCAGCAGACTAAGCTCCACGTGTACCCACTAATATTTGACCTTCATTCTTCTTTACATTTAGCGAGTGACGTGTTTTTTATTTGGTATATTTCTAGCTGCAGCACCTGCCTATGTGGTCACACATGAAATGGATGCAGGGTCAGGCTGGATGTGATGGATGGAGAGGGGTTTGTGCTGACTCTGCTTCTGTTGGAGACAGCTGGTCTGCAGTTGTTTTACAGCTTGCTCAGTGGTCCAAAGTAGAGCATTACACACACTTAAGGAACCCACAGTACAACCTCATGCCCCTGTAGGCCTGTTACAAGCACAATAAAAAGAGTTTTACCCCATTTACCTGCGTTTATACTCGTCTCTCTCCCTCTTCACTTTTGCCAGGACGTTATACAGGGCTCTTATCTCAGGGGTGATGGTGTCAATCTGCACCCCGACTCCGTCAGGCTGCGCCCAGGAGACTCCAGGGCTGGTCAGACGGTCCCCACCAGGACCAAACTTGCGAGTGTGGTTGTAGGACCAGATGGTGCCCGGTAGAAACCGTGGAGGAGGGTTGGTGGAGCTCCCTGGACCTGCGCTGGTGTTGGAGAACGTTTTAAAACCAGAGACAGGGGAGTCCACACATGGAGAGGCCTGGCTGATAGTGATGGCCGGGTTACAAGTGGCATTTGTTTGGGTTGAACTGGAGTTTTCAGTAGTGGGTGGCGGTGTGTACAGTGTTGTAGGCCTCCTGGCTGAGTTGTTGGTGTTGTGGAAGGGGAGGGAACCGGGCCTGAGCGGCATGGTCCCGACAAATCCAGTCTGTACGCCTGCATCCTGGCTATGTCCCCTGCTCTCACAGCATCCACTTTGACAGCCTTTATTGGCATCCAGCGCCTGCTGCAGTTGTTTCTCTAAAATCTTATTTCTACGCTCCAATTCATGCACTTTTGCTAAAAAGCATCTGAACCTCAGATTGAGAGTTTTTAGGACACTGATGTTGGATCCCAAGTCGTTTCTCAGAGCCATGGCAGCAGGGGGGTGCGAAACAACGCGATGGTGGTAGTGGCTGCGGTTGTGGGGGAGGTAAGGTGAGGTCTGAGAGGGTGCGGTGAAGTCAGGCCCCGGCCCGGACGGCTCACCCAGCAAAAAGGAGGTCTGGTCCGGTCCTCCAAAAACGGTGTCAGATAGGAGGCCTGACGGAGAGTCCGGGTGTCCGGGTGCGTGACTCTGCTGCGGATGCTGTTGGAGATGCGTGTTTGCACCCAACAAAGGATTCATGCTATGGTATGGAAAACTAAAGCGCTGCAGATCTGGCATGAACACGGACGGGACTTGTCTTGCAACAACAGAATACAGATAAATAACAAGCTGATAAACGAACCAGAAGAAACGTGCAATCCAAACGCCAGTATCTGTACCTGATTAACGGTTTTCCTAATAAGAATCCTATCCTTAAAGCTGAGAGGTCTTAACGTCGGCTGCTGGATCAGTGCGCTCTAAACGTCCAAAATAAAACATCCAAAAGCGAGCAAGGATACAAAATGCGGCAACACCGGCCCCTCGGTGAGATGTTTTGCACAAATCAACGTGAATAAATGAAGGAAATGACGCAGAGCGTGGATAACGGAGGAAAAGCCAGTGTCGGTTCAGTTCTGGCAACAACATGTGACCGCAGGAGAGGAGCCATGCTGCAGGATTGGAGGAGCACTGCTACCGTAAACACTGGACGAGAGTCGCACTGATCCATTCACTGTTGGTTGTCGGTGCAATATTAAAAAAAACGTGGGACACATCATCACGTCGTAAAAAGACACCGCTGTAGTTAAGTTAAATATTCAGTGATAATAACCCTCAGTCAAACTGAGTTACTTTACAAATAAGATTAGATATGTACTTTATTCATACCCAGGGTGGAACTCTGAGACCAACGATTGCTTGTTTGATCCTCCAAACCCGAATTATTAGCATGTTTGATCACTACAGATATCATTTTAGAGTCCAGCCGAGAACAGGCTTTTCTTGCCGGGGACCCGCAAGCTGTGCGACTGTCGATCAGCTGTTAGCGGGTCCGTCTTTCAATCAGGGTTCAATCCCCGCCATAGTGAATGCGTCCCTGAGCAAGACACTTAACCCTGAATTACTCCCTGTAGCTGTGTCTACGGTGTATGCAGTCGCTTTGGATAAAAGCGTCAGTTAACGTTAAATTAAATGTGATCTAATGTGAGCAGGACTTCAAATCTCTGAAATCATCGGCGCATATATATTCTTAAATCGTCTTCATCTCGACAAACAAACGCCAGATGTGATGCTTACACAACTCTTCGCCTGAAAACATCATTGCGTTACATTCCATAACTTAGCTACGGTAGCGTTTAGAAAATGTCAACTATTTTCTTCACCACCATTGTTTGCTGTCACTGCGTTCAACTCAGCCGACATTTGGATCATCCGTTGTTTTTCAAAATAAGATGTCGACAAATCATACACTAGCATATAAAAGGAAGCAATTCACTGATGTTGTATCTTTATAGATATATAGAAAGATCGTTTCTGAGATTTAGCTTAAATTATACTAACATAAAAAACATGTATTTATTTATTTAAGAGTTTATAAAAATAAAAGTCAGACTTTGTGTGTTAAAAAAGTCCTGTATATAGATTTCCCCAAGAGTTCTAGGAAATAAATAATGCAGATGTGTCCCATACATCCTGACTTCCATTATCCTGGGAATCAGACATATCTACGGCCCAATTGGGAGATATTTCAAATTAAAAGTCCTAAATGTTTAAAGAAATCGGTCATCTCTTTCATATATAAAGCACCTCAAACATGAAATAAATTAAGAAACGATGTTTCTATATATCTATACAGATACAACATCAGTAAATTGCTTCCTTTTATATGCTAGTCAGTGTATGATTTGTCGACATCTTATTTTGAAAAACAACGGATGTTGTTACACGTAGTTCTTTCCGCTAACTTTGTAAAACCGGATGGTATGTCACGTGAATCCTTCCGCTAACTTTATAAAAACCGTAGCGCGCTCCCGATCGAACGCGTTTACCGTCAGCTTCAGTCTATAGGTGCACAGTAATTTAAGAGTCGGCTGAGTTGACCACGGAGATCCGAGTATCAGCCGAGTTGACCGCAGTTTCCTGTCGCTGGTGCAAAATGCATTCTGAAATAAGGGCGGATGAATTCACATCCGGACATTTGCCTATGACACGTCAACTGCGGGAGGTGTCATCATAGATCAAAGCGAAAGTCAGATCCGAAACTCAGAGTAACACGGAGTTTCTTTTGGGCGTTCGACTGCAACACAGCATACACCCGCGGAGTTTACGTCACATCAAAGGCAAAGTCAGTTGAGGAAATCGATAAAGCAGAGTATATTTGGGCTGTATTGAACACATGACTTTGAGACAAGAAACAAAGGACTTTTCTTGCTCAGAGGTACTCTTTAGAGAGCAACGATCATCAATGAGTAAAATAGCTGACATGGCTTACATGACTGACAGGGCAATGGAGACCTTTGCAAAAAGTCACCATGAGAAAATTAATAAGCTGAAAATAGAGCTGGAAGAATGTAGTAATAACTGTCAATGCAATCAAAAGCAAACAGAAATTGACAATCATATTGCAACCATTGATGACCTTTCAGAGGAGGTTCAGCAACTAAGGCATGAGAATAAGATAATGAAAGATAATAAAGAAAGCGAGATGAAAGCCACTTCTCAATATTATCTTGAAAAAGAGATTTCTCTCATGGAGCATGATGAGTTAATAACTGAACAAATGGCAAGCGCCAAACTTGAGGTAACTCGTCTAAAGTTAAAGATGAGTAATCTGCAAGATCTGGAGGCAGAAAACAAAAATCTGCGGGATGAAATTAACTTCCTATCTGAAAAGTCATACAACTTGAATACTAATAATGTCCAAACAATTCTGGAAAAAGAAGACAAAATTGTCGACTTGCGTTCAACTATACAGGACCGTGACCGTAAAATAGGAGAACTTGAATTAGCTATGTTGTATAAAGACCAGTGTAACCAGAGACTGAAGCAGGAGTTCAGGGGATTTGATAACGAAAAAGAAACATTTGATGAAAATATAGATCGTATAATAAATCTTCAGAATGAGAATTTGAGGCAGAGGAATGACCTGGCTGACATGATTTCTCAGTCAGAAAAAGATAGATACATCTGTGATGTTGAAGAAACGCACAAGATGAGGGAAGAGGAAAATACAGACTCATCTGAGAATCAGATAGATGAGAGCCTCCTGGTGAATACATCTGATAATCCCACAGATGAGAGTACTCCTGAGAATCACACAGAGACCGTCTCTTTGTGGTTTGCTGCCGCCATAATTGTGATTATACTTCTTGTGCTTGCAGTTATATTTGTATCAGAATTATCTACAGTGCCTACCCCTGCCTGCCTTTCACTGGGATATGGATTCAAAAATATGCTACTGAGCTTTGGCACTCTTAAATACATCACACCTCCTCCCTTCTAAACATTTTCTCTAGATGAGGTGAGTGTGAATGATGACCTGTTGCCTAATGTGAACTGTGATCATTGATATTAAGTGAGCAGTAGAAGGAAATATGTTTTCGCGGAGTTAGAGTTAGCCAGGATGCCGACGAGACCCAGGGAGCTTGGGGCGGCCTAGGTGCCGATGGAGTCGGCCGGGATGCCGACGAGACACGGAGCTTGGGGCGGCCGGGGTGCCGATGGAGTCGGCCGGGATGCCGACAAGACACGGAGAGCTGGGGCGGCCGGGGTGCCGATGGAGTCGGCCGGGTTGCCGACGAGACACAGGGAGCTCGGGGCGGCCGGGGTGCCGATGGAGTCGGCCGGGGTGGAGACATAGGGAGCTCGGGGCGGCCGGGGTGCCGATGGAGTCGGCCAGGGTGCCGACGAGACACGGGGAACTTGGGGCGGCCGGGGTGCCGATGGAGTCGGCCGGGATGCCGACGAGACACGGGGAGCTGGGGTCGGCCGGGGTGCAGATGGAGTCGGCCGGGGTGCCGACGAGACACAGGGAGCTCGGTGCGGCCGGGGTGCCGATGGAGTCGGCTGGGGTGGAGACATAGGGAGCTCGGGGCGGCCGGGGTGCCGATGGAGTCGGCCGGGATGCCGACGAGACACGGGGAGCTGGGGTCGGCCGGGGTGCAGATGGAGTCGGCCGGGGTGCCGACGAGACACAGGGAGCTCGGGGCGGCCGGGGTGCCGATGGAGTCGGCCGGGGTGGAGACATAGGGAGCTCGGGGCGGCCGGGGTGCCGATGGAGTCGGCCGGGATGCCGATGGAGTCGGCCGGGATGCCGACGAGACACGGGGAGCTGGGGGCGGTCGGGGTGCCGACGAAACACGAGGAGCTGGGGGCGGCCGGGGTGCCGATGGAGTCGGCCGGGGCTATGTGACACAGAAACGGGGAGCTGGGAGCGGCCGGGGCGGAAACGGTGTCGGCCAGGATGCCGACGAGACACGGTCTGAGGATGCTAACAGGACCACTTCATCTGCAAACAGAAGAGAGGCGATCCCAAGACCCCCAAACCTGACCTGCTCCACCCCCAGGCTGCGCCTAGATATCCTGTCCATGAAAATCACAAACAGGACCGGTGATAAAGGGCAGCCCTGGCGGAGACCAACACCCACCGGGAACGTGTCTGACTTACTGCCGAGGATGCGAACACAGCTCCTACTGCAGGTGTACAGAGACCGGATAGCCCGTAGCAACGGGTCCGGAACCCCATACCCCCGCAGCACCCCCCACAACAGTTCCAGAGGGACCCGGTCGAAAGCCTTCTCCAAGTCCACAAAGCACATGAAGACTGGTTGGGCAAACTCCCAGGACCCCTCGAGGACATTGAAGAGGCGTGTCAGCCAAGACAGCCCAACAATGTCCAGCGCCTTCAGCATCTCAGGGTCGATCTCATCCACCCCCGGCGCCAGCTCCGGCTCCTTCCCTGCTAGCGAGGCGATGTTCCACGTCCCTAGAGCTAGAAGTTTGGAGCAGATTGGAGCAAGTCCAATTTAGCCAGTAGGGGGCGCTGTGACAATTTGAACATATAAATGCATCATGTGTATCCATGTGAAGTCTAGACCTTGTCATCTAAATTATGTGTGAATGTGGTGCTTTTTAGGCTGATTTGCTTTGGCCACTCAGTGGCGCTATGACCAGAATTTAAAATTAGCATATGGATGTCTTCAAGGTCAGTATGTGATGACATACAAGTAATATGAAGCAGATTAGACAATGTATGGCCGAGTTACATCAACTTACATGTTAATAGCGAATGGCGTTTCTTTGCCGGTCCGGAAAACGCCCAAACTTTAATATTTATGAAATCTTTCAAAGATTTCTCAAGACAAAGGTCTCAAGACTATACTGGCCTAGTTTGGAATTAATCAGGTTTAAGCTCTAGGAGGAGTTAACTGTTTAACAAACCCCCCAAGACGTGAGAAAATAATGCAAAAAAGGCATATATTGAGGGATTGATTGTAGCGCCCCCTAATGTTTAAATATTATGAAAAAAATAGAGTATTTTAAGGGATGTCATGTGAACATCACCATCATCATCACCACCATCACCATCATCACCATCACCATCATCACCATCATCAACATCATCACCATCATCACCATCCTTATCTCCATCATCACCAACACCATCTGTTAGATTCCCTGTCTGTTCCTAGTGTGTGTTCCCCGGTATTGTCTCCCTTCTGTTTGTGTTGTGTTGTCTGTTTACAGGGTCCGCCCCCGGGTTCTGCCCACTGCCACGCCCGCTTCCATGTCACCAGGTGAGACGCGTTTCGTTCAATCACCAGCGGTGGTTATAGGGACTGGGTCAACTTCAGGCCCTCCCTTTGACACACACACACACACACACGCAGGCCCTCATGGTCACCCTTATTTAGTGATAGGAGCTTCTCTATTGCTCTCCTGCAGTGACGGCTCCTGGAAAAAATCTCGGGGGGGGCAATTCTTTTGATAATGATTAAGGCGACCCACTCGGTCCTTAAGCAGGACAATTGTATCTATTTGTTGTGACCAAAATGTTGTATGATGTAAAATAGCTTAACAGGACACATATTTCCTGTAACAACATAAAGAAGGGGACAACATGTAAGTCAAAACCAACAATATTTATTTACTAATCTTTACAAGCAAAATCAGTTATGGCATAGAAAATAGTGCAAGTAGCATGCATGGAGTGAACAATCTCAAAGACAGACAGACAGACAGAGAGGGAGAGAGAGTAAAATAGACAGGCAGACTATATTATTTGAACTGAAACTTTGCCCGTCTTTCTTTTAGTGCGGCAAAGCGGTCAATCAGTGCGTTTACATGCATTCGAATAACTGGCTTAGTCGGACAGAAATCGAATTATCCGTTTCATGTAACACCGTTGTTCGACTGTGTGCGGTCCTACTACGGTCCAACTACGGTCCGATTGACACCCCTGGATTACTCAATCCGATGCGGTTGATAATCCGACCATCACGGCATGTACCGGTGAATTGGACTAGGAACCGAACTTTGCGTCTTTGCCCATGCGCACGCAAGCGCAACAAGCATCGCCACGAGTATTTAATGTTTTAATGTGCCGGAGCGCCAACATCAGCTGGCCCCGCCACAGTCCCAGTGGGGAAAACAAATGCTTCCTGGAGTTGTGCTGTCACGTGGCGCTTATCAGCCAATCAAAAAAAGGAAATGTGTTACACAACAGGAGTTGTAATGAAAACAGCACCACCTGGCGTATCGGAGGTGACATGTTTTCAGCCAATGATTCGAATTACTCATTGCCATGTATACTGGGATAATAGCAGATAATAGCATGTCCTTAACTACGGTTGTTGTCCATGCAGTGCCGTTTGTCGTGGTCGTGGAGGCTTCGGGGTGGAAAAGGAGGCAGGGATAGCAAAAGACTGCGTTAGCCGTTTCACAGCCTGCTAGCCACGATTTCCTTTGGTACCAATTCTTTGAAAATCCTCGGGTGTAGGATTTCCCCTTTTTGGTAGCTACCTGTTTAATCGTAAAATTTGGTCTGGGAGGTCCTAATTCTATTGTTGCCAATTTTTCTTCATTATTCCGCCGACCGAAAGGAGTCTCTCTCAAAGAAATAAATTAATTCCTGTCGCACCGAGCACTAGCCATTCTCGACTGAATACGCCTCTGACGCACCTGCGGCAGCTTTATGACGTACTTTTTTTGGAATATTTTATTTTTCCAAATATTTTCATGCAGAGCACATTACATTAAACATTACAGAAAATAAAAATACAAATATACACAAGTAGATGAAATAAAACTAATTAAATAAATAAAGTAAATAGTTAATTCCCCCCACCCAAATACAAATAAAAATAAATAAAAGGTTGGTGCATAGGATGACACAGCACAGAGAGAGACACCTCGATGACACAAATGCATAATATTATTCAGAGTTCAAATAGTTACAGTTCTATGGTAAGGTTAGTGATGTACCCATGTACTCCAAATAAGGCTGCCAGATTTTCAAAAATAACTTGTATTTCTTTCTAAGACTATATGTGATTTTTTCAAGAGGTATACAACTGTTCATTTCCACAGACCATCTGTCGATGAGAGTGGGGGAATCAGACTTCCAAGTCATTGCTATGCATTTCCTGGCCACACATAGAGCAATTTCTGCAAATTTTATTTGGAGCTTCGTTAAAGACCCGTTAAATGTTGTGAAGTTTCCCAGTAAACATAGCTCAGGATCCAACGGGAAGGTAACCCCTGTGATCTTAGATAAGGCATTACAAAAGTCATACCAAAAGGACCTCACCTTTGTGCAAAGCCAGGTACGGTGTAGGAAGGAGCCAACCTCTATACCACATCTGAAACACATTTCTGACAATTCAGGTTTGGATTTATGTAGCTTCTGTGGGGTGAGGTACAGTTGATGAAGAAAATTATAATGCACAAGTCTGTAGCGGGCATTAACCGTTGCTGACAAACTGTTCTGACACAAATCTGACCAGAGATCTTCATCAATTGCTATATTCAAGTCGGATTCCCATCTCATCCTGGATCTGTGTAGTCCTGGTTTTGGGTCCTCATTCAGCAACAGAGTACATTTTAGAAATAAATTTACACCCATTTCCCTCATGAAGCATTTTTTCCACATTGGTTAAAACAGGTAGAGTCATTTCAGGGCCCAGGATCTTAAAAAAAAAAGGATCTTAACTGGAGGTAGCAAAAGAAGGTTCTACTGGACAGGTCATACTTCCTCTTCAGTTCTTCAAAAGACATGAGACATCTTTTATCAAAACAATCTTCCAGATGCTGGATTCCCCTGTCATGCCAAGTCTCCAGAATCTTATTATTTAGAGTCATGGGCACAAGTTAATTTTGTCTTAGAGGTGTTTTTGGTGACAGTCTCAAATTCAGCCCAAGATTTTTTTGAACTTCATACCATATTTTAATAAATTGTTTCAAAATAGGATTATCTGTCCCGTTGGATATGGTTTTGGAGTTCCATTTATAAATAAAATCACTGCACTGTCCTTCTTTCAGAGGATAAAGTGCAATTTGTATCCAAGAGGGGACAGTATCACCGTCAAAAAGTGACGAAATATATCGCATCTGGGCCGCTAGATAATATTTTTTTTAATTGGGCAGTCGAAAACCTCCTAGACTATAATCCCATGTTAGTTTTTCCATTGACACCCTTGGGATTTTACTGTTCCATAAGAACTGTCTAACGTGTTTGTTGAGTGTCTTAAAAAAGGTTTCAGGTAACGGAACGGGTAAGGACTGGAAAAGATACTGCAACCTCGGGAGAATATTCATTTTCACACAGTTTATTCGACCAATTAGGGTGATGGGTAGGTTCCTCCATCTGTTTAAGTCTTCCTCGATTTTACTCAGTAATGGGAGGTAATTAAGTTTGTACAATTTTTTTAGATCATTGCCTATAATTATTCCTAGATATTTAATATTCTGGAGCCACTTAAATGGGGTTGCTTGTTGGTGTTCTGTGTGATCAAAGTTTGTGAGTGGAATAATTTCACTTTTTTCCAAATTGACTTTGTATCCTGAAATGGCACCATAGGTGTTTAGCAGTATCTGTAATTTAGTAAGACAGTTAACTGGGTCCGTTAGATAAAGAATTACATCATCTGCCAGGAGATTAATTTTATGATTTATTTTGTCCACTCTGAAACCCTTTATATCTGGATCCCGTCTAATTGCTTCAGTAAGTGGTTCAATAGCCAGGACAAAGAGTCCTGGAGACAGAGGGCAGCCCTGTCGACTCGATCTACTCAAGGGAAATGCTGTTGAGGTCTGTCCATTTGTGGTAATTTTGGCTCTGGGTTTATGGTAAAGTGTTTTCACCCAGTTGATAAACAAAGGGCCAAATCCAAACTTGTCCAAAACTTTGAATAAATACGGCCACTCGAGCCTATCAAAGGCCTTTTCAGCATCTAATGCTACAGCTACACTAGGTTCAGTTTTGGATTTAGCTAGATGGATAATATTAAAGAGTCTGCACAGGTTATTGGCTGATGAACGTTTCAAAATAAAGCCACTCTGGTCTGGGTTTATTAATTTTGGCAGTTGTTGGCTAAGCCTGTTAGCCAGGGCTTTGGAAATCAATTTATAATCTGAATTCAATAATGAAATGGGTCGAAAAGAGGAACACTTTAATGGATCCCTGTTTTTTTGTGAATCACGGTGATTATAGCAGTGGAGAATGATTCAGGAAGGGTTTGAGTTTTAGATGCCAAATTAATCACATCCATTATAAGGGGGGTTAGTAAGTCCTTAAATTCTCTGTAGAATTCAGGAGGGAAGCCATCCTCTCCCAGCGATTTATTGGGTTGTAGTGAGCATAAGGCCTTTTCGATTTCTTTTGGAGTGAAGGGCAAATCAAGATTCTTTTGGTTTTCATGGTCGAGTTTCAGCAATTCAATAGTAGACAGAAATTCATCAATCTTAGATAGATCCTCTGGCGATTCTGATGTATATAGATTTGTATAAAACTGTTTGAATGAGTCGTTAATTTCTGTTGGATTGTATGAGATCGCACCAGTTTCAGTTTGAATTGCATTAATTGTCCTTGAGCTTTCCTCTGTTCTCAATTGCCAGGACAATATTTTGTGAGCTTTCTCTCCCAATTTATAATATTTTTGTTTGGTTCTTAAAATGATTTTTTCAACCTTATAGGTATGTAAAGTATTGTATTTTAGTTTTTGTTGATCAGCCGTTGGTAAAGTTCTTTAGACCCAGATTGTTGAAACTCTTTTTCCAATTTCAGAATATCTGCTTCTAGCTCATTTATCTCTGCCATATATTTCTTTTTGATACCCTTTGTATAAGATATTATTTGTCCTCTAAGATAAGCTTTCAGCGTGTCCCATAGTATGAAACTATTAGGGGAGGAGGGGCAGTTTGTCTCACAAAACAATTTGATCTGGTCCCTAATAAACTGGCAGAAGTCTTGTCTATGCAGGAGAGTAGGGTTCAGACGCCATCTATATTGGTTTGCTCGTTTTTCTGGCATCAAAATAGATAGGGTCAAAGGTGAATGGTCAGACAACAACCTAGATAAATATTCAGATTCTAGTGTTCTATGAATTAGCTGTGTTGACAATAAGAAAAGGTCAATCCTGGTGTGAGAGTTGTGTGGACAGGAGTAAAAGGAATAGTCTCTAGTTTGAGGATGCATCTGTCGCCACACATCAGTCAGGTTTAGATCTTTCATAAATGATAAGGTAGTCTTGGCTGCTTTTGTTTTGGATGTTGTTGTAGCCGACTTATCTAATATAGGGTCCAAACAAAAATTAAAGTCGCCTCCTACAAGTATGTTGTGTTGTCCCCCTGATACTTTCATAAAAATATCTTGAATAAAGGATTCATCATCATAGTTGGGTGCGTATAAGTTTAACAGTGTCCAGGGTTCCGAGTAGATTTGGCAATTAACTAGGACATAGCGGCCTGCTGGATCAATTATAGTTTCTCCAATTGTAACTGGAATGTTTTTATTTATTAAAATAGCAACCCCCCTGGCTTTAGAGTTAAATGAGGACGATATTACGTGTCCTACCCATTCTCTTCTCAGCTTTTTATGCTCCTGTGTGGTAAGATGAGTCTCCTGTAAAAAAGCGATATCCGTTTGCAGTTTTTTAAGGTGTGTCAAAACTCTCTTCCTCTTAACTGGTCCATTTAGCCTATTCACGTTAAAGCTAACAAACTTAACTACCCTATTCATTAATACTAAGCATCAGAGTGTCATAGCCCCCTTGTAAACGCACTGTGCAAGAGCCAGTGTATCTTCTGTGATGAAAGAAAAAAGGATATACCAAAGCACCGACATTAAACAAGAAAACAAACCCCTTAACCCACCCCTCTGCCCCCCAAGTGCCTAATTCTGAACATTTGACACCATCTTCCCTATCAAACTGGGTTGTGCACTTTGCACATGTAAAGCATGACATGTCTGGCATGGTTCAGAAACAAATAAACCAGCCCAAGGCTCTGTCTACGATTTTTTTTTTACAATATGTATAGTATCCATTTCAGGTGTAACAAGAAATTATAACAAAATGAAAACACCCTTTTCTGAAATTGTAAGAATGCAAACAGGGTGGTTTAACATGAAACCAGTCCATCAGAAGTCAATTTAAACTTAAATTGCTGCCATCACTTACTTTATATCACTTACTTTATATCTCAACACCTTTAGCATAACAATAGTGACGGCAGTGTTAATGATAGACAGCTCCAGAGCTGCCGCTGCGTGTCTGGGTTTCATCCACCTGTTGGCTCCGTCCGCCTGGTCCGTCAGGTTCGCTCCGGGGAGTCGCGCAGGAATGCCGCCGCTTCTTTTGGGGTTTTGAAGAATTTCCTTCCTCCATCGGGAAGCACGATCCTCAATGTTGCAGGGTGAAGCAGGGCAAACAGGACGTCCCTGGATCGAAGCTCCTTCTTAACTTGGTCGAAATCCTTTCTGCGTTTCATCAAGGTGGCACTCAGGTCAGGAAAGAAAAATACAGGCTTGTCCTCGTACATGACGGGACCGTTGTTCTTCCGGGACTTCTGCGCGGCGATGTGTAGGATTTTGTCCCGGTCTTGGGATTTAAGCAGGCGTATCAACACATGTCTCGGTCTCTGGTCTGCAGGTGGACGGTGCGTAAAGGCTCGGTGCGCCCGCTCTATGATCAGCGGCTCCGTGAAATGCTCTCGTCCGAGAGTGGCTGGGATCCAATTAGCAAGAAAGTTCACGAGGTCGTTTCCCTCGCAGTTTTCCTTCAGGTTAACGACAAGTATATTGTTGCGTCGGTTGTAGTTTTCCATCTGGTTGACTTTCTCCAATAAAAAGTCATTTTCTTTAGTTAGTTTTTGGACGCGAGAATCTAGGCCCACCAGCTGGTCCTCTGCTGCGCTAATGCGGCTTTCCGCCTCGGTTGTGCGAGTGTTCAATATATCCAGCATCGCTTTTAGTCCGGAGATAGATTGATTAATTTCTGCTGTTTTAGCGTTGAGTTTACTGGAGAGAGCTTGGTTACCGTTTCTTATCTCTTGAAGAATGAGGGAGTCTTCTACACCGTCCATGTGTTCTTGTGCCACCGCCGCCATTACATGAACTTCTTCGTCGCTGTTCTCGGGAGTTGTTTTATCAATAGATGTCGAGTTTTGCTCGCCAGCTGAGTTCAGTTGTTTGTTTCTGGTTCTTCGGACCATAATAAAGCTATCTGACCAGGTTCGGACCAAGTTTGGGTGTTTTAAAATAATTTAAAATGGATTTGTTTGAGGAGCCTGTGGGTCTGCGTCTACCTAGCTTCGCTGCATCACGTGACCCCTCGCTTTATGACGTACTTATACACTTTGGCGTCGATTAATTATGACAAGATCAGGCGGGGCGAGCCCTCCCGGAACCCATAGAGAATGCATTGAGAGCTCCGTTTTGTGAAAAAAACGTATTTAACATTGGAGTCAATGGGAGAGGTCTGGGGCGATTTTCAGTTCGCCCAAAGTCGCCCAAGAAGAGGCGGGGCCACTTGAAACACGACTTTAGGCGGACTGAATGACTGTTACCTGATTGGACAATGACATACATAGGCAGATCAGACGTCTAGTGGGAAAATGCGACTTTTTCTTTTTTCTTTTTTCTTTTCCCCTAGGCAGTGCGTCGCCCCAATCGCCCTTATGGACAAGCCGCCCCTGCTCTCCTGAGAAAGACCTTCTGGAGACGCCGCGTCCCATCCCGGAAGAGATAAAAGTGTCATACTCCCCAGCCTTATAGACAAAGTATCAAGTCAGACATAACTCTTCCTTTCCCACACTTTTATTCACAACATATGCTCTCATAGGCGGGCCACAAGGAAGTAGAGGAGCAAGAACCAATGAGAAGATACCGCCCTCTTTGTTCCAGACCAATCAGAACTGTTCCTGTTGTGTATTTCAATGGCTGCATGCTCTCTGTTCAGCGCCCCTTGCTTCAGCTCTGATGCCTTGAATGGTGTCAGCTCTGAACTTTGGGTCCTTGCATGTCTGTCTAACTGTATCATGATTTTTAATTAAACACTTTATAGATTTGAAGTAAAAGTCTACCACTGTTTTTCTTCCAGTGATATCCGTCCAGGTGTGTTCCTGTCCATCCTCAACAAACACCCTTGAACACGTACTTTATTGACGTTACAGTACTGCCCCTCGTCCCTTATTGCTTAATTATTACCTGTAATTAAATGTGTAGCTCCTTATATGAAGGTTTATGTCCATACTAACAATTGAAGGATTTTCTTTGTAATTTTAAGGTAGATCACATTATATTTATATTAATGTGTACTTACATTAAAACTCTGTAATTCTAAATCTGTCATGACTTTGGTTTTCTGTTTGCGCCACTGGGGTCGTTGGCGACCTCTGTGGGCCTAAAGACAATATTGCTGATCCACACCTGTGCTGCATTTGGCAATCAGGCCAATTAACTTTGTTTGGCCAGGCTATAAATTCCTGTCAGTTTGCCAGATACGTCATCACGACGTTTGTGTAATACTAGTGCTCCTCTGTACTATCTCAAGGCACTTTTTGGTTCGCTAGGGAGATTCTCAGCCACGGTTTTCACTGCTTCCTCAACCAGAGATCTATAGACACCTATTGTTTGGATTACTTCCCTTTTGGATTTACCCTTTTGTTTGGACTGCTACCCTTTTGGTTTTCCCTCTTCGTTTGGACTGCTACCCTTTTGGACTTAACAACCTGGTTTGGATTTCTACCTTTTTGAGCTCAGTGTTTTGGTATATACCTCTTTTGTTCAAGACATGTTTGAGACTTTGTTGTGATGAGAGAATAAAACAATTGTTTGATCTTACACTCTGCATCTGGGTCCTCAATAGCCCACTGGGCAACCGTGGGTTAACCATACAGCGACCCGGGTCCGCTTTCTGACTCCGGGGTCCTGACAAAATCTAAATTTTAGCTAACTTTTTTCATTACATTAAACATATTGCAGTTTTTTTTTTGCAGAGTACAAAGAAGAAGAAATAATGATATGTTTCGGTACTTAGCATTATAGGGCATTATGTGTCCAGAGTCCCAATATTTGTAATCAGAACTGATAATAAATTACTAAAAGAAATTATGACACACTAACATCTTTTTAAACACACACATGCATGCACATACACACACAAACAAACACACTATACTCTGCCAACTGACCCTTAACTTCCTAAATGTCTTTAAAATTAATCTTACATATTTTATATTTACCTAAATATAATACATTGACATCATGGGGTGAAATCACCTCAAATCTTTACAAGAGGAAAACCCTTAAAACCATACCATTAGCTCATTTTTCCTATTTTCAACCAACTTAGATCTTTGGATCCTCTTCAGATTCAAAGAGGAACATCTGAATTTAACGTTTGAGACTGATAGCTGCAAGTTAAGGGCCTCAAAAAGAGGTCCAAATGGTGAAATTGGGCCTTATTCTCTTATATTTGCATATCTTTTGACAAGTGCAAAAATGGTCATCTCCTAAATTAGTCCTGGATATCCAAGATTGAACACGGACACTCAAGACAAGGGCCTACAATGAAGGGCGACTATGGGTCAGTGGATAGAAGGCCTGTCTTTCAATCACGGGGTTGGAGGTTTGATCCCCGGCCTAGTCGATGTGTCCTTGAGCAAGACACTTAACCCTGAATTGCTCCCTGTAGCTGTCTACGGTGTACGATTGTAACAGGATTGTAAGTCGCTTTGGATAAAAGCGTCAGCTAAATGACATGTAATGTAATGTAATGTGATGAGGTGACATTTCCCCCAAAACACCCACAAGAGTTAATTGGGTGTCTGAAATCCAGGACTTGAAGAGGGTGTGTGGCTCTGCAAATCTGAGACCCTGTTAAGAGTTTGGGCTGATTTTAGCTTCATTTTTTTCTAAACATGTCAGCTTAGCTTTCTTTACCAGGTTGTAACCACTCCCGAATGGGGCCAACCATGTAGGCGTGTGTAAAGAATATATACTTTTGCTTAGCTTACCCTATTATTGTGTGCATACATATTATGTTTAAAAGTGGAAAGGTCACTGAGAAGGTCAAAAATTTCAGCAGGGCGATCTAGTGCCTGACTGATCAAAGAAGATAACAAGTGAACACAAGAGAGCTTTATGCACTCCCCTCCCCTGCATCACGCACATCCTAGGTTTAAACAGAACAAAGCAACACTCATGCTCTCATGCTACAGGAACGTCGCAGGATACTTTTAATGAGCACAGATAGATAATGGCAACAAATGTCCGGGGTCAACCACAGGGCTTCCCTTTGACACACACACATGCATGCCCTCCTTTGCATCCTTATTTATTGATAGGAGCCTCTTTATTAATATCCGGAGAAACGGCCTTCCGGAGACGCTGCGTCCCATCTCGGAAGAGATGAGATTGTCATGGAAGACTCCCCAGAGGAAGAAGAAGCTTCAAAGGAAGCTACATTTTTAATCACCTCTTTCCCTTTTCCACACCTTTATTCACAACATATGCTCTCATGGGCGGGCCACAAGGACTAATGAATATTCATACAACGGCGGAAGCCAGGAGCAAGAACCAATGAGAAGACACCGCCCTCTTTGTTTCAGACCAATCAGAAGTGGTCTTGATGTGTATTTTAATGGCCGCACGCGCTCTGTTCAGCCCCTCTTCCTTCAGCTCTGAGGCCTTGAATGGTGTCAGCTCTGAACGTTGGGTCCATGCATGTGTCTGTCTAACTGTATCATGATTTTCTAATTAAACGCTTTATAGATTTGAAGTAAAAGTCTTCCGCTGTTTGTTTTCAGTGATATCCGTCCAGGTGTGTTCCCGTCCATCCTCAACACGTGCAATATCTAGCACGTCCCTGCTTAGCAGTGGTTTAAAAACCGAGAAGAAAAAAAATGCACTCAAGTCCTCAAATGTTTGTAATATGACATCTCAATTATGATCTACCAGTCTGTTGGATCAGTGCTCTGAACTTATGCATACTCTGCTGGGGAAGCAGCATTGAGAAAACCAACCGACTCACTAAACTGGTGTTATTGGCTGCAAAGAGGACTATCCGGAACAGGAGGACATGAAGAAATGTGTCAATATTGGAGAACCGGACCACCCTCTCCACCACCTACTGCAGGGACAGCGGAGCACGTTCTCCAATAGACTGCTTCAGCTCTGTTTCACAAGTACAGACAGGAGAACATTCCTGATACAGGAGAACCTTCCTGTTAAAGAGAACATTCCAGACAGTAGAACCTTCCAGATACAGGAGAACCTTCCAAATACAGGAGAACCTTCCTGATACAGGAGAAGCTTCCAGATACAGGAGAACATTCCAGTTGCCAGAGAACATTCCGGTTACAGGAGGACATTCCTGGCAACTATTAGACTTTACAATAAATCACATCTCGCCAGATCCTCTTCAAATTGAACAACATCGATGAACATTGCACCACTTTTACTTTATATACACTTAGATACACTGTATTTACTTTCATTTTTATTATTTTTAAATTTCCTTTTATTTAACTTTTTTAATGTAATATGTCCTGTCCTGCTATTTTATTGTATTGTATTATTCTAAGAATCTAGTTACGAGAGAAGAAAACAGTACAGACAGACAGACGTCCATCAGAGAGGAAGAGAGGAGGGGCCAGGTGGCAGTGATCAGGCTGATCAAGGCAATCAAGAAAAAAAGCAGATTGAACTGTTGAACCCGGTTTCGCGCTACTTCTCCGCAGTTTGGGTCGCGCGCTGCTCTCCTGCTGCAGTGACTCAGAAATGCCACAGAAGGTACGACAGCCTCCTGACATGACGGCTCTTCTTGAGGTAAGGATGCAAACTTAATTTAATTTCAGAGAGCAACGTTGTATTGAACGGGCAACGTTAGTGACACTTTGAGATTTCTACTCGGCTCTCTGGTGAGGGGTTGAGCTAGCCTCATGTGAGCTAGCGGGTAGCTACTTTTGAATTCGAGGCATGGTGTTCTGCAGTTCTGTGTTGCCTTGGACATTAAGAGTAACTTAAATTGGCTATCTGATAAGTGTGTTCACGTTTCTCTAACATCGTCGATGTAACGTAGGTTGTCGGTTTCTGTGTTGAACGAGCTAACATGAGCTTACTTTACACATGTTAGCCCCGGCAATGTTTAGCTAACGCTCGTGTTATAGGTTCATTACTGTGGCAGGTGGGTTAAGACACCGAGGGGTCACGTGCTACACACTTCATCTAATAACAACGATTTTATTAAAGTGCTTTGAAACTGGTTCCAAGCAGACTGTGGGTCTGTGAAATGAAAGTCACAGAGGACTCAGTCGGAAATGAAGTTAGCGCGCGACAACTGGGCTGGTTCTTTGGTCAAGTAACTTTGTATGTCAGCTTGCTGTCAAAGATCTGCCAAGGTGTCCAGTGAGCGCGTGAACTCCTAGAGCTCCTATGTCAGCGCTTGCATAATTTTTTTTTTTTTTTCTTAGGCACTCGGGATTTGTCATAGGCGCTCGGCAAAAAGGCTCAGAAGCGCGCCCACATTTTCTCTATGCAGGAAAAACCCTGTTGGCTAATGGAGTACAGTGAGAGTGCTTTGTGGGACGGGGGAGTTGGAGCTGGACCCCAATTTCGTGAGTGAAGAGGCAGTAAAACTGTATTCCGAGCTCCAGGTAAGTCGGCTCCTTTCCCATTACATGTCCCTTCTATACCATTGTTGTTTATAAAAAAAATGCCATGTTTTTCTGAATGGTTTTCCACTCGGCTGCTTCGCCATGGTAAAGATGTGGTGGAGTCGCTGATGCCCATCTTCGTGTGGGTCCTGGAGGCGCTGGCCAGGTGCAGAGCCCAGCTGAGGGACCGGGAGGAGGAGGCGGAGAGCGAGAAAGTTTATTGGGGAAAGCTGCTGGAGAGATTCCAAGCAGAGAGAGCACTCCGGAAAGAATGTCAAGAGGTGAGGAGTGAGGAGCACGTGATGCACGGCTTCAGGTCAAGTGGTGAGTCTGCTGTTGCCCAAATTTTCTCTATGCAGGAAAAACCCTGATTACTGTATTTCTTACATATCACTGATGTTTTCTCCTTTAGATGGTTTACACGTATCGGGAAATTTTGGAAAAGAGAACATATTCTGAAAGAGATTCTCCTTTAAGATTGTAATGACGCATCACACCTTTGTTTAAAGTCATTGTTTATACTGTAGAGTGTGTTTCACAAAGACGGCTCCGAGATGGCAGTTTGACATTTAGTCACACCTGCGAACACACTAGTACATTGTCCATGTTTTATTTGTATTAAATGAGACTTATGTGTAAAGGGTTAGCAAGAAAGCTATAATTACATCTTTGAGCATTAAGTCTGAATAAAACGATTTAGTGGGAATTTTCTAACTTATATTCCAGTTGTTGCTGGGTATTAATCAAATACAACAGGCTATAATTTAATAATGGCAACAGTTCTGCATGAAAATGTGATGTTTCTGCAAAATGTAAGAAATGTGCATACATTTATGTTAGTCTTTAATTCAGTTTTCTTTTCTTTGTCACAATGCATGTTTTGCATTTAGGAATCGGGTCTGTATCCAAGTCATGTCAGGATTCAGTATGATTGACAAGGTAAACATATTCTGATCCTACATATACAACTATATTTTGTTTATTTTCATACAACATTTTGGCAGAGAATGCTATTTTGTTTCTACCACATTCAGAGTCTGGTCCCCCCAGTTTGGAAGATCTAGAGGCCAAGACGGAAAAGGGAATTGTCACCATGAAGCCCGCCGCTGTGTTTCTAATCCCGCCCTCTGCTTCTGCGTTCGCCTTGCCAACTTCTCCACCTCTCACTCGCTCTCCACAACGACCGGCTCCCAGTCACGCTCATGCCGAGTAAGCTCATGTCTCTGGTCATACGCTGTGACATTCAATTCATTGTTTGCAACCCGGTGTGATTATTATAAACGTCTCAGTCGAGCTGATTAACAGCAGAAGCATTCTCTCTAGATCGGCTTCTCCCGCTGCTCTCTCTCCTCGTGTCAGGAGGCGAGAACTCTACAGAGATTTGCTCGCACATCTGGGCATCGCTTGGAAAACGGCAGATCCACGGCTGGAGCACGCCACTGGCACACACACAGGTAGCAACACACACGTGGGTCCATGGAAAGACAGCAGTGTGAGAAGCTGTGTAAAAGAAGATGGTTTTCAAATGGGCTACCATAGAGCATTTATTTGATCTCAACCCATGAGTACAGAATACAGAGCGTTTAACATACCTCGATATGTACATGTACACAATCCTAACGACATCCTGGTGATGCACTATAATGTAGGAATCCCATGAACCGGTGCCAGAGCCGAAGGACGTGCCTGTTCTACTGCAGCTCAGACTGCTGCATCAAAGGGACTCCACAGCCAAGGTAGAGACTGCTAATCTCTCTAAATCAAGAACCCAGGAGCCTTTTCATTAAACCTCTGGTGCATTGAAACGAGGGTGTGGCAGCTCTCCCCAGTTTGGCCTCGGCTGCTGGCTGGTTGACAATCAGTCAGCTGATCTCACTTATTGGCCGTCGGACCTGCAGACCTCCGAGCCATCAGAGGTGTCGACCTCCGAGCCATCGGACCTGTGTACCTCCGAGGTCCAGGAGTCGTCGAAGCCCCAGGATGGACCCCTGATGGACCCCTGTTCCCCGGGGTCCATCGACGGAAGGCCGACCCTGGTTCCCCGTCCCCCTTCCCCGGTCAGTCCCAGCTCCCCGTCCCCCTGAGCCCCCACGTCCCGATCCCCCAGAGCCCCCTCCTCCTGTGCCCAGTTCCCCAGAGCCCCGCCTCCCGGTCCCGGTTCCCCAGAGCCCCTCCTCCGCCCAAGCTCTCGTGGGGGGGAGGGGGAGTAGGTTAGGCCTGGTGGAGCCCTGGCCTAAATGAAACGGTGGGGATATGTGGCAGCTCTCCCCAGTTTGGCCTCGGCTGCTGGCTGGTTGACAATCAGTCAGCTGATCTCACTGATTGGCAATCAGTCAGCAGCTGATGGTGCAGGTATAAAAGGGGCAGAGCTGCAGGAGGACGGGAGGTGAGCAGGCACGTGTTGCAGTCTGCTCGGGGAGTGTGTTGCCTCAATAAATATGTTCACAAACAAAACCTCTGATTATGGCTGGTCCTTGGTGCTAGGGGGGGGGAAACCCACGGGTAGAGGCATGAGACCCGCTACAGAGGGCCCTCACTTATTTTTCTCTTCAGCTGAACTGTGCGGTTGTCGTCACACCTGAGATCTCAGGAGAGGCCACAGCAATGGTACTTTCACACCGGACGCGACAAAATAATTCTCGTCGCGCCTGTCGCAGGATTCTGTCGCGCGACAAAAAAAGGGTGTTCACACCGGGCGGGGGCGTGGCTTATCACGGCCGCTTCTTCAGCCATATGAATCTTTTCCTTAACCAGTCTGAGATGTGTCTTCACTTGTCGCCCTGTGAGTCGCCCTCCTGCTGCCCCTCTCTCTCCTTCTCTCTGGACTCTGCGGTCCTGACTTCCACGCCCCTCCGCCCCATGTTCCCGTTCGTCTTCCGCGGAGTACTGTACGGGTCGAGGAACGACAGGACCGCAGAGAGCTTCCACTTGTTAGTGGACCGAGCTGCTCTCTCACTGCGCTACGAGCTGCTCTCTCTCTCTCTTCTCTCTATGATTCGTGTCTCTGAGACTTTTCCTCCTCCGGCGGCAGATCTCCGCTGCCATGAAACACGTATGCCGCCGCTTGGTTCGTAGTGAAGTACAACACACAACGAGAATAAAAGCAAATGCACACATTCTAAGTGTATCGGGTAGTCCCACGGCTTCTCCGACCTCCTTCTAAGCTTAATCTTTATCGCTACGGTTTCGGTAAGTAAAGAGTTGTGTCATAAAGTTTGTTTTGCCCACGAACGGCGACAAGAATCTTTTCCTCCACTTTCTAAACCGGCCGGCAGAACGATGACGAGCGAAGCTTCTCAACGCTGATTGGCTGACGCAACTATGACTTACGTGTTTCTGCTGCTCGAGTTCAGAAATTTCAACTCGAGCGACAAGAAGCTGCGACTGTTCGCTCTGTTCGCCCGGCGACATTCGCTCTGTTCGTGCTGCTCTGTCGCAGGAAACGCGCTGCTCGCAGGAAAAAAAACAGCGTCACAGCTTTGTCGCAGCTTTGCATTGACTTAACATGTAAACTTGTCGCGCGACAGAATTTTGTCGCGTCCGGTGTGAACGTACCTTAAGTCTGTCATTATCCTGGTTGAATAACATCTGCAGTCCAACTCTAATCAGCATGTTCAAAGCCATCCGCGCATAGTGAACATAGTCGACCCAGCGCTGTCCAAAACGGTACTGGATCAGTTCTGCCTCCCTCCCACAGCTCCTGCTCTCTGCATCTGCGCTGTTCCTCCTGTAGGTCTGCCAGTGCAATGGGTTGCAGCAGACCACTTATTTAATGTATTCTGTACTTGTAATATCCTCTTGTACCAAACTGATAACCGTGGGCCGTGTGATCATCACACGGCCCACGCTCCCGTTTATAAACCAGACCATTTAGGTCTTAACATCTCCCTTTCGAGATGTACCCTGTTCTTCTCTCCCGCGACTCGTCATACCTGCAAACTTGTCACCTTTCGGCGAAATTCGCCGTTTTGTCCTCGTCCAGAGCAACGACCTGCTGAAGATTGACGAGAGCCCCATGACCGGAGGGTCTGACCACGTCAAGAAGGCTGTGGACAGAGACCCTGTGTTGCTGTCAGGTGACTCTCTCTCTGGGGTGGAGGCTATTCACAAATCATACGGGTTTCAGACTTGCAACAGGTGCCCTGTGTCGAGAAAAACACACCCAATAAGATGAGACGATGGGACATGTAAGAGTGAAGGCTGGTTCACCTTCTATACGTCATCAGAAGAGACCCACTCAAACCCACTGGGAGAACTCCTGCAGTGGGTAATCTCTCTCTCACTCACTCACTCACTCACTCACAGATCGAGCATTGATCTGACTTGGCCGAAGCTGAGAGTCCTTGCCAGATCCTCTCCCACGGACAAACACACTCTGGTGGAAGGTGAGCCGTGTTGAGTCAAGAGGGCGAAGTGGACGGACTCGGTCCCCCGGCCCTCTTCGACCTCCCCACTCCGACACAAACCATATTTCCCACCTTTCTTGGGGCTTCTTTTTTTCTAGGTATATATATATATATATATATATATATTAATATTTTTCAGGTGTATATATATTTTTCCTCAGGTATATATTCAGGCATATCAGTGTTTCCCCCACCATTCTGTCAGCGTGGCAGCCCGCCCCCCTGAAATCTTCTGTATAGCGCCAGATTACAGCAGAAGTAATTTAAGGTCCCTTTTCTTAAAGAGCACGTCTTTGTTCTTTTATTAAACAAACAGCAACAGAACAGCCGTCTGTTATTGATCGTATCTTCTCAACAGCATGTAATTTCTGTCTCTACACTAGTCCCGCCCCCCTGAAGCTGTATAATACTATGTTATATAATATAATTATATATACCATTATTTACATGGTCACATCTTTGTGTGTGTGTTCCGTGGGGTCCTCTCGGGTATCATTGACAGCACGGTGCTGGAGAAGCGGCAGGTAGTCGCCGTCACCGGAGACGGAACGAACGACGGCCCCGCCCTCAAGAAGGCCGACGTTGGCTTCGCCATGGTAACCATTCACGAGATTTAAAAAAACAGAGGTTTAAATAAATTCCATTGACTCGATCAAAAATTCTGGTCCAGGCTCTGGTCATTTCGCGCCTCGACTACCGCAACTCCCTTCTGGCTGGTCTACCTGCTAAGGCCATCCGGCCTCTGCAGCTCATCCAGAATGCAGCAGCTCGACTGGTCTTCAGCCTCCCGAAATTCACCCACACCACTCGGCTCCTCCGCTCTCTTCACTGGCTACCGGTGGCGGCCCGCATCCGCTTCAAAACATTGGTTCTGGCGTACCGTGCTCTGAACGGATCGGGCCCGTCTACATCCGGGATGTGGTCACACCGTACACCCGGCACGTTAGCTCCGCCGGCAACAGCCAACCGACTTGTGACTCCGTCACCTCGAGCTAATCACTCGAAATCCAGACTGTTTGCTGTCCTGGCTCCTCAGTGGTGGAACCAGCTCCCCACTGACATCAGGACAGCAGGAAGTCTCTACATCTTCCGCCGAAAACTGAAAACGCACCTTTTCCCACTATATCTGGATTAATCACAGACTTGCACTTTGGTAGCACTTGAATGGCTCTTATTATGGTACTTTTGTAGTTTGACTATGTTGAGGAAATGTTACTTTCTGTATTCTCGTTGTTCTTAGTTTGTACTCTAGGTTGAAATGCACTTATTGTAAGTCGCTTTGGATAAAAGCGTCTGCTAAATGACATGTCATGTAATGTAAAAAAAGACAAACGGTGGGAACCTGAGCAACGTTGTCTTCTGTGTGAGGAGCTTCTACGTGACCACAGCCTGTCACTCAGAACCAGAAGAGTCCAGAACCCCTGTGTGGACCCGCCCCGGTCTAACTGCCAGCTTCACGTCCCCCTCGTGTCTTGCAGGACATCGCCGGGACGGACGTGGCAAGGGAGGCGTCGGACATCATCCTGACGGACGACAACTTCAGCAGCATCGTGAAGGCCGTGATGTGGGGTCGCAACGTCTACGACAGCATCTCCAAGTTCCTCCAGTTCCAGCTCACCGTCATCGTGGCCTTCACCGGGGCGTGCATCACGCAGGTCGGGGAACACCACACCCTGTGTTCTCACACTGACGCGCTGCGTTGACGCTGACCACCTGTGTGTGTGTGTGTGTGTGTGTGTGTGTGTGTGTGTGTGCTCCCAGGACTCTCCTCTCAAAGCGGTGCAGATGCTGTGAGTCAACCTCATCATGGACATCTTGGCGTCGCTGGCTCTGGCCACCGAGGCGCTGCTGCTTCGCGAGCCGTACATCTCCTGCACGATGATGAACATCCTGGGCCACGCCGTCTACCAGCTGACCGTCATCTTCACCCTGCTGGTCACTGAACGCACCACAGACTCGCAAAGAAATCCCCTTGAAAGCCCCTGAATTGGGACTTTCTAATTAATTATTATTTCATTATTCATGACATTTGGAGGAGAAATCATTGACGTATTGATTCCTGCACCTGCTCTGTGGCTCCTCCCCCTTTCACAGGCGAGAAGATATTTCAAATCGACAGCGGCCGCCACGCCCCCCTCCACGCGCCGCCCTCCGTGCACTACACCATCGTCTTCAACACGTTCGTCCTGATGCAGATCTTCAACGAGATCAACGCCCGCAAGATCCACGGCGAGAGGAACGTGTTCGAGGGCATCCACAAGAACCCTATCTTCTGCTCCATCCTCGTGGGCACCTTCGTCCTGCAGGTAGGAGGTTGTCACCCGGTCAGCTCGACAGGGAGGGGCTTCCTTGATGATGATGATGACGTCTCTCTCTCCCTCCCTCCCTCCTCCTCTAGATCTTCATCGTGAAGTTTGGTGGTGCACCATTCAGCTGCGTGCCGCTGAGCCTGGAGCACTGGCTGTGGTGCATCCTCCTGGGCGTTGGCAGCCTGCTGTAGGGACAGGTGAGACGTTGTGTTGATGGCAGACAGGTGAGGTGACGATGGGGGACAAAGGTTTCCAGCAGGACGGTCCGCACCTTAAAAACCCTCGATTGATCCTCTTTGTTCCCCCTAGCAACCTGCTGAAGCTCCGCCCCCATCGCGAGGTTTCCATGATGTCATACATCCTTCCTTTTCAGGCTGCAGCTTGTTCATTACATCACACCTAATGTCCTTAATTAAACTAGAGGGCTTCTGACTAAAGGATGCTCCCATGGCGACGCGTTAGCCAATAGTCCTCCCGCCGCCTCCGGCGGACTACTGGCCACAGCAGTCACTGCCGGGGGTTTTGAGACAAGAAACAAAGGACTTTTAAGAGATGGAAGAAACGAAAGAACGACAAATGTCTCAAGATAACTTACACGCTACTCTGGACGATTCAGAGATTGAGGAATCACTGAACTCTCAGGTAGAGTGCTCAGAGGTGCTCTTTAGAGAGCAACAATCATCAATGCATGAAATGGCTGACATGACTGACAGGCCGGTGGGGCATTTGCAACAAGTCACCATAAGAAAATTCACCAGCTCAAAATAATGCTGAAAGAATGTAGTATGAATTGTCAAAGCAATCAAAAGCAAACAGAGATTGACAATATGAATGCAACCATTGATGACGTTTTGAACACAATAGGTTGTGCCTATTTCATTCCTAAATTGAAATAAGAAGATGTTAAACATTTAGCAAGAACATTTTACCCAAGGGATTTTTGATAATCATGTTTAAATATTGTTCACCACAATAAATAGTGATTACTTTGCCTAGATGTTCGCTCTGCACTGGTAAGTGTAACATCTGATATTAAAGTAACAGCCTTGTCTTCTGCAAAAAGTAAAGCCTTTTTGCAGAACACATCTTGTCAACCTTGTCAGATTCTGAAACTTCTCCTTACAATGTTCTCAATACTTTTGTATTTGTATTATGATTTCCTCTAAAAGTCAGAGGTGTTGCCACTTATCACACATGCTGACTTTTTCCTTAAAGCGATACTATGTAACTTTTCCTACCTTAAAATAACAGCTTGAAAAAAATTGTGCCGCTATAATGACTTTTAATATGCCGATTTGCGCCTCCGCCTGTGACCCGAGGTCTCTATCGACAGACTTCTCTGAAACCATCATCTTTAGACAGTAGAGTTGAGTAACAACAGCCCGTCTTCGGTGAAAGCTTGTGCTGTAACTGGACTGGTTACATTCCACAACTCGCATTATGTCACTGTTAATGCTATATTAATATTTAATCGCTTAAAATAAAAACCAGTACACATGGCATCTGCTCTGTGGTTCAGTTCATAGCATTCTGCTTCAACCCCTCTAATAATGATAGTCTAATAACCATATTTCATTCATATTAATTTATCGTAAGTAAATATAGTGATATCATTTGTCACAAATACTGTTTCAGCTATATGTATATAAGTATGATTTTCACAGTGCAGGTATTATATACGTAACACCCCAACAAGAGAAAAGCTGTAAAATGACTCAAGTTTCAAACAGTTTTTGCATATTCTGCAGTTCAGCTTGTTGTTGTAGGTATCAATGTATCGGTCACCGATGCAGAGCTCACACTCAATTTCACAAGAGCTGGAAGGATGCGAATGCACCGTACATTTACCTGGAATAATACAATAATATGACCTGTTTGTAATGACATTTTGGAATTTATCAAGACAAAAAGAAGCAGTAGCACGGTACCGGGTGGGCACATGTTACAGCAGAACCAGGGTCGGTCCACTGACCATGCATATTGTGTTTTATTGAAGCATTGGAAAGCACATGAGAGAGGAAATAGACACTGCACAGGAAAGTAACAACTAAATAACAGAGCGGCTGCATCTGGGAAGAAGAAAAACAAAGGAAGAAAAAGAGGATGGTTAGGGTTAGAGGAAAACATCAATTTATTTGATCACATATATTCACAAAACAGACCGCGAGTGAAACAACATTCATCTTTAGAAAAAATGACAAAGGTCTGTTGCGCTTTCTAGTATTCACGTGTCATAATAAACACAGGATTTGCTCTGTAGCTGCACAATATACTTAACATGCACTTTTCAGATAGTACTGAGAAGTAAAATAAGCTTTTTATTAATCCAAACAGTTTATAACTTTTAATTAGAGATTGTAGGAAGCTTTAACACAAGTTAGACGGACAGCTACGGGTTGAAAGAGTTTTTACCGTGGATGAGACGGAGACGAGGTGTGCCCTAGGACCCTCTGAGTGGAGACTGAGCAGGGGACCAGAAGTGTGACGGGATAGTTCGTAAAGAGTCAGAGATGACTCATTGTGAAAGACTACATCTTGACGGTGTTGTAGAAATCTCTCCGTTGCGCTCTCTCATCCTGTCTCTGTCTTTCGCTGTGACCCCCGGGCTCCGTGCACAACAGCATGCACTTCTCCAGCCTCCACCTTCTTTCCACAGGCACCATCTCTCTCGTTTCAGCAGAAATCCATCTTTTGGCTGCAGACAATCTCTCTTTCTATTTCTCCCTCTAGTTCTCTTTTTTATTCATCCCTCTCTCTTTCTTAGACTTGCATGACAAGGTCATTTCAGTCTATTTGACTTCAAGCCCTCCTGTTCCAGAAAGCTGTTACGGAGATAAACATTATACCAAGAAACAACATTAATCTGACGAGCTGCTCTGCAACCTTATGACACACAGGAGTGAACAATAAAAACAGATCTCAACATATCAAATACCAGAAGTGACATCAGTCATTTGATCAGGTGGAAATTCAGATATCAAGATATATGTAACAGTTACACACCTTCCTTCTCTTACTAGTTGTTTTCATCCTTTCTTCTTCTTCTTCTTCTTCTTCTGGCAAACATCTTTCGGGTGCATTACCGACACCCTCTAATCTGGAGTGTGTTCTTAATGAAAGTAAATATCTTATTCTAGAAAAACAAACATAATAATAATAATAAAATGAACTTATATTCTATTCATTAATCGTGTCGCCCTCATGTCATTCCAGATCCGGTCATCCTCACCTGATTGTCCCTCATTACCTTCACCTGGTCCTCATCCCTTCTCACCTGCAGCCCATTCCCTCATTAGTCCCTCACTACTTAGGGCCCTTCACCTGCACCTGTCCTCTGACACATTGTCTTGTGTTTTTCTGACCGAGCCCGTCAAAGTTATGTAGAGCGACACCGTGTCTCCGCCTGTTCTGTTCCGATACTCTAGTAAAGGATTATTATTTGTGACCTCTATCTCGTGAGTCGTGCGTTGGGCTCCTGGTTATCGCTCCGTGACAATACCTTTGTGAATGATCTGACGTGCTTGCTTTCAGATGTACTGGCATGCACCATATTACTGTTTGAATTGCTGCTAACTTCTTCCCCTGTGGAAGCTCTGTCCACTGCTCTGTCCACTGAACGGTCAATAAACCAAGTGATTAGCGTTTGAGGAAGTCACAGGTGAGACTTTCTGGTGTCATTAGTTAATTAGTGATGACCAGCTAATCTGCATTTGTGTGAAGATCTTTCCTAAACACTTCTTTTTATTCACCACCAGTGTCTTTAAAAAAAGACCTCTGCATCAGAAAGATCCTAATCACAAACTGAATTAGACGCAGAGTGGCAGCCTTTCCCACGTGCAACATTCATTTGTCATGTGACGTAACCTCCTGTCAACTGTGAAACGGAGCCTCGGGTGAGGAGGCAGTATCATAAAGGGGCTGCCTCTAAAACGCAAAGTACAGGGATGACTGGACGAGAGATGACTGAGTGGAGTGTTACAACTGGCTGGAAGTGACTGAGAACAAACCTGGTCATGCTTATCTAGAGGTTTCAGTATTGGCTTGACCGAAAGGACGGATATGTTTGAGCAGAACTTGTCAGGAACATGTTGAGGAAGTATACTAAAAAAAAAACATTCTTTTTTATTTTGTACTTGTTTTGAAACACAAAATCCACATGCAGCTCTGTCCTCACAGGTGGTATGAAACTCATCAGTTTGCATGTGCATGTACAAAAACACCTATTTGAATTGTCTGTAAAATATGTTGGCCATTTAGTATGTGACAGAGTGCATGAGACCAGAGAGACAGAAATGAAGGCACTTTTGTGTTTGCTCAATGAAAAGGAAGGATGTGGTTGTTCTGAGGAAGCGCTTGTCTTGCTCTGCTGACTGAATTCTTACATGCAGATATAGTGTAAGTCACGTGAGCCGACACTCTGCTGAAGTACCAGCATTCTTCAAATACGGGGCCCACAATTACAGTGAAACTAATACTTCATCGTCTGCTCTATATGGAAATGGGAATGTTCAACATGTCTTTAATGTATCCTTAGTATATTCAATCTTCTTAATTAAACGATGTTTAAAATGCCATTTCTTAAAATTCACTAGTTTGAAGAGATTATTGAAGCCCCTAATAATTGGGGATTTATAAGAACATATTTTACAGACCTATGAATTTGTTAGCAATGCATCCTGTTTGTTTACTTGCTCAATAGAAAAAACTGTGGACGTTGAATAAGAACTTTATTAAGTATTAGTTTTAACTGCAAAAACTATATTAAGATTAGTTTCAAAAGAATTCAGGGTTGATTTAAGGTCAACATGCAACATTAACGGATAAGATCAATGATGAGCACTCGAGGCCACGTTTACACATAGCCGGGTATTTACAGAAACGAATATTTCTGCCCCTCCGTTTTCAAAAATAACGTCGTACACACAAGGTCGTTTTCAAAGAAGTTCCTGTTTATATGAACCCGCATAACTATCGCGTGCGCTCACGCTCAGTGCGGGCGAGACGGGCGGGTGGTGCGCCCGACCCCTCGGGGCCGGGATCCCACCTCGGGGCCGGGATCCCACCTCGGGGTCGAGCTGCCGGCCCTCACTTGTCACTGCGCCACGGGGTTTCGATTCACCCTCTGACTCGCGCGTGCGTTAGACTCCTTGGTCCGTGTTTCAAGACGGATCGGGTGGGTTGCCGACATCGCCGCAGACCCCTGACGCCTTTTACGAGAGCCGATCCCCGCCCTGGCGACACAAAAGGCCAAAACGCATGAAAATATATGCGTTTTTCCATCGTGTAAACGGGGTCTCATTATGCATGAACGTAATCGCCTGACAGTGAGTCACCTGCAGACTGATGGGCGGGCCTGTCTGCACGTGTAGCCAATGGGTGAGCGTGTTTTGACCCGGAGACGTCTCACTGTACAATTCCTTGAAATGGTCACGTGACGCAGCTGTTTCCCGTCTGAGTCCGCCCCCAGTCGCTCGTGCTCAGTTGAGAGAGGCAGCGGTCACTCTTCCCTCGAAACAATAAATAAATAAACATAGTTGTGTTCAATTTAAGGAAGATTCATGTCGAGGTATGGCCCCGGAGTGAAAGAGATAGCCCTCGGTGCGACAGTGGTGGTCCAGGTAAGTGGTGAAGTGCGTGTCAGTCCGCGGGAAGTAGACCGCAGAGAGACCCTCTGGTGGGCGTTGTGTGGTCAGTAAAACCGAAACCAGCGAGACGGGTAAGAAAAACCACTATGTAGATTTACTTCTCACGTACTTCAACCTTATCTACTAACATGCAAGTTGTCGGATTGACTTTTAGAAGTTTTCAAGTGAATCGTTAAATCCCTGCGACCGTGAAGTGAGGCGCGAAGCTGCCGACAAGTGGCTCTAAATATGCAACAGTCGGTTTATTTATTGTCTGGAGACCAATTAATTATATTTCCTTCACTAACTCGTGTAGGCCTACATATTCAATAAACTAACCTGACGTTTGTTTTGTAATGTTTGTTAAATCCCCCTCAATAACTCACAAAGTGTTATTTCTAGCAGAGGAGAATCCGCATTTAACATTTTTAAAGAGTCTGCCAATAACTTCCCTTTGTTTTCAAATATGTTATATGATAATATATCTTATTTAAACAACAGAAAATGCAGTGCGTTTTGTTTTTGATCCAGATAGGAATCATCAGTGGTTGCTTATCTCTTTGCAGATGGTTTTAGTTTGTCTGATTATGTGTTGAGAAAAACACTTAAAGTTCTGTTTTCATATTAACTATATATTTGTCATAGAGTAGTGCCTTTTTTGTTGATCTAATAATAAACGCCTCAAATGAAATTTCGTTGACCACCATCAGAGATAGATGACTCAAAACCTCAGCAGTTGACTCAATATATTTTAGTTGTGGACAAAACAAGACATTTGAGGACGTCATCTTAGGCTTTGGAAAAGGTTGATCAATATTTTAAACTTAATTTAACAAATTAATTAACAATGTAAACATTCGCTATTTGCAGCCCTAACTGTTTGTAGTTGTTTTTTTTAACAGATTTATGTCTCAGAGATTCCACCTCTGAGTCGGTTAGTCAGATAATCTGTTGTTTTGTTTTTATTCAACAGTGATTTCTTTACTGAATTAGGGTTTTTTAATGCTTTTTTTCATGGTAAATAACTTATTTATCAAAAACGTATGAACACATCTCTGGTAAACATGAGATTGAAAGAGATTTTGTGTGATTCTTTGTGGAGACGCCTGACCATCGACAGCCCGAGCTGACCATGTTTACACGTCAGGGAATACCAAGGGAAAGACATTCAATAGTGTGTTTGAATGAATAGTGTAGGGCCCAGAGCATGCCGTCTGTCCGTCACTCAGCGAAATGGACTCTGTAATACCCAAGACCTGAGAGTTATAGCACTGGCTGCTCGAGGGGTTTTAAAGTTTGCTTTCCTTTCATGTCTCTTCAGATGGATTGAGCCAAACTTGAAAGATAATGGCGGGAGCTGGACACAGGGGAAGATGGGAAAAAACAAACCCTGTTGGCACAATACTGCTGCTCCTCATGGTGAGAACATCTTAAGTGACTCACTAAATACACAAACAACTTCCCTGTGACGGACAAACAACTTTTCCACGTACATTCATTGTATGTTGTGTGTTGCAGTGCATGTTCATCCCCACTCTGACATTGTCAGAGCCTTCAGAGGAGCAGACGTGTCCACATGGGGACTATCCCACTGAAAAGGGAATCTGTTGCAACAGATGCTCTCCAGGTACTGTGTGGCCTTCAGCACAATGCGCAGGATTCAACGCACAGGCAGAGACTTCTTCTTCTACTGTTGCATCCATTCTGCAAAGTAGCTGTGTTTACATGTGACGGCCGTGTCTTCCAGGTTTCAAGCTTGTCGAGAAGTGTAATGCTACGGGTCAGAGAAGTACCTGCACGCCCTGTCCGGCAGGACAATACACAGACCAGATGAACTTCTTCCACAACTGTCTAAGTTGCAGGAACTGCAAAGGTACGGCAACATGACCTTCTTGTTCTGGTGGCGTATGGTTATGGTGGTTATGGTTTGCTTTGTCCACCTTCTCAACTTCTCTGCAGCATCGAAGCATGAAGTGGAGGTATCACCATGTAAAGGACCGCAAAACACAGTGTGTCGCTGTGAGGCCGGTTATTACAAGTTTCACATCGACTCGGAAACATACGAGTGTCGCAGATGTACACAATGTGGACAGGACAAGGAAAAGGAAAAACAAACATGTGAGTCTTAACACCTGGTAATGTTGTATTAGACCTGAGTTATCCCCATGCAAAATCATTTTCTGTATTCATCCTGTGGCTCATCAAGTATTTCCTCAGTCTAGTTTAAATATAATGTTTCTTGTGCACAGGTACAGCAGAGAAGAACACCGTGTGTGAATGTATAGAGAACTACTACCAAGCCAAGGGCAAGTGTAAACCCTGCAACAAGTGAGTATATATGAATGAGTGTATATGAACTTGTGTACAGTCATTGGTCCCATCCTGCTGTTTGGGATGCTCTTATTTAGACTTCTTATGGGGAAGTTGGTATGTTGATTTGAAACTTGCGGCTCACTTCCGCCTTTGTTAAATCTTTCCATTTGTTGGCAACAAAAGAGAGAAGTTACGACACACACTGCAACTGGGCGACTGGGGTTTAAACATTTACTTAACATGTCGGCCTCTGTGTTACCCAATGTATGCCTGCTTCACTGAGACAGGACCCCTTAGTCTTGTGGTCCTACGGTAGATTAAAAAAAAAAAATCTTTTAAACTGTTCCATGGTAAAAGGCTCACAAAGGCATTAGAAAAGGTAATTATTAGTGAAATATAGAAGTGGCAGCCTAGAAACTCTCATCAGGTTCATCCCTTCAAAGTCTTTCGTTCAGTGAGGAATGTGTCCAGTCAGTATTCGTGGAGTAAACTGTAAAGTAGGTGGACAGACAAAGATATTTCTCTCTGTTAAAAGAGGAAATGGTAGTGGAGCCCAGAGGAACCACAATCCTTAGCTACTCTCTTAGCTCACCTGTGTATCACCTATGAAACCATATTTATCGTGTTAATATTCAATTGTTTGAACTCTGGCTGTGTTGAAGAAGGCCTGTCAGTGTTTGTGGGATTCACTTCCTCTTAAGACGTGCTATTTCCCCCCTCATGTTGTAAAATGTCCTCTCTTTTCCTCACAGTTGTACCGCTGAGTGCAAACATCACTGCTCAGACCCCTCTTCTCTGAATACAATAGGTGAGCTCCTGTGATGGACGTGATTATCTGACCAGCTTTTCAGAAGCGTTAATACATTGGCACTATGAATTATACAAGACCTGGTTTTATTCTGTGTTTTCTATGACGTTAAATGAACTACAGCTGCACTGTAGTGACGTTGTTATCCAGGTGTTGGAACAGCTGTCTGACATGAACATAGGCTCACTGTCTTATGGACCAACTAGATGGTTTCATCTTTTTTAAATTAATTAATCAAATTAATGTTAATACTAAGTTAAAATGTTTTGTCTCTAAATATTTGAGGGTGATTAATCATACCAATTAATCATACCAAATAATAATACCAATTAATCATACATTGCCTGTTTAGCCAAATCATATAAGCAAATACCTTTTGAATTAAGTACATATTTTGTGCAATAGATTGTGCAGATGTGTGTGTATATGGAAGAGAGCATTTGTTATAAAGCAAGTACACACATACACAACTTTGCATAACGGCCTCGTCTTTGTGCAGCACCTTCAGACCCGTAACGCTACAGCTTAGCTACTGTAGCCAGGAAGCTAATTCTATCGATACAGGCAAACGTGTCAGTTTGAGCAGAAACTCAATTTAACTCGAATCATGTTCAACTTCTCGGTCCAGGCGGCGTCTTAGTCGATCACTTCTATTCATAGATGTGTGTTCTTTGTTTAGTTTCATAGCAGTAGAATGTTGTTCAGTCTGAAAACATGATGTTTTTTAACGTGTATCCACCTTCATGTCTTCTTCCCTATGTGCCTCTTCGGATCCTTATGCAGCTCCTAAAATTGATGAACATCTTATCAACATAGTTGCTGGAGTTGTCGTTGTTACTGTGGTCTCCCTCATGCTGGTGGTCCTCGTCACCCACGTGGCCACAAAACGGTCTACGAAGAAGAAGTTGCTGAAACTCTCCACCCAACCGTCGGATATCTCCCCGGACTCGTGCGAGGTACACCGATCCAACCGCCTGTGGCGCTCAGTGTTCCTCTTCCCCTATGTTATTGTCGTATACTTCATATATCAGAATCAGTTTTATTGGCCAAGTAAGTTGCACAAACAAGGAATTTGACTTGGTAAAGTTACTCTCAGTGTGCTTACACAAAATATACATTACAACACAATACAAAACAAAACAATGCAGTACAAAACAAACAGTGCAAAACAGTGCAACGGTCTAAGAAGTTTAAGAAAGTGACTTAAGAAAGTATATACAAGGAGGAATGGCTATATACAGTAGCTGTGGAACAGTAGTGCAAGAAGTGCAGGGATAAATATATAAATATATATGCTACAGTATGTGTGTTTGTATAAATGTTCCATGAGAAATGTCTTGAGAAAATAATCCAAAGGTATTGCAGAGGTTTATGTTTGGGTATTTTTTTCACCGTAATGATGATAAAAACACATCGACGCACAGAGAGTTTAGCGGTACCCTTGCCGACATGGCCGTCCGATGAAAGATTGAGACCCTCAAAGTGTTTTTTTGTGAACAACTGGTGGCTACTTTTTCTCTGCCGGATGTGCGTTGACAGCCACTTTGAATCTGCCCTTGTCTCATAGCAAGTCCTGGTTCACAGTGAGGAACCTTCAGAGAACATGAGTGTTTGGGCTGTTCCCCAAAGTCATGCCAGTGAACAGGAGTCATCCAATCTGCCCGACTGTGTCCCCCTGGAAATCAGGAGTGAGTGTATTTTATACTTGACACAGCAGCAGGATACAGGTATCTATTGTACTAACCTGTGTCTCTCCCCTCCGACACCCCTCCCCCTCCCTCCTGCAGTCCCTGACCTGATCTACACTGTGCTGGATCTGGTTCCCGTGCCGCAGGTGAAGCGGCTGGTGCGTTCTCTCGGCGTGAAGGACACGGAGATCGAACAAGCCGAGACGGATCACCGATCCTGCCGCGAGGCCAACTACCAGATGCTGAGGCTGTGGGCCGAGAGAGGGCCGCGTGCCGGAGGAAGAGGTCGGGGCAGAATGCTGCACTGGCCCTTGTTGCACGAGTTGTTGGACAAACTGAGACTGATGCACCTGGGACAAGCAGCCGAGGAGCTGGAGACAAAGTACGGCATTCAGTGACTCCGCAACGTGTGCCAAGCGAAAGGCTTATGAGACCAAGTATTGTTCCGGCCTCAAAGTGTACGACTGACACCGGGCGACCACCAGCAGTTTTATTCCACTCTACCTCTCCATTCGCTCGCCGAGAAGACGGGATCAAACTACTGAGAGTGCCGGATCAAATGATTCAGGGGGAGAGTCACAGAAAATGTCACAGAGAAATTCAGCTTACAAATTCACCAAAGAACTTTTAGCCATTTTGTGTTTTAAAGGAATGACATTTTCTTTGTGCAGAGTTAGATGTGAAGATTGATACCACTCCCATTTCTGTAAATGTGAAACTACAACCAGCAGCTGGGAAACGTATCTTATCACAAAGACCAGAAACACACAAACACTTTGCCTGGCTTAGGCCAAAGGAAACGACGTCTGGCGACCAACACCCTCAAAGCTCACTCACCGGTGGTCTGGTTTAATCTGAAGGGGGTATAATCTGTAATACCAGACTATTCCTCCTCCGCGAACAGCAACCTCCTAGAGTTTTTGCTGGTTGCCTGGCAACTGCTCATCTGGCTCACTCTCCCCAGAAAACTAAAAAATGTTTCACTCAAAACTTCAATCTATTATATCAAGACGTTCATCACCCTGCAGAGTTGCATGCTGGAACTATTTTTTGTCTTGGGTCACAGAGTTATTGAGGTCTTTTATGATTTCATTCTGGACTGAACATGGCAAACATTTTGTTTTCTGTTTTGTGCTAAATCAAATTCTGATGAAGTCCGTGCCATAAAACAAATCATAGTAGTTACTTGTTACATTGTTGAAACATTTCAAGTCTTGCAAAGCTTGAATAGGAACAATTTAAAAACCAGGGAAGTTGGTTAGTTCCTGTAGACCAGAGCCACTTCACACTTGCATGCCTTTAAGCCCCATCATACACACATTATTCATCACTGTATGAACAGACCACGCCTTGTCTCGCTCTGCTTTAGTAATGCGTGTCTCAGCCTGCAGATTCAGATATGAATACGTCACACAGGGGAAGAGTGAGGACGTGTTATTCCACTGCAATTTTATCCTGTATGAAACTATGCACAGTCAAGTATAACATATATTGTGTTGATATCTGGACCTTAAATAAATGTCTTTCTACCGCTGCCTGTGTATCTGAATTGTGCCTTTTTGCAGCCATTTATAGGAGAGTGAATGTTTGTGGCTATAGAACCAGTGTGAAAGCATGTTAATGAGGTTGTAATTGTGTATTTAACCTCAGGTTTAGCCAGTCAACATTCCAGCTTGAAGCTTTACAAATCTAATCTGATTTTCAACTGCTATATATTCAAATACCTTTTATTTTACCAGGCTTAACCGCATCTCTTTTTCTTCTTTCTTCCCTGTAGCTACATTCTTTCCGCTTGTCCACTCCCCAACAACTCGCCTCTTCTTCCCTGCAAACACTTCTCAGCTTTCCATTTTACTGCACTATCAAACAAAACCAACAAACCAACTGCTGCTTCAAGACCTCTGTCCCCATCCTTAAAATGAGTTCCTCCCGTTGGATAACAGTGATCAATGCGCCTGATTGACATGAAACCACAGTCGATCATCCTCAAGGAAATCGTTCCCCACCTACGCTCCGGCCTGCGACACATCAGCCCTGAGCACTGATTTGTCGGCTGCAGAATCCAGTAGTTCCCGTTGGGCCAGTTGCAGGTAAAAGGACGAGAGGGAGGGACCGCACCAAGCTGAGAGAAAGAGGAGGAGAAAGTCAATAGAAACCAAAGATGACTGTCTGAAACAAAATGGATCCAACCAAGCCCAGGTACAGTCTATCATTTTAGTTCATTAAAATCCAACGTTTGTGTGAGACAGTGAGTGTAATAATATTCTTGATGAATTTACTTGACGTCTTCACTATAGTAAATCACTTTGACGTTGGAGCTGCTGTGTTGATCTACGGATTGTATTTTTTGGCTATTGTTTCGTTTTGACTGAGGCTATGAAACCAGGAAGCCTGTTTCCACAAACTCATTATTAATCTTTGAATGGGTCTATGTCGTGAAATTGCAAAATAATTACTTTTATCTTTATTGTGTTACTGCGGGATACAGACGGGGATTGTTCCCCGGTATGACACTGATGAAAGCGCTGCTGTCAGTCCTTTGATGTTTGACAGGATCGCATTAGTGCACCTGTCTGCAGTGAGAGAGTGTTTGCTTATAGACCAACTTCTAAGAAACCGGTATCATTATTGTGAATACCAGCTGCAGCAGGATGCCTCCTCTGCACTCTCATAGGTAGCATGATTAACCAGCAGTGTCTTATAATGACACTCCTCTATTGGCTACATCAGTAAATAGTGAAATAATTCATTCAGATACAGATACACATTGTGATGATGTGGGTCCTGGAGCTCCACTCCGACCTGCCTGGCTGTGTAACTTGAGCTGCAGCCGTGTGAAGCGGCTGGCGTCCTCTTAGATTAGCATCACTGTCAGTGGGATGCAACAGTGTGTCACATATGTCTGTCTTTGGCAGCCCGGTGACCAGCCAGGCTGCTGGCAGCTTCTAGGGAGTCCACGAGGGTCTCAGGAGAAACACGAGTCAACGCCTACATCACTTTTACATAAAGGAAGACCGAGTTTCTTGCTTTCTTAGCTCCTAAATTCTTGAATAGTTTCCCTCTTACTATTAGAGCATCAAATTCACTGAAATTGTAATAATATGTTTTCAAGACTCTCTTTGCTCTTGTATTTGTTACTCTAGTTTGTTTGACACTTAATGTTTTTATTTTCAAATACTTTGTTAGTTGTGTTAGTGTGATTTACTAGTAATATTTAATATATCATTATAATAATAATAATATAATTGTGCAATAACACATTTCGCCACAAAGCTGAAAATACCCTACTGATAAATATTGTCATGCAATTGAATATCTAAAGGTTTCATTGTTTGAGTTACATTTGCTGATATTGAACCCATCCATGAATGCTTTAATAACCATGTTCCTCTTGTGCGGAGTGAAGAACTAAAAAGTTCACTTCTGTAAATATGCATTTCTCTTTTTCTGTTGGGGGATTATATGAAGCTCAAAATGAATCATCACCGGGATCTTTCCAAACTCAAGTGGAAGCAGTTTTTAAGTGGCCGCCATGTAGTCATGAATGTTCTGGTGGACAATTCAGCTTTTGTTGCCATCAGTGTTTGTTTACCTCGAAGTTATAACGCTCTCAACCCCTTAAAGAAAGCACAAGTAACCCTTTAAAATAATAACTAACCACACAATGTCCTTACATGCAGTCGTCCACTCTGTATGCCTTTCATCCAAAGTCTCTTATTGTAACAAACTGTTCTCCCCTGTGCCCTAACACACCTTAGTTTGGCTATTAGTAACCCTGTGTGTTCATCCTCAGCCTTTCCTCAAAGGCTCAGCATGTCGCCGGCGGGGGAAACGAATCCCCGATGGGAGAGCCGTCGGCCCCACAGCGGGACAGCGTGGACGGGGAGAGGCAGAAGGACGCCGATTCGGATGTTGACGGGACGACGGCAGCCGCAGAGACAAACCCCCACCACAGGGGGTCAGCAGACAAACACAAGTTCAATACGTTTGGCTACCAGGCAAGTGAGATGGGACAGGTGTGTGAGGCAGCCTGCTGCACAGACATCACCAGTAACTTATGTACTCAGGTTCACTTCTGAATTCTGAACGTGTGTGTTTCCTTTTTATGGATGGATGGAGGATTTCCTGTTAGGCTACTTTATACATCTATAATATGATATATGATATGATATTCCTTTATTCGAGGGAATTTCAAAAATCATATCAGCGAATATACATCTACTTCACTTTTCAGATAAGGAAGTGTGGCACTTTTACTTCCTTTATCTTATCTCTTACTGATGCATTGTTTAGTGAAAACAAACTCTCATGAAGTCATTATATTCTGGGAAAAGTTCTAAAAGTGTTTTTAATCATATAAAGGACTGTTCATTTTGTTTCAATATACACTCAAAAACAGGTTAATGAATTATATGCACTGCAAAATAGTTTAATTCTGACTCAGTTATAGGCATAAGATTAAGTGTTTTACAGATTAAAAAGCACAAAACTCAAAAACAAAAAATGACGCTTGCAAATGAATTGATCAGTGATTACATTCCTACAGGGTTCGTAGGGTCATTGAAAACTTGGAAAAGTCATGGAATTTTAAAATGCTTATTTCCAGTCCTGGAAAAGTCATGAAAGAAATTAAATCCCCCAAAATTATGAAAAGTCAGCTCGAGCAGCTAGAAGCTAGAGCAGTTGTCATCGTGTTGAAGCAAATGGCTAACGTCATTCTATTTGACCAACACCTAAACCACTTTTTACTGTCCAAATAGATGGATTTGCACATAAGGGACAATAGTTTGATTATAAGAATAAACATGTATATACATGTTTATAAGAATTGTGTCATTTAAGGTATACTGTATGCTTTGGAATTGTCATTGTTTGTTAAATACTAAATGTTCTCACCTTTACCGAGATTTCACAAAACTTTCGGTCCATTCTGTTTAAAGTTATTGAAAAGTCATGGGAATCAATTGGTCGAAATGTGTATGGCATACATGAGACTATGAAAGGGTCCATTTGGCACAAGTACTTGTACTTTTGATGCTTGATAACACTTTTGTCCTTTTACGAAAGTAAGTTTTGCAGGCCGTTTACTACACATTAAGTATTAAATGTCTAAGTGCTTAAAATAAGTAGGACATTCAGAGTAAATGTGTCTTACAGTGTCACTGAGTTCTGCTCAGCTCTAAAACACACATCATGGATACAGATGCATATCGTCCAAATTTGTCTCACTTTCTTTCTTATTTTATGATTGTGTGTTGGAATAATCGTGTACATGCACAGCCTTGTCAAAACAAAATGGTATTCTCCCTCTCCAGAGGCGGACAAAGCAGAAGATCGTGACTTACTTAACAACGGTGAATAAGGGGCCGTCTGCAGGCGCCAAACCCAGAGCTGCACTGAGGCAGGTCCTGTTCAGCCAGGGAGGCCCTGAGAAGAACCCGGCCTCTGAGGTATTCTGTTGTGTGCTGCTCATCACACTGCATGGGGACACAGACTAAGAATTACTCTAACTTCCTAACACTCAAACACACAGAATAAAACAACTGCAGCACGTATATAGTTCTGCTCTGTTGGCATTACTTGAAATGGAACGTCTTACTGTAATGCTGTAAACATTCATAATACCTGTTAAGGGTCATATCAGCATTGATTTTGTTTCTCTCCTTGACTTGAACAACCTCTCAGGAGCAAGGTCAGCTGGGGATGCTGAAGCAGGATCTGGAGACCTTTGCTGTCCCACTCAATCTTAAGTGGAGATGGAAGGAGGAAAGTCAGGGAACTACACTGGAGAATAACTGGACGGACATAGTGGACTCTCATTCGGTACGTAAAACATTACTCAGCAACATTTTGAGCTTCTCTTAATTTGAATAAATCCCATGAAAAGAGCAACTCCGACAAGGAGTCGATTCATCGAACAGCTGATGCATGCAGTTTATTCCTCTGTGTCATGGAGCTGGACTGTTGTGCAGGGCGACTGTGGGTCAGTGGGTAGCAGGTCCAGCTTTCAATCAGGGGGGTGACGGTTCAATCCCCACCCTAGTTGATGTGTCCTTGAGCAAGACACTTAATCCTGAATTGCTCGCTGTAGCTGTTGTAACATGATTGTAAGTCATGAAATGAATGAACACACATATTAATGAGACAAACTTATTAACACACGTATTCCTTCACTGTAGTCTATTCAAGTCGATCCCACACATAAACTGTTTGATTAGTATTTGCTAAGCTTTGCTAAACTACATTTGTAATCAACGTTTTTTAAAGATGTCTATTATATGAATGGGTAGGCCAAGCTGAGGAAGTTGAGAGATTATCTTGGTTCTCTTCATTGGATTTGTGGGCAATGACAAATATGAGGACCGTATAATTCTCCTGATATTACTGTAAAATACCTGCTCAGTATATACATTTTACACATCCTTGAAGCATCTGTAAGAATCATCTCCTTTACCTCCTTTTCCCCTTCGACTTGTTTGAATGATCAGACGATGTCTAAGATGCAGAGACACCAACAAGAGGCGCTGTGGGAGTTCGTCCATACCGAGCTCACCTACATCAACAAACTAATCATCATCACAGACGTAATGTGTCGCCTTCCACCTGCTGTCACAGTGTCATTGAAATGAAGTATTCTCATTAACATACAATGTGTCAGAGCTGAAAGGGATTTTCCACAGGATGTTTACCAAAGCTGTCTCCTTCTCACAGTTGGTTATTGCAGCTCTTGTCAACCTGCACCAGCATGGATTTCTCCTGGAGGTCAGTCTCCAGAGCACACGGCTTCATCTAAACTGTAAACGCACATGATCTGCAGGCCTATCCTCCACTGTTCTGCATACCACTGACACACATTGATAGTCACAACGAGAACATCTGCTCTTGCACAACACACACGTGGAAAATGTAGCAGCGCAACAGATTTCCATTGAGAAGAGGGAAAATGTGACAAAGCCGAGGTGTTTACCACTCTGATGTTATACTTGTCTTTCTTTCCTCCTGTGACAGGTGACTCCTGAACTGCTTTTCTTTGACCTACCCTCCATCCTCACCGCACACCAGCTGTTCTGGCAGGAGGTGATTTATCCCATGTTGGAAGAAGTCCGGAGCACAGGCCAGCCCTTTGACCCCACGGCGTTGGAGGCTGGTTGCCTGCAGGTGAGAACTCACGGTTTGCATGATACATTGTGTAAGATACAGTGTTTCTGCCTGTCAGTCGTACATTTACCCGAGTAGTTTACCTACACACGGTATTGTGTTGAGGTATTCAGATTCTCTCTACGACATTTCTCAGAGAAACACTGAACTTTTTTAATTAGCAGTTATTTTGTTCAGGTTAATTATAAAATGATCCAACAGCCCATACAGGAATAAATGACTAGTGAAAAGATTATTATACGTTTAAACAAGGTCTAGTACCAAGGATGAAATAAACATTTTCATTCTCTCCATTATATTAATATACACTTCAACAAAAGGTATTTCTTCGGCCTTTTTTTGGTTAAACATGCCTTTCAAGCCACAGTACCAGTGTGCTTACGCAAGCTAGTACCAACCAATTTCAACCAATATTGACATCCATCCATCCATCAATCAGCAACAAGGGAGGCGTGTGTGGAGCAACAGTCCTCTGTCTCCTTGTCAGCTACATTATAAGACAACCCACTTTATCAAATGCTAAGGATTTTATTAAAATGCATCACAGTACAGAAAAATGCTGTAACTTCCGTTTCACTGGGACTGTAAATAGAAAATGTAATGTCGTTTTTTTTATATTTATTTTTAACATTGTCATTAATCATCCTTTTCTTTTTGTCCGAAGTTCCACGAGCGCTTCTCCTCCTATCAGCATTACTGTTGGGAGGAGGAAAATAATCTGGAGTTCACACGCAGGCAGATGGAGGGCAACCCCTATTTCCTCACTTATGTTCAGGTACAGGAAGCAGCAGACGGCAAATACGTTCAACACGCGCACAAACACTCATGCATGTGAGGATGAAAACAACCTCATACGGCCTGACTTACTCTCCCACATAAACCCCGTCATTGCCTCTGAGTATGCTTGAATGGAATTAAATGGAATGACTGTTCTGTTGTTAATGGTGACACTTTGTGGTCTGTGGTGTTTTCATAACCCTGTGGGTGACCTGTCATAATCAGCTCCTGATGGGCAAGCCCTTGTGAAAACTCTCCACACATGTGGAAAGATGAGTTTTTAAACTCTAACCTTCCAATCGTTTTGAGAAGCACAAACAATAAAGGTTTGAAACATAAAAAAATAAAACCCAAATACTGTTGCTCGACACTATTCAGGTTACTGTAGGATGCCTGTTTGAACTAACCCTTGAAATACACTTCCGTGATGTATTAAAGCCTCTATGTGATAAAAAACATTTTCAATCTGAAGCGCTGACTTGAGGGCAATGTTCTTCTGCTCCTTCCAGTGGGTGGAGACTCACCCCCAGTGTGAGCGGATGAGGCTCGGAGACATGCAGGCCAAACCCCATCAGAGGATCACAAAGTATCCTCTGCTTCTTAAGGCCGTGCTGAAAACCACCCAGGACCCTAACGTACAGCACACACTCAGAGGCATGGTACTAACGGCTTCTTGTTCAACATTTTCCCCCCATTGTATCTCTAGAGTTATAGCCACAAACCCCATTTTCAAAGGTCATCTTATTATAAAATACAGGTTTTAGGAGAAGTTCTCATATTTCTTTCAATACAGATTTTTGAAAATAACCGGAGCTTATCTTTCCATCTTATTAATGTCTTGGAAACAATGATATGGAGGGGAATAGCTGCTATTTTTTATAACTTTTTTCAATTGTAAACGCTATATTTTAACCCGAATGGAATATGGGTTGAGAAGAATTCCACAGTAATATATTCCATCATGTAATCATTTAAGGAAAAAGTCAGAATATGCAATAAGTGGCAACACTTCTGACTTTTAGAGGATATCATAACCTGATACAGAAGTATTGAGAACATTGTGAAGAGATGTTTCAGAATCTGACAAGGTTGACCAGAAGTCTTCTGCAGAAAGGCTTCACTTCTGTTACTTTAATATCAGATGTTACACTTATCAGTGCAGAGCGAGCATCTAGGCAAAGTAATCACTATTTATTGTGGTGAACGATATTTGAATATGATTATCAAAAATCCCTTGGGTAAAATATAATAGGCATAACCTATTGTGTTTTCTGCAGAACAACAAAACTCCCACCAATCATCTTCTTCTTTCTCCTCTCTAGTTATCCAGTGTAAATGGTTTTCTGGAGAGCATCAATGACCACCTGCAGCTCCAAGATGAGCAACTCGCTCTCAACATTTCTGCTCAGAGGGTGGAGGGATATGAGGTGGAGTGCATAAATGAAGATATTGACATGGTAAAATAGGACTCTTTCCTTTCTCTAACAATATTGAACATTAGAGATGTCTGCCAACATAAACTGATATTCCCTCTCAAACCTTGTGCAACCGACAGCATGTCCGAGAGATTTGTCAGTTTGACCTAACGTGCCCCATCAGAGGAGTGGGTCCTGAAGTCGTACGCAAGCTTCTGCTGGAGGAGAACCTGAAGATTCGGGAGAGAAAAGAGAGCAAGGTGAGCAGAGCCAGCGTGCTCGGTTACTGTTAATCCACTTTATCTCTGGTTGCTGTTTTTTTACTTTTTCATGTTTCCTCACGTGTGGTACGGTGCAGCTCGAGGTGGTGGCACTACTTTTCTCAGATGTCCTTCTAATGACCAAAGTCCAGAAGAAAGGCGAGCGGCTGAAGGTAGTTCGACCTCCTCTGGCCCTCGACAGAACTTATTGCATCGCACTGAAAGATGGCTGTGAGTAACTTTTCTTTATGGACAAACTGACAGCTGGATCCTGTATGAATATATTATAGATCCCATTATCATTCCTGTTCCTCCTCTCTCAGGTTCATTTGTTCTCGTGGAGGTAGGTGAGCTTCGGAGTGCTATAAATGTCTACATATTTGCAGCCAGTACCTCAGGGAGCTGCTCTAAATGGGTCTCCACCATCCACCAGGCAAAGGTAAACAATTACATCTCTGATCAAATCTTTTAAAATGCTAGAAGTCCAATTTAACATCTAAGGTCCGCTGTGTTGGTTTATCAGTCACTTTGGTCCAGACAAAAGCAACTATTGGATGGATGTTCACAGGCATCCATGGTTCCTAAGATATAATTTTGAAATACGTTGGTGATCCCTTGACTTTTCCTCTAGCATCACCAGAAGGTTCACATTTTTGATTTTGAGTGAAATGTCTGTTATGACTGTTATGTTACGGTGAATATTAAACAGCCTCACAGAGCCAATGGTATGGCTGTAGTAGAGTATTACTCTTGTTTTATGAAACAGAATTGTGCATAATTTGTGTATTTTGTTGTCAGGAAACACTGTGGACCCAGAGACAGACTGAGAGTAACAGACAACTGGAAAATTGGAAAATCCGGCAGCTGGATGGCAAACCTGTCACAGAAGCCAAGATGGATGATATGGAGGCTGAAGAACAGCCTCTCACGCAATCAAGAAGAGAGACCTTTGTGGATGAACTTACTGATGAACGTATTACCCCCCGATCAATAAATGGGATGTTGGCGTCAAAAGAAACAGAGGAACAGTATGAACCTCATGATGGGGACACCACAACAAATCCTGTCTTAACTTTTTGGCAATCCCAGCCCAATGTCAATAACCGTTTACTAGTGCCTAAGGCCGGTTGGCAACAAGCAGTCAATCGACATGAATGGATAGAAATGGAAGCGAGAGGAGAAAACATCGGGTTCCACAGAGAGGAAGAGGAGAAAGGGGAGCAAAGAGGGTGGAACCACAGGGCACAGTCTGCCCCAAATCTGAACACTCTCCATCATGGTATTGCAGCTGAGCCATTACAATACAATACTGCTGCACCACAGGCTGTCTTGTATCCAGATGTTGACTATCCAATGGAAGAAGAAAGTACTATACACCTTCCTGACCAACCAGCAATATTCAGGGAGGAGCCTGAATCTTTAGGACAAAGACAAGAGGAAGCAATATCAACCAATAGGGACTCAGATTCCCAGTCTCTGAACCAGGACTCCAGAAGAAATTCCGACTGCAGCCAGTCTGGAGACGTCCAGACATCTCCAGAGGCTTGGGTCTCCAAAAATTTGAAGTCACCCGGTTTACGCAGGAGGAGGCCAAACAATACCCAGCAGGGCCCCTCTTCTCAGACAGCTCATCAGTTCTTCCAGGACTCAGGGCAGACAAACAGTGTTTCTTTATCCAACTCAAATAGCCACATGAAGAGCAACTCTCCTCCATCTGGGTCAGAGTCACACCGAGTGCTAAAGCTGGGCTCCTTGAAGCATAGCCAAGGGATGTTCTTGAACATGCACGATAGACTCTCTCCAGACCCCCAAACATTGTCTGAGTCAGAGCTTCCTGATCATAACGTCTATAATAGAGTGAAACCTCAAAGAAGGGCCTCTATTTCTAACATCATCAATGAAGGAGGCCACGGACTTGGCCTCCACACCAGTAGTCCGTACACGTTACCCCAAGCAGAGGATGCACCTTTTCCAAAACCAGACAGAGAACCCTCAGCTCTGGAGAGTCTTTTGGAAAGAGCCAAAGAGCGGGATGGATTCAAAAGAGACAGAAATGTGAGGATGGCCAATTTGAGTTCAAGGAATCCTCCTTCCCCCTCGTTTTCCACCACACCTTCACCATCGCACATGGATGGAGAAACAGGATGGGAGGAGGAGGAGGTGGAGCTGATAAGACGCCGAGCCCTCACAGTGAGTAAAGGATGGAAGGAGCAGCTGGTGGACGGAGATGACGATGACAAGAGGAACAGGTTGGTTTGACATTGTCTTTGATATTCACATGCTTTTTTGTTTTGACATGAACTGCTGAACATCTTTGCAGTGGAAATGCATAACTGGAAAAGAAAAGCAAAAAAAATCATCTAAATATTCAAAGATATGAATCACAATCAAAGAAATAGGAGAGGGAAAACATCAGACAGAGAGAAAAAGAGATACATAAATAAATTGAGAGACAGACGAGAAAGTTTTGATGGTGTGGCTACTACCGAGAGGTGTTTTTATATGTGTATATTATATATAAGATACTGTAAAGTGTTTAAAGTTGAAGATTTAGGATCTAATAAATTAAAAAAACATAAAAAGATTTAGAAATACAAACATTTGTAAAGTTAGAAATATGAAAGGATATACCCCTCATGTCCTGAAGAAGCTGATTTTTAAAATATTTGAATGGTTTCTGAACCTGAATATATGAAGGAATAGAAGAGGTACGGAAGAAATGGAATAATAATATTAAGTTTAAGTATGGAAGTGAAGAATAGTTGGACTCCTGATGCATTCCAACTATTTACAGTCGTTGAGCCAGTCAAGCCAACTAAGCAATACATACAATTGATCAATTAATACATATCATTTCATCCAAACAATGATGCACCTCCTGGATGAAGAAACTTGAATTGCATGCCCCTCAACTGGAGAATATATTTTCAAATTGTCAAACATATGTGAGTAGGTAGTAGTAGTATTTGATGACTTTCTTTATTTTTTACAAATGAATTAAACAGCATTTAGTTCATTCAGCTATAATAATATTACAATGCATTGACCCCATTTGAGTCAGTGGGGCAACTCTTGAAGGAAGCGTTAACCTGAACACATAGTGGGTACATGCACAGTTAATGTTGTAAAATAATTAATTTGGACTTTCTGTTTCCATCTCTCATTTACTTTAGTGTTTTCTTCACTGACGGAGTAAATGTGGACTGGTCAGGTTGGTGCTTAGATGATGACAAAGTCCTGGATCATTTACAGCCTGGAGATGAAGGGTTTCTGGAGGGCATCAGCCGATCGTTGGCCTCCTGGGATATCCCCGAACTTTCAGAGAAAGACGACAGGGAGTATAGTCAGGTGTAGTTTTGAAGCTGCACATCAGCCTTGCCCTCACTGAGTGGATCCGAAACGATACTTTCAATCACCAAGCAACTGTTACGCTAAATTTTAAATTCAGTCCATGAATGTGAACTACAGAGGGACAAATTAACAAGGACGGTAGGCGTCATTTCTGTCGTGAAAAGCTGAAGCTTCCAAAAGATAGAAAACAAAAATCTTTCTAGCAATTTGGCAACATTCCAGTTTTCCTTTGAAATGTCGTCAGTCTAAATTGTTGCCCAATAATGATTCTGAAATTAAAGCAACAGTGATGTAGCCTTTTTTTCTTTTAATAAAGATTTTCTTATGTAAATATAATTCAACATTATTTTTATACATGACTGTATATAACATTTACATCAGAAATATTTTTCCATTTCATTGAAGTGTAAATTACAGATTGTATTCAATGTAATGGGGTCCGGTCTGCTGCTCCTGCGACCCGACCCCGGACTAAGCGGATGAGAATGGATGGATGACCTGAGTTACTGTTGTCATAATATAACCTCCTTAGTCACCCGTATACTCAGTTAAACACTTCAATTACATGGTGAAATGTAGTCTAGTAAAATAAATATCCATACAACTGATTCTCTAGCCCTGTGGTCTAAGACTATACTTTGGAATTTAAACCGCAGCAACAAAAAAAGCTCTCCGGCCCAATAATAGTTATAGATATATCGTCGACATCTGAGCATAGAAAGAGCGTAACATTATAAAAGCATTTTCCATCAACTTTGTTGGTCAGCGAATATTCAAAGTCCACCTCCTCTCGTCCCACCTGCTCTCTGTGGTGTGGTCCAAACATAAAGTAATGCTTCATTCAGAACAACTAAGTCAAGAACATTTTATCTCATACATATTTGATGCCCATCTGAATTATTTTTAAAAGTGATATAGATTCAGGTTATTAGTGAAGTTAGGAAACATTAAACACTAATTTCAGTAACGGTGACAATGAAAATATTATGGCCTGCAATGTTTATATCAAACAAGTAGCAGGACACTTCAGAGAATCAAACCCCATCCCAGTAAACCAGGAGTACCATTACCAGTGTCTTTTGCTTTTTGAGGCTACATAGGAGGTAAAGTGTGTGTGTGTGTGTGTGTGTGTGTCTGTGTGTGGTGTGTGGTGTGTGTGTATGTATGTGTGTGTATATGTGTGTTTGTGTGTCAAAAATCTCAAGGACTGCATTTTTTCAGCAGTTTGAATATTTCAGTTTGGTCATGGAAATTTTATTTAAAGTCATGGAAAAGTCATAGAAATCCATTGGTCAAAATGTGTAAGAACCCTGTGACATATTACAGCTAATTTATGACACATCCAACGAGTCGTGAGTTTTATTTGTGTGAGGATTTATTTTATTTTATAATGATTGGTTTATAAATAATAGCAGCTAAAATTGTTCACATGTTGATGGAATTACAATTCTGGCATGCTACATCTGGTTTCCTTTAGTGATTCTGAGCGTCACTACTTTTACAACGACCTGGTCTCCATGTTTCTAACAAATGAAGCAAACCGGGGAAAGGAATGTGGAGAAGCGGAGGCAGCAAACAAAATGTTGTGTCTTACCTTTTGTTGGCCTTACCTCAGATGATGGTGGGGATAAACGGGTACAACGGGCTTCATTTACATGGCAGCACGTCCCGAGAGCCGGCTTCAGAAAACACCTCAGTTTCCTCATAATGAGCCGCTTTGGAAGAAACAACAGGATATTCACTTTATAAAGAAAATGTGCAAAGAAATAGATGCATCTCATGGAGATTTTATTCCAAAGGAGACATCAGGGTAAAAAAAATCATATATTTACCCATAACAATAAAGGTGATCATCACAAATATGAAAGACTACAGCATCTTGTTGTTTTAAATATATATATATATATATTTTCCACAAATGTCCCTGTAATCACGCCAAGAGAAGCCTGATCTCGGCCGGCCTGTAGGGGGCAGTGATCACCGCCGTCTGGTAGAGGGCGGAGCTGCGTGTGACGTCATATCCGGCCATCTATTTTGGCGCAATATCCAAATAAATTTGAAAAACCTGCGGATTCAAACAGGTCGAGGGCGGCGAGAAGGAACCAGCCACACTTTAGTCTCCAGAGGTCGTCATTGTGGGTGAAGGGACTGCAGCCGGCGCAGGTGAGCGTTATCTTTCTAACGTACTAAACAGAGTAGTTGCCTCAGTTTATCTGCGCTGCTTTCAGTTAACAATAAAGTTATAATCGACGCCGTTAGCAGCTAGCTGTGCTAACCTGCTAGCTTTGCTCGTAGCTTGGTTGTTTCATAAAAGTAGTGTTTATACAAACGTAGTGTTTTCATAACTAACAACCGATGCTGGATAACGTGACACAAAGACTATCTTTTTTTTTAAATCGACCATATAGTCATTAGCTCGTTGTAAGTCTAGTCGTGCAACTCCGCTTCCCAGTTAGGGTTAAGAACTGAGTAACGTTAATAATATGGAGTCACGCTAAACAAACGTTACTTAACCGTTGTGTAGCTGCAGCTCAACGATGCTTTTGTAACGTAGCCGGACATTATGTGTAATGCGGACATGATAACAAGCTAACGATGCAAGAAAACACAAATATAATGTTCATTTGTTCTCGTCTCAGGGATGTCGTGGGACTTTTTTGTGCCCGTGTGCGTCGGTGACCTGGTGAAGTCCGGGGGGATCAACCAGTACGTAGTGCAGGATGTGGTGCCCCCCAAACAGCTGCCGCCGTATCTCTGTAGTAAGTAGATAGTTTGTTAAAGTCGTCGACAGTTTCTTTTGGGCTGGTTTGTGACTGGTTCTGTCTCTCCCACGCAGAGTTTAAGGCTGCATTGAGAAGCCATGGTCCTTTGTGTATATTGGAGCACTTTGACACGGGCTACAGTGTGCTACAGTAAGTATTGATCATGTATAACGTGCTTGGTTGTTGCGAACTAAGAACTGCATCGTTACATGTTTCTTTTCTTGTCAGGCAATGCAACGCAGTGAATATGAGTATGAAAGAGGATACCTTGGACTTACTACTACAAGGTTTGAGCTTTTCTCATATGCCTGCATTACATAGACAACTATACAGCTAGTATGCCGACGTGATGACGTTTTGTCTTTTGCCCCTCAGTGGTTAGTGGCCTGGCTGCTTCCCTGCCAGTGCTCCTGAGCTCCACCACCACCACAACTGCAGAGCGCAAAGAGAAACTTAATGCTGTTAAAATGAGTGTCTACCTGCTCTGCAAACTCACAGAGACATTTGAGAGTGACTCCTGTAGACAGTGTATCATCACGGCACCTGGGAAGGTATGGTTATAAGACACACCGTTCAGAAACACGTTGTTATTGGCCATCACAATAAATTGGTCTGTTTAACTATTTAAAACGCCCACATGATGATATCATGGCACGTTTGATGATTCAGTCAAACCAATAGATTTGTTCTTTCTAGCCAGCTGTTAGATGGGTAATCTTGGTGTTGTGATTGAGTTGTATTGCACTGCTGTAAGGGCCCACCCACAGTGAACATGTCACTTTCCATAACCGTTTCCCCCCCAAGAGCAGTGGGACGGGCCAGGTCGGAGATGACAGACAATGTGTGGATGTTTGTTTTTGTGTGTTGTATGAATGTACATGGATCAGCTGGCAAGAGGATAGTTGGTTTGACATGTATGAATTACAGTCTTTGGTAAACTGAGGGCATATACTAAACGTTAATCGAAATAATCAATTTGAATGTCTCGGGTAGCTTTTAAATTGAGTATCCTAGGCTGAACAGATTTCATTTAGCAGGCTTTCTGTCATACACAGGGTGGTAAGAAAGGCAAAGGCGGCGCCGATGGACTGCTCCAATGGGAGAGTGAGCGAGAGAAGGTCCTGCAGGCCCTCATCCAGCTACTCCAGCTCGATATTCGTTCTCTCTGGAGCCTCTCTCTGGTGGAGGAAGAGTTCATCAGGTACCCAGTGCAGTGGCAGAATTACATTCTTCTCGGAAGCTTTCCCTGTCACTGATAACATCTGCGCTTATAAAGAGGTCCTTACCATAGCTACTTTTGCATTAAACTGAACATGATTAGATGGTTGTGTTCAATTGCTTTTGTTAATATTTTTTTTAACATTTCCTCATACTCACAAACTATCACAAACACTATAGCTTTGCAAACTAACTAATGAAGATTGATGTAGTTGCGCTTCTTGCCGATTTGACCCCACCATAACATGAGCAACCTTGTAAATTCTTCTCTTTCTTCTTAGTTGTGTGACCTGCTGTTGCTATAAACTACTTGAGAACCCAACCATCAGCCATGTCAAGAGCAAACCCACCAGAGATTGTATTATCCACCTACTGGGAGTGCTAATCAAGAAGTACAACCACCTTCTGGGTTAGTCTCAGTCGCACCCTGAAACTGTGAGCAACAGTTACAACTAAGAGCATGGCAACTCTTTCTGTGTAACATATCATGTATAATAATAAAGCAACCTATTGTGCCTTTAGATTTCAGTGTATGCTTTCTTAACTCTTACAGGTGCCAGTGTAAAGGTCATCCAGTTGCTGCAACACTTTGAGCAGTTGTCATCCGTGTTCGCCCAGGCAGTGTCTGTGTGGAGCACAGAATATGGGGTCAGGGCAATCATAGGAGAAGTTATAAGGTCAGTAAACTTACGTTGTGTGCATGTGGAGCTCAAAACAATCATATTTGAATGTTAATCTATTCTTTGTTTGCAAATAATCACGTTTGGAAGTTCATACCCCTTCTCTCTCTCTCCCCCCCCTAATCTTTCAGGGAGATTGGTCAGAGGTCAAGTGAAGAGCTTGCCAGAGAGGCATCAGGGGTCAAAGCTTTTTCTTCCTTCATTGCAGAACTCGGCTCCCTTGTGCCTGAATTAATGCTTCCCAACATTAGTGTGCTCATCACACACCTAGATGGAGAGGTACTTGCTAAGATTGAATCATTCATTTACTCCTTTAATGAAAGCTGTTGTTAAATAACATACATCTTGTAGCAATATGTTCAAATGTGAAATGGACTTGACGGCATCCAATTACATTTGACAATTTCTGGTCAATATGTTGCGTTGCTCAGGTGCACAGTTCGCTGTTCTAATGGCACAATGCATCAACCTTCATGGTTACATACTGATAAAAGAGACCAGAAAATGCTGCGACTCTTCAGAGAAAGGCCCCATCTACACGTGGCCTACGTTAGCCCAATGATGAGACTAAGGCGAATACGAGCGGACTGAAGGAGAGCTGGGTACCTCTTGCCTCTCTTGGCAGGTAATCTTGGCTGTGCAGAGGAGCATTCCTGCTCTGCTGTAAGGGCCTGCCTACAGTAACTTGGCTCAACCCAAATTAGTCCCCTTTAAAGTTACAGTGGAGTAATCACGGGTATGAAGCTGACAGTATGTGTCCAGGTGGAAGAGGTGAGGCGTTCACCCAGCTCTCATTGAGGTTCAGTTTGTAATGAGTTCTTCTTTTAAACGTCTGAGGGCAGTATTTCTTATTTGCTTAAGTATTTTGAATGCATCATTCTGGCAAGATTTGTCATGAAATGCCAAGATACAGAAATCCTCATTAAAGGGTTGTTGTACAAATTATGTTAATTACGCGAGGCATACTCATTCCCTTTTCAAATGTTTTCCAGAGCCACACGATGCGTGTGGCCGTGTGTGAGGTACTGGGAGAGATCCTCGTGCGGGTCCTGTGTGGTGACGGGCTCGACGATTCCGGTAAAGCTGACCGCGACCGCTTCTTTGACACACTGCAGGAACATCTGCATGACACGCATTCCCATGTTAGGGCTCGTGTGTTGCAGGTCTACGCACGCATCATCAACAGCAAAGTATGTTTCATTCACTCGCTATCTCTAAATGCATGTTATTAAATGTGCTACGTGGTAATATTTCCAGTCTTTGTTTAGGCACTGCCCCTGTCTAAGTACAGTGAGGTGATGGAGCTGGCTGTGGGGCGACTGATGGACAAATCTATAAATGCAGTAAAGAGCGCCATCCAGCTGTTGGCGGCATTTATTGCACACAACCCGTATAGCTGCAAGGTCACTAAGAGCAACACGATTAATGATGATGACACGCAGTATAATTTTTTTTCTTTTCTTTTTTTTTCCCCGATTTCACAATCTCGCTGAAATATTTCCGTCTTTTCAGCTTAGCAGTGCAGATCTGAAGAAGCCGCTGGAGAAAGAGGCCGCTAAACTAAAAGAGATGAAAGAGAAACTGGAGGGAGAAGCACCAGGTGAGGATGAACCCAGTGAAGCTTATTCTCCTTTTTGCTGTTTAAACATTTGCCCAATGATGAGACTAAGGCGAATACGAGCGGGCTGAAGGAGAGCTGGGTACCTCTTGCCTCTCTTGGCAGGTAATCTTGGCTGTGCAGAGGAGCATTCCTGCTCTGCTGTAAGGGCCTGCCTACAGTAACTTGGCTCAACCCAAATTAGTCCCCTTTAAAGTTACAGTGGAGTAATCACGGGTATGAAGCTGACAGTATGTGTCCAGGTGGAAGAGGCGAGGCGTTCACCCAGCTCTCATTGAGGTTCAGTCAGCAGTGAGTTGCTTCTTTGGTAATCTGAGGGCAAATTTCAGAAACTTTTGTTCAAAAACTGTAATTTTTGTGATATAAAAATTGTTTTGAAAGGCTACATGTTGAAAAATGAGGGACACAGTTTGTTAGATTAAAAAGACATGCTGGGTATTTTGGAAATGTTTGTATTTTAACATCCTTTTCATAACATGTTGACTGTTCGACTTAAAATGTCCACCTATCCTATAAATCTACCTTTTTCAATTATAATTATAACACAAAGTGCATGCTACTGATGCTGCAGCTAAATTATACACAACTATGCTGAAGTACTGGACATCATTTGATTGTTGACATTATGAATAAAGCGTCAATCTATTCTATGCTGACCTTGGAGTCATTTTAAATCAATTGAGTTTATTAGCTGTATAAACTACACATCATTGTGCGTCTACCATATGATCAAATGCTGGTGCTCTAGAGCCCAAGATCACAATCTAAATCTCTTACCATTCTGTCTTACTGTTGCTAATTGATTTTAATTTGTGGCCTTTTTCTGTCAGTAGTTCATCTTCTTTGTAGCTCTAACCCAAGTCATCTTATTGAATTTCCCTCCCTGTCAGTGGCAGTGATTAAAGCGTCGGAGCTGTGGGCCGCCATGGAGCCGGAGCTGCTCGTCACTGTCGCGGCAGAGCTGGAGCCCACAAGTGATGAGGATGACGAGGATGTGGAGGAAGACGAGGAGGAAGAGGACGACAGAGCAACGGCAGTGAAGGTTGCTCAGTACCTGCGTGTCAACAAATACAGGTGATGCTAGTCACCAGGGTTGGCCTTGGTAGAAGTCCAAAAGTCACTACCTGAAGGATTTCTTTCTCCCTCACTGATGATTGGAAAACGATTTGTGAAATAAATGTGGTCTTCCGTCTCTGCAGGAATGCTGTGCGTCTTTGTATAAGAGCCCACGGCTGCTTCCCTGAATCTGAAAGGTTTGCGTCTCTGTCCACCCTCACCCCCGAGACTTTAATGGACACACTGGCTCTGATATTCAAAGGTAACGCCTGCACTCGGTTCACCAGATACGCAGAAGAGCTTTCTAATGTGAATCTTAATAGAAGCATGATTGAACATGTTCAACACATTTCTGTTCTTTGCTTTTCCTCTTGATTGAAGCAAATTTGTTTCACATCTTTCAGAGTCAATTCATTAAAACTGACCTGACTATAATATTTTTTTAAATGTGAGTAGAGAAGATTTTTTTAGAGCGTAAAACACATGCTGACATGCAAAAGGTTGCCATCATTACACGACAGGAGATGCACTCAGTTTGAGGTGCCTTTTTGAAATTTTAGGCGTTTTTCTTTTATCTTCTAACTGTTACAAAGGCAATTGTAAATATTTAGTTGAAAAGAAGTTACAGACTGACCATGTAGCTGTACATATAGCTGTCTTAAGCATCATGTACAGGGTTTAATAATAATTAATACAGTAATTAAAAGAATGACTAATATTCCTCTGGCCCTGTGATACTGGCAGACGGCTACCTTTTATATAAAGGCTTATTCCTTAGGCTGTTGTCTCAGCAAAGAGAATCATTTGACTTAATTGATTAATCGAACAGCAATGTAAAAATAGTTTATTTAAATTCCTGTGGTTGCCATACTCTCATAATAAAACACCTGGTGTTTTCCTCAGGCTCTGACGAGGACACCTCTGAGCTCAGCCAGAACTTGCCACCTACCCCACAGAAAGAAGAAGATGAGGAAGAGAAGAATGGGGAGCTGAAGAAACAAGAGATGTTGGTGCAGTACCTGAAAGACACAGAAACCTTTGCCTTACAAGTCGAGAGGGCGATCTCTGTCATTAACAGCATGCTCTACTGGAAAACCACTTCAGGTAGAGGCTATATTCATCATGCAAACCGACTCATACTTGTGTTTGATGTATATAAATAGATTGTTGTAAACGACTGCCTTTTTTTTGTTTTAGTGGTTCAGGAGGCTGTGCAGTTTTGTGTGACTGTTTGCGAGTTCAGTGTTGCCAACTCTGTGAGTGGCGTGAGGAAGATGCTGCCTCTGGTCTGGTCAACTGACACGGCCATTAAGGATGCTGTCGTTCAGGCCTACAGGAGGCTGTACCTGAACCCCCAGGGAGAAACCATCCGGTCTGTTCAACTGCCTCACACGTGCATATATGAAACATTGACTGTTTAATGGGATTTTACATGGTATTACATTTATTTTTGATGGATATTTGTAGGGCTGTAATAAATTGTCTAAAGCTCATTAAAAATATACAGTCAGGGTTCGTACGGTCATGGAAAACCTGGAAAGGTCAAGGATTTTTAAAATGGTCTTTTCCAGGCCTGGGAAAAGTCATGGAAAATTAAATCATAAAAGTTTTGACGCTCAAAATGTAAGCCGGCGTACGCTCTCGATACGCCAAATTTCCTAAATTGTTCATGTTTATACCAATTTCATTTTTTCCATGGAAATTTGGTTTAAAGTCCTGGAAATCCATTGGTCAACATCTGTAAGAACCCTGTACATTTGAATGCTGTGTAGCTTTTCTTTTTTTGGCTTGTCTGTTCATTTTGTTATTTATTACCTAGTATTTCTGTGCAGATAAAAATGACGTTAAAGAAATATTAATAAAATACTCTATATTATAATTGGATTCTAGTGGTGGATGCTTAGGATTGTTTAAATCCGTTTTGACCCAAACATTTCCAAAAACGTGGGTGTTTGGAAAGTGCAATAGTTAAAAGTTTTATTTATATTTGTAAAATATTCAGCCTCAATAAGGATTTATTATTTAGCCTTTTAAAAACCTTCCCACTTGCTGCGCACAATGGCTTAATGGCTGGAAGCAATCTTAACGTCTACATACAACAGACATTCAAAATGTCAAAACCTCAATAGTCATTGGATGTAAAACATGTCCTGTACAGCCCTATAAACACGTCTGTTGGGATTACAGATTACACCTGGCTTAACAGTAATATCTATACTTGACATGAAATCACATGATTCTCTATTATGCATTATGTGTACATATTACTGGTAATATTGTTGTCACTCAAGCATAACATTGTGTTGCATGCTCTAAAGTAGCTCTTGTGTTTTATTAGGGTGAAAGCACACACTCTTGTTGACAGTCTATCTGAACTGATGGTGGATGCATCTCTGGGAACCATCCAGTGTCTTGAGGAAATAGTGAGCCACACTTTTATATATATTTAATTTTACTCGGTTCTGTATTTTGTATAAAACCATGAAGAATTGCAACATGTTTCTGCTGTTTTTCCTCAGGTGCAGGAGTTCTTCGGCGGTGGAAGCAATCTCCAGTCCACTGTCGTGCAGGTCTTGTGGGAACGGTTTACTGGCAAGCGAGAAACGTCTGGCTTACACAGGCGGGCTGCGGTGTTGCTGCTGGGTATGGCTGCACGGTAAGCGCGGCATGATCCTGAGAAACGAATGCTTTAATGCCGAGATGAGAATAAGGGTCATGGAAGTTTTCAAAATGAGTGTCCAAGCCAAAGTAACTGCCCCACCTACGGACTATAGTTACGTAAGCAATAGTTGTATGATTGGTCACGTATTCTACTCTCCTGAATCATTCAGCCTGATATTTGGATCACTGTCTAGGTAACTGATCAATCCCATTTCATGTTTATTAATGTTTGTTGAATTTGAATTTAGCGTGGAAATTATTCGCATGGCTTCTCTGAAAAATTTATTATGGGCCTAAACCGTATTTAGTTTTTGTTGCAAATTGCCGATTATCAGAATAGACGGGACTCTCATCTTGTCTTGTGTTTAAGTCCAGTTGTCTAAACATGTTTTTATAGTGTATAATCGGCACTTCTTCCTCACCATATAGAGGCACTTCCTTTTTACATTTTGGTCCTGCTTCAGCTAATCGACATTCGGCAAATCCCTCATTAGTCAACGAGCTCGGCCTCGGCTCCTCTACATTGTAGTCGAAGTCACGGCCATAGAACTAGGCTCCTTGCCAGTACATTTCACTGAGTGCGTGTGTGTATAAACACACACACACATTTTTTGTGTTCCTCCTCAATCTACCTCGCAGACGGCCTGAGCTGTAGGGAGGAGCCTGTTAAGAGACTCTCTGCAGTCCACCCACGCGACTGCCTCCCTCCAGCAGCGCTCGTTACGTTACATCTTATGTGCTTCTTCTCCACGCAGCAGCCACGCCCACGGCACTTTGACAGATGTTATTACCTCAATCTGCATAATCACATGATCGTGCCTAATGTCGCGCTGTAAAAATGTATTTTTGTATTTATGCAAACCCAACAGGGCGGAGCGGGAGGTGGTCCTCAGTAACCTGGACACCCTTTGTTCCGTGGCTCTGGGAGAGAAAGTGACCGAAGACTTTCTTCTCGCCAGAGATGCAGTTATAACTATCTGCAGCATCACGGACCATGTCAGGGTAAGGAGGGAAGTCTTGATTTGACTCTAGGCACGGTCAATGACCGGAGGGCCACATTATCATGAGCTCTTCTACATGTAGACTTGAAATATAACGTTTAGCTATAAGAACATTTGAGGACATTGCCTAAATGTGTTAAAATGGCTTCCAAACTTAATTATATATATATATATATATATGTGGTATATAACATGGCTATTGGTGGGGCTGAACCAAAGTAGTTTGAAGGTTTGTTCATAGGAAGCAACGCTTTTTGTTTTTGCAATTTGTATAAACACTACGATGCTTTCTGTAGTTTCCAAACGACAAGGAAGTAAAGTTCATGTCAGCAGAACACGAGGGTTACAAAAAACCTGCGAGTTGAAAAATGAGTCTCTGCTTAATATCTTTATGAACTGCGGCATTGTATTTATTGGTATATGACGGGTATCAAACCCCTGGCATTTCCAACCCCAGTGATCTCGCATTAGCTTTAGATCTAGCTGTTATTGCATATGTTTAAGTATAAATGAAATGCATGAAAATCTGTTGTTTGTACTCTCAAAAACACTCGTCTGGTGGTAGACGGTTTGCCCATAGACATGTAGAGGGTCTGATGCACGTTGTCTCCACCAGCAATCAAAAGGCGCTCCGTTCAGGCTGCCACAGGACCATCCGCTCTTCACTTGCCTCACGCGGGCCATCGCTGAAGGTAAATGGAGACGAATGTGCCTTTATTGAGGAATATGTTTGTCTTGGCCGTCACAACTTCACGCTGGTGTCTTCCTCTTACCCGCCTGCTCCAGGTGTGGTGATGGAAGACCCGTACTGGCAGAGCTTCATGGAGCTGTCTGTCCGTCTCATGTACTTCCTGGCTGAATCCCCTGACCAGCTGTGCTCCCGGCTGCTCCAGCGCTGCGCTCGCCTCTTACTCGATCAGATTGTGGAAGGTGGCGAACTCGGAAAGGACGCTGGCCAAACGCAAGACGGATCTCAGGAGTCCGGTGAGCAAGGTGAGCAAGGAGAGTCTCTTTGGTCTGCGCTGACTCGGCGTAACCCGTCCAGCATACATACTCTTAATCACACGTGTGCGCGTGTCTTTCTCCCCGCAGTGAACTGCGTGTGTCTCGCCCAGCTGTTGGCGCTGTGTGGCTGCGTGGCGTTCTGGCAGGTGTCGCACCTCGAGCGCAGTGTTAGTGCCGAGCTGCGTAGGAGGAGAGGAGAGAGGGAGGAAAGAGAGGAGAAGGCTCCCTCCAGCAAAGCAAAGGTAAGGAGGCAGTACATAACACTTGTACACTTACAGAGGAGTATAGAACCATCCAGTACTCTGACGTCACTGCCGCATGGTTTCCCCGCCAGAACAAGAGTTTTTTTTATTTGTGATTTTAATGCGTTTCAATGGCTGTTTTGATACTTTTTTCTCCTGTGAAAACGTGTCAGTATTGGATTCTATTATAACCAAATTTCAAGCTTGTTGACAGCTTTTCATACTTATAAAAACAAATAAATATTAAGCTGCAGTGAAACCAAAACTCTGTAGTCGGTGAAGAGCACATGGAAGTTAATGGGAAGACAACCGTCTGAACGGCGGTGGAGAGCTGCACGTCACGGCTCGTGGTCATCCCTAGGAATATATGAAGATGCACAAGTGGCCGTTTTGTTGAGCGCTTCTGTTTGTCCAGCAGCAGGCAGCCAATGACAGCGCGATGGAGGAGGAGCTGGGCTTGATGGGCGCCTCTGCTGAAGATACTGAGGCCGAACTCATCAGAAACATCTGCGAGACTGAATTACTCGCCGGTAAGAAAAACCTCCGCTAGATGCCCCCATGGCCATTTTCTTGCCAAGAAATATAATTGACGGCTTAAACAAACACTTTTAGTTAGTTGTTCCAATTCATTCTTTACCCTAGTGTTAAGATATTGCAATGTTTTCATGTGTTAAACATCGTCTCCCCCTCATCTGTCGGTTTAGAGGAGAACCTGCTGTGTGCGTTCCTTCCCCTGCTGGTGAGAGTGTGCAGCTCCCCAGGGCGCTACTCCCACCCACAGCTCACCACTGCTGCCTGTCTGGCGCTCTCTCAGTACATGATGATAAGGTAAGAACATACTGCCTCTTCCCCTCTTTTAATTCTTTGATGTAGTCTAACCTCATTGACGTAGGCGGTAAAATTCAGACTAACAATAAATCACTTAATTGATAAACTGAGTGAAGTTTTGCAACGCTTAATATAGTAAAACTCCAAACTGACCTGAATGAATGAAATAACTTGGTCATTTCTTTGTCGTCCATCAGCCCATCGGTGTGTGAAGAGAACGTCCGTCTCATGTTTACCGTGCTGGAGCGCTCCGCTCTCCCGGTGGTCAGGGCGAACGCCGTCATCGCCCTGGGAGATCTCACCGTCCGCTTCCCAAACATTTTGGAGCCCTGGACTCAGAATCTCTACGCCAGGTATAATGACGAGTTCAAAGCATTGAAAATATCCCCAATATGTTGAACACCGAGTTTTCTTTTTAATTCACTGGCATTTCTTAGGTGGCTAAAATATATTTGACCCTGTTGCTCCCATCCAAAGCCGCTCCTCCCTTCCCGACGGCGTACTGAAGCTTTTCTTCAAGAGCCCATTGATTTTTTTTTTTTTTTTTTTTTTTTTTTTTTTTTTAGAAATGGTTGTTTTGATCTTGCAGGCATATTCATACAAGCTCAACTGAAACTGCTCAGTTATTTCCTAATTTTAGCAAAGCTAACGTTGACTCGGCGAGTACTCTCTGTACATCACTGTTTTTTGCTAATTACTGAGTGGGTGTTTATAATTGAAAATGTGGAAAAGAAGACGGATGGAGTTCTTTTTTAATCGTCAGTCATAAAACATTAATTTTTCACAGACGCAGCTCGAGTTCGTCAATTAGCGTTACCATTATCACAATATTACTTTTTTTTGTTTTGCGCACCGTCATACGGGCGGCCTATGCCTGGTAGCTCGGCGGCGTGGGTGTACCGTAAATGGCGTTCCGTACCAGTCAACATCCCCCTCCGTCTTCATCCGGATCCCACCGGCGCGTCTCGGTGTCTAGTTCCTCTCAGCGCTCCACTGAGCCACGGGATGGGAAAAGTTCACTCTTCCCATCACAACTTCTTTTTTTTTTTATGTGAGAAACAAACTTTGTTCGCAAACACCGATGACGTCTGTTTTGTTTCCTAACCTCTGCAGTCGCCATGGGAACCGGCCGTCGCTGCGACGGCGACGGCCGGTGGAGAAACCCACACGCGAACTGGGGTGGACACGGTTACTTTAGACAGTGAACAACTTAATTACTAGTGTGTTACAGATTGTGGCTGGAACCAATGACTAGTGTTGTAATTATACAGAGCGGTTGGATGAGAAGAGAATGATTTTGGGTCAAGTCGGAGGTTCTCCGAGGGTTTTATACGCCTGTAGGTAGGCTTTCATTTTACTAACACTTAATAGTCTCTTTCTTGTTTCTTCTCTGTTTGATGAAGTGTGGTTTTAATTATAATGGTTGATAATGCTCAAACTGACTGGTTTGGGATGCGTAAGACATTCTGTTCTCTTTCATAATGGCTCATTGCCCTCGTGTTTTTTACCTGATAAGCATTGCATAGTGTTCGCTAATTGCCTCCCACACACGGCACCTCCACCGCTGCCCTGAAGCCTCCTGATAAGCCAACTAAGAATTAATTACCCTGCTGAGTTGCGGATGCGAGCGCCTTCCATTGGCTTGTGGAGGTGCCATGTTCAAGTGTCTGATCCTCTGCCCGGAGGCCTGCTCCGTCATTAACCAGACATGCTTAATGAGTTTCTTTGTCCTGTGGTTTGGAGTTGGGGGTGAATCTAAATTGGTCTCAGAAAGCCATCAGATTGCTCTCCCAGAGCATGGCCGAGCTGACGGCAGTTTGGTGCCAGTGAATCTCCCATTCCTGTTGCAAGTAGTTAAATATGTCGACATGCAATAGATGGGAGGGCAAGAGGTTTCCCAGAGGCTGTATCCTAATTGTTGTTTTCAGAGTGATTTCAATGTGACGACTTTGATGCCTTAAAACCTCTGATCTTTTTCATTGATTTATTCTATTAATGGCTCCATTAGCAAGAGTCAAAGGTAAAATTAGGGGGGAAATACTCCCGTTAAATAAATAAAAAAACACTGGCTATCGGTCACAGTGAGAAGCTGAGTGAAGAGGGCTCACGCCAGGACCAGAGATGTCCCATCAATCAGCCGGTGACGTCATGTCCTCGTCTCCTCTAGGCTCAGTGATGAGGTTCCTTCAGTGCGGCAGACGGCTGTGACCGTTCTAACTCAGCTGGTGCTTAAGGATGTGCTCAAGGTCAAAGGTCAAGTCAGCGAAGTGGCTGTGCTGCTAATTGACCCCGAACATCACATCACCAGCCTGGCTCTGAACTTCTTCAACGAGCTGGCCTCCAAGGTACACGCACTCACACTCACACTCACACACACACTCACAACCCTTAATAGAGCCTGGATAATTGGGGTCTTTAACTCTTGGTGTTACCCATCAGGACAATGCCATCTACAACCTACTCCCAGATATCATCAGCCGCCTGTCTGACCCAGAGAGAGGCATGACCTCGGAGGACTTCAACACCATCATGAAGTGAGTTGCTCGGCTGTTCGGTATCCGTCTGCTCCCATTTGCTGCTTTCGGCCACTGAGGATTTGACCGTTCCGAGCGAGACTCGTCAGGGAAATGACTCGTGTCTTGTTTGGATGCTGTGTGGCGTCAGTGGCTCGGTGGTTTGCAGGTCCGTCTATCAAGCGGAGGATCTCCGGTTCGATCGGCGGGCTGTGCTAGCCCTCGTGGATGTGTCCTTGAGCAAGACACTTAACCTTGACTTGCTCCCCGCAGCGTGTCTCGTGTGTGATTGTAAGTCGCTTTAGCTAAATGTAAAGTCTGTTTTCAGACAGCTGTTCTCCTACATCACCAAGGAAAGGCAGACGGAGTCTCTAGTAGAGAAGCTGTGTCAGCGCTTTAGGACGGCCAAGTGAGTACATCTCCACGCCTCTCGCCTCCTTTGTTTCCCTCGTTTCTGATTCTGCGGTTTCATTTGTTGCCGAGATGAACCATGACAGATGGTCCTCGCCCTACTTCTGCTTCCCTTAACGTTCCTCTTTCTCTCATTGGGCTCAGACCTACTGCCTCGTACAGTCGGCCCACCAACACCCTTTATATTCCTGTTGTATGGAAAAAGATGCACTCAAATGATGTTGTTAGTAGTAGTATTGGCAATTAATGTGTTTAACGCTTTAGTTTCTGTAAACACCAGGGCAGTTCAAATCTCACAGCTATGACTTTGTGTAGGGAACGATGTCGAGCTTCTTCCATGGAAAAGAAGCCGTTTAATAAACAGTTTTGTGGAAGTTGGAATCTATTCATAATCTTAAAGATAAATACTTGGAATAATCCTTTAACCACGTTTATTCATATCTTACACTGCATTTTCTTTTTAATATATTTTTATCTTCTATTGAATTTTGTTTTCCTTTAAGGAATATCAGATCCTTTTGCTGTGCCTGTTTGAAAGGTGCAATAACGGTGAATGTCCAGTATCTGGCCTTCGCGGAGCAGGACACCGAGACTCTGACTTTGTATTCCCTCCTTTTGAAACCGTCTTTCTTTGCGTTGGCCGGGCTGCCTCTGACTCATGCTTCACCCATACTCTCAGGAAGGACATTTTATATTACACAATTACAAAGTTAATTTAGATGTAAAAGCTTTCTGGAGAATCTGATTAGGTCCAAATGTCAGGACAAAGCCATATTCATGAGTTGGAGGTTTGTGATGTTGAGGAGCTTGACCGTCTTGGCGTTTCACATCAGCAGCTTCAGTCTCTAATTCCTCGGCGTCTCCTCAGGACGGAGCGCCAGTGGTGCGACGTGGCCGTGTCTCTGTCGCTGCTCGCCATGTGCGAGCGCGGCTTCAAGAGGCTGCAGGAATGCTGGGAGTGTTACAGCGACAAGTTAACGGAGCCGGGCGTCTACCAGCCGCTGCTCTCCATCACCGCCAAGCTGCGCCGCGGGGCCAAAGCCCAGTTCAAGGTGCCGCACGCGTCTCCGTTCCCTAGTAGATCGGTGCCTTTCCACCCCCCCCCCCCCCCTTAATTTTGATGCAATCTTTGTTTACCGATGGCAACTCTGTGTCCCCAGGCCCAGGTGGACGAGTTTGAGAAGCGTCTGACTGCGGTTCACACGCGGGGGCTGGAGAATGTGGAGAGCCCCGAGATGAACGAGGAAAACCCAAAAGAAGGAGGATCCTCTGAGAAGACGGTCATGCGGACGCCTCTGCCCGCCAGAGGCCGAGCGAAGACGAAGAGAGGTCAGCGGTCCCGGGCCTCGAGGTCACGTCTGTGTTCAGGGAGAAATGTGAACACTTTTTGACAGACGTTCTGATTTTTTTGTTACAGGTCAAGCAAAGCCATCGGTTTCTGGATGCGACGACAGTTTCGTGACTCCTCAGAAATCTCGCAAGTCCAAGAAACCTGTGATCACGTTCAGCAGCGACGAGGAGGAGGATGAAGAGGGTGAGTGCGGCCACTTTCTAAAGTGGAATCACTGATGGAGAATGCGTTTTTTAAGTATTCATATTATACATACTTGGTATGTCATTTAAAAATACTTTGACATTAGGTTTGAACTTACTTAAAATCAGCTTTTTTAAATGTTAATGGTTTTGTCTCTGTGTCAAAATATTGAACATGGCCTAACAAAAATTCTTCAAACTGCTTAGGATTTTTTTTTTTTTTATATTTAAAATTGTATTTTCTCGGCTATGGACCAGTATTTTGAGCCGTCAGTATTATGCATAGAATGGTCCTGGGTATGTTGGCAGGTCAGTGATTTTCTTCAGATCAATACGACGGTTCAAAGTCTCTGGAGCGCCGGGGCCACACGAGGCGTCTGGGAGGATTCAGGCCCGTTGCTCCTAAGCTGAGCTCTGCAGCGGAACTAATCCTAGAGCTGGGATGTCTCTAATAGCTTTGATGGAAAACACCTTGAAAGGATTAAATCAGATTACAAATCAGAATAAAGTTGAGCATACCTGGCTTTTTAATAGTGTTTATAGGGGTTAGATTATCTGATTACACCTTTTTAAGCATTTTAGTGAATCCTAATCTATCCACTACATTTGTTTTCTAAATATATTTGTTCATGATTTTTTTTTTTATAATTGTGTGATTTCCATGTACATCTTTATCAGACGCTGTGATGGCGGAGAGTGAGACCCCGAAAGTGACGACGCCCATCGCCCGCACATCTCGACGCGCTCGCCTCCGGAACTGATCCGTCTTCCGTTTTATTTCTGTGTCTTCATTTTAATCTTTTATCTTAAATGTATTGCATTGTTACTTTTAAAAATCTTTTTGTACATTATATTTTAAGATGTATAGTTTGGCACCAATCTGCAAGACGTCTCATAGGATCAAGTCTTCTTTTAATAAACCTGGTTCTGCTCTTCATAAGAACTCCACGCCTCTCTCTCTCCTTTTGAGCTGCGTCACTCGACTGAAGAAACCTCCAGAAAGAAGTGTGACGGGGGGTGTGTGTGTGTGACGGGTTGTGTGTGTGTGTGGGTTATGTCAAGTGAATTTACACCATCATTACAAGCGACTCTGAATGTCTGCTTGCATCATGTTTGGACAGCGGTGTTTAATGACGTGTCACAGCTTGGCCGGACAGCATCACGACCCCACAGGCTTCGCCCGCTTCACATCTCTTATTCGTTCTACATCACGTGCCTTCATATCGGATTTCAGTCTTTTTCAGATGAGAAACGATGAGTGTGGCTGCATGTTGTTTATTTACCATCATGTCCCTCGCCCTCCTGATTCTGCCGTTTCCTCGCTGGCCGCCTCCGTTCTCGTCGTCAATCTCTTTTTGTCGGTCTCTTTTCGTCTGTTGCTTTTTTTTCCCTCCCGTCCTCCACCTCCTACTTTTCCTCTTGCAGCGCTCCCCTCTTCACTCTCATGGCAGGCACAGTCGTTTAACCCTCCTCCTCCCTCCCCTTGTTGCTGACTCCTTTTCGCCTCCTCCCTCTCTCCCACACATCCTCACCGAACAAGAGATGGGGTGCATTTCTATATGTGATTAATGAGTTATGTAAAGTCTCTTGCCAACAACCGGCTAACGGTGTGATCGCGGCAGCACTTAGGTTTTATCTGATGACAAATTGACCCACTGAATAAATTAAACTCAAATTTGTCAAGTACATTTTCCCAGTTTGTAACTTTAATGCTTTACAAAGCTGAAACGTGTTTGTGCCGGTAGGAACACGTCAAACAAGTTCAGAGGAGATCTTCATGGACTACATTGTCCAATTTCTGATGAACATTTGTAACGACTGGGGATTTATTTGCTTGAAATAATGAGAGGCTGCTGAACTTTAAACTCTGTGTGGTCATTTGGCAGCGGGGGGTACCGGGAGCAGATGGCTCTGACGGACTGTAACTAACCCAACAGAGGAGGGAGTTTAGTGCATGCTGGGAACGACTGGACACAAAGGGGAGATGGGAGGCTGATGTGCATGTGGAACATTGATGCAGCTCAAGAAATGTGTATTTCAGATCGTCCTGGCATACAACTCGGGAATCTTTTGAGCTGGCTCATAACGGCCGGCCTCATTGAGGCATCGAGCTGGCCGTTGCCCTCTGACCTTGCTTTCTGCAGCACAGTTTGGCATTCAGAGTACACAGTCACCTTGCCAATGACAATCACTCTCTAAGGCTATGACATCACTCCAGAGAAAGGAGATGAGGAGGAGGAGGAAGGATATGGGTTGGTTGGTGGGGGGGCGGTCGTCTCTTGCTCTACAAAACCGCTGCAGCATCCCAGCTGATGCCCCAACATTCAGCTTCTGCCAAGAGGACAGACGCAAGAGGAAAGAACAATCCTTTCAATTCCATCACGGAGCGAAGAGGAGGAGGAGGAGGAGGAGTCACCCGAGTGAGCTGCCGGTGCTCCCTGCAGGTGCCAACAAGTGAGAGGAGACGGAGGACAGAGATGGAGACGAGTCTGTGAGAGCAGAAGAAACCCAGAGACCCTCCGAGAACCCAAACCGGTGAGCACACCCGTGTTCCTAAATGGTTTTGTAGGGAAGTCATTTTGTTTAATTATAAATTAGTCTTGTTTTAAGCAAACTACAAATTGTGTAGGAAATCCATTTTCACAATTCATCCTAAAACATAGGTCGGATTATGAAGTAAGGACTTCTTAAAATGTCTCAATGGTCTTTTGTACATCATTCTCAACTCATAAATAGTTATTCTGAACATTTTAAAATATTCAATGCACCAAAATGTATTTCTCTTAAAAAGAGAAACTTGTTTGCTGTGTACGGTTTGATCTTTGTTTGGCGGTTTTAATCCAGATGTAAAAGCCAGACCAGGAGCGGGGCCTGTAATCGACGACCTGTGTTCATCACAACTGTTGCGTTGCTTATCTTTATGTAACGCTGTTTCTCTGTATGCTCCCTGTTGAATATAAAAATACATATAATATTATCTGGAACCCAGCCATTGAGGATTGGATACACATGCAATGCTCTCTAAAAACTATCTTATGTATTTCTTGGTGTTTTTTCTGCACGAGTAATTTTCATTAATTTCTTGGTGTCTTCTCAGTGTTTCCAGCTCCAGTCGTTCCCCCCGTGGCCCCCGCTGCCATGCTGTGCCCCGTGCTGCTCTGTGCCGCTCTGCTCCTCCTGACACCTCTGGAGATCTCGGAGGCTCGTGCTCTGCACCCTCCTCCTGATGCTGTGCAGGTAGGGGGGGGGGGGGGGGGAGCTGGGAGAATAGAAAAGGAAGAAAAGAGTATATTAAGGAGAATTCAGAGCGGATGACTGATATAAAAGAACGGTGCAGAAGGGCGGGAGAGGAGGAAGGAATGGGAGGAAAGAGTAATGAAATGTATCGCTGATTGAATTATTCTCCCTCGTACATTCCCTGACGATTGAATTGAATCTTTTTTCTCTCTCCCTCTGTAGTTTATGGAGCAGTTTATGGAACGCTACAATGACCTTTTGACCCTGGACGACCTGGAGAACCTGTTGAACAGCCAACCAGAGGAGCAGTCCACCTTTACCGCGGGGGTCAAGGCGGCCGAGTACCCCAAATGGGCGGATGCTCAGACGGAGGCCGAGAGCCCGTGGCTGCGCCTGCTGAAGGGGGCGATGGCCAATCAGAAGCGAGCGGGACCGGACCGGTCCCGGAGGGGATGGAACCGAGGATGCTTTGGGCTGAAACTGGATCGGATCGGGTCCATGAGCGGACTGGGCTGTTAGTGGGGAGAAGAGACTGATGACATCCTACTGATGACATCCTACCTAGTCATAAGGAAAGACACAAAGGATGTTCACGTGTGCTGAAGGATGTTTACATGTGTGTGTGTGTGTGTGTGTGTGTGTGTAGGCTGTGTGTAGTGTGGCGTCAACGTGCAGCATTCCCAATGTGGCTTCATCCAGCGTAGATCTGTATTAACACAGCAGCTGTAGTTTATTCCCTATTAAACTGATTATTAGAACATTGTGTGAGCTGTATTCACAACAAATGATCGTCATTGGTTTCTGGGCTTGTTTTGAAGTAAGTGGTACCAGCATTTGTCTTCATACAGTAAATGTGATTTAATCTATGGATTGGGAGTGTGTAATTGATGTAGATGTTAAAATAAGATGGGACCTGTGATTCCTGCTGTGTTTCTGTGTCATTGGTATGAATAAATAGATTTGACGGCTGTAGTTTTCTAGTTTTTCCTTCGCAGTTTGTTTCCTCCCAATTCGATCACTTCATCTTGATTTAGCTTTTAAAGAACAGGTTCAAATCCTCCTGACGTGTGTATTTTTTAACTCTACATTACATTATTTAATCTTCCATTGGCTGTCGGAGGAAGATTAATTTCTTCCTGCGTCATCCTGGAGAATCTGTCACAGCGGATCCTCTGCTGCGTTACAGCCTGGCAGACATCGAGAATCCTTCTACAGGCAGATGGAAATAAACATGCTGGTGGATAATCTCAGAATTTTCAAAATATATATACAGAAATATGATGCAGGTGAACATTTTATAAGTGTGTTCTGTCTGAGAACATTACATTATTATTTATATTCATAAAGTCCATGTTGAAGGACCAAAACATTCTACTTTCACCAAACGAGCGTCACCATTCAGGTCCATTCAGTCACTGCCCTGGAGCCTTTGATCGTATCACATGATCTCAAGTATAAATCCTTCCGCCATTTTTGTGTTCTTCACTCAGCAATTTTCCAAGTTCAAGAAATAACTGAGCAAAGGTGATTTATTTTCTCCCATGACATCCACCATATACAGTTGGTATACGACATGCAGGTGTCTGTATTTTGAAGGTGATAGAGATTTCCGTTGTAACACTAGGTGGCAGTCTCATCCCGCATGTGTTTATTTGTTCCTCGCCACATAGCTGCCCTCTGGACTTTACACTCAAAGTACTGGAAACAAGCCGTATGAATCCAGCCCAAGAGATCCAGCTCTAGAGATCTAGTTCAAGAGAACCAGCTCCAGAGATCTAGTTCAAGAGATCTAGTTCAAGGGATCCAGCTCAAGAGATCCAGCTTAAGAGATCCGGTTCAAGAGATCTAGTTCAAGAGATTTAGTTCAAGAGATCCAGTTCAAGAGGTCTAGTTCAAGAGATCTAGTTCAAGAGATCCAGCTCAAGAGATCTAGTTCAAGAGATCTAGTTCAAGAGATCCAGTTCAAGAGATCTAGTTCAAGAGATCCAGCTCCAGAGATCTAGTTCAAGAGATCTAGTTCAAGAGATCCAGCTCAAGAGATCCAGCTCAAGAGATCCGGTTCAAGAGATCTAGTTCAAGAGATCCAGCTCAAGAGATCTAGTTCAAGAGATCTAGTTCAAGAGATCCAGTTCAAGAGGTCTAGTTCAAGAGATCTAGTTCAAGAGATCCAGCTCAAGAGATCTAGTTCAAGAGATCCAGTTCAAGAGATCTAGTTCAAGAGATCCAGCTCCAGAGATCTAGTTCAAGAGATCTAGTTCAAGAGATCCAGCTCAAGAGATCTAGTTCAAGAGATCCAGTTCAAGAGGTCTAGTTCAAGAGATCTAGTTCAAGAGATCCAGCTCAAGAGATCCAGCTCAAGAGATCCGGTTCAAGAGATCTAGTTCAAGAGATCCAGCTCAAGAGATCTAGTTCAAGAGATCTAGTTCAAGAGATCCAGTTCAAGAGGTCTAGTTCAAGAGATCTAGTTCAAAAGATCCAGCTCAAGAGATCTAGTTCAAGAGATCCAGTTCAAGAGATCTAGTTCAAGAGATCCAGTTCAAGAGATCTAGTTCAAGAGATCCAGCTCCAGAGATCTAGTTCAAGAGATCTAGTTCAAGAGATCCAGCTCAAGAGATCTAGTTCAAGAGGTCTAGTTCAAGAGATCTAGTTCAAGAGATCCAGCTCAAGAGATCTAGTTCAAGAGATCTAGTTCAAGAGATCCACTTCAAGAGATCTAGTTCAAGAGATCCAGCTCCAGAGATCCAGCTCCAGAGATCCAGCTCCAGAGATCTAGTTCAAGAGGTCTAGTTCAAGAGATCTAGTTCAAGAGATCCAGCTCAAGAGATCTAGTTCAAGAGATCTAGTTCAAGAGATCCAGCTCCAGAGATCTAGTTCAAGAGATCTAGTTCAAGAGATCTAGTTCAAGAGATCCAGCTCCAGAGATCCAGCTCCAGAGGGCCCCTTTTCAATGCAGACATACTTCCTCATAGATCAGCTAACTGCAGTCCAGACATGTTGTGGTTACTGCACATACTGGTTAGATGACCTAGTGTACATAAACGCTGCTGTAAACTGAGTCTCACAGTGACCAGACTAAAATAATAATATTGCCCAAGATGCTTTTCTCTTTCCTGCGAGTAGAGAAGTGGAAGACATGAGAAAGAGCATCTGATCCATTTGAGGCTGCGTTCACAATACTGAGAGCGTGAAGTGGAGACGTGTTGACTATCCAGCCCACGTCTAATCTTGGCCTGACCTTTACTTCCCCTCTTGACCTTAAGCTGCAAAGTAGAGGCCGGGACTGGCATGTGCAGCTATGCCGGACCTCTGCACCTCCACCACAGGACACACCAGTACTCCCCCGCTTGGTGCAGCGCTACACTTCCACCCGCATGACGCAACATGTTAGCATAGGAACACTCAATGTGCTGAAAAGAAACACACTGAATGTCATGTTGGGTCCAGTTTGTCCAGACGCCGTGCCCTGGCTACGGTTTCAGTTTAGTCTCAGGCCTGCACGTTGGTGAGGCCTTCCTGTGCAGCCAGGGGGAAATATCAACACCACTCAGCGTGGTTGGCCTTCTGGTTTAAACTGACATTTTCATTATTCTAATTTAATCTTGAGCACCATCCTTTTGGAGTGCTTTAAAAAAAAGAGAAGTAAATGCAAAAGAGTTGCCTTGTCAAATATTAAGTGGGCAATGAATAGAAGTGACTGGCATTTTACCAAGACATTAAGGGCAACTCGATGGTTATGTATTTATTTATTCCTACTCAAACAGTCTGAAGAAGCCTCCTCTGCACGTAGTGGTCATGTTGAGTCCACCAAGACTCAACGTGTGACCTGCTGAGGAGATGTAGAGGCAGGGAGAGATCAGTGTGACGGGTCATGGACTTTAGAAACCAAATGTCACAGTCAGGAGACAGAGATTTGATCCCTCGTGTGACTATTTACAAAGAAGGTCAGTGAGGGACCCGGGACCCCTCTCTTTCTTCAGCCCCCTATCTGAGGAGTTTATTATCTGTGCATATATCCAGTCTTCAAGTGTGGAAATACACAATGACTTAATTATACTTTAACTTCTGCGGAAATGATGTCAATCGACAAGTAGCAGAAATGAGATGAAGAGAAAGAAGCTTCTAGGATATTCAATTTAATGAAGTCAAGTTGCAGAGGCATGTCCGCACACAGGCGTGCATGTCTGTGTGTAAACTGATGACCTTGACTTTCTCAGGGGGCGGAGCTAGGAGCAGTGACCATTGAGGGGGCGTGTTTTAAAACTCTGGTCAATCATAAATCTCCCTGCCTAACTTTGCTCTTCCCCACTCACACCCGGAGTCTCCAGACAGACAGAGGCATCTCACGAACGGTAAATACTTTCAGGAACTTTATTATTCAGACACAGGGGGCCAAGAAGCTGCAGGACTGCACCGAGGACCTACATGAGGTCATACAGCTGACCCATGTGCACTTCTCTTTTTACTCCTGTTTTAAATGTATTTTTTGCTGCTTATGAGGATGTAACATCTCCAGCGCATATTGGTGGTGTCTAGACATGCTGGGGTGTTTGGTTGAAGTAGCTGCAGGAGCTGGACTGTGGTCACACATCTTATCTGTGGAGCACTTTGGCATGAACTCTTTTTCTCAACGCACATTCTCAGTGCTGGCTGTCACGTGAACGCTTATATATGGCACCATAAATGTTGCTTCATCTATATTTAACAGGCTGTATTATTATTCCACTTCCCACTATCTCCTCTCATTCCTTCTTCCAGAGGACCAGGACAACCCAGGAACAATGGTGAAAGTTGGTATCAATGGGTAAGGGCTCATTTTCTTTTTAAGACTTTCTTTTTTTTTGTCTTTTCACCACATATATACATACAGAAATGAAAAACAAATAATAATAACAACAGCAAGAGCAATAAATAAGTAAAAAGGGGTCTGGTTTGCTCTGACCACCTTGTGTTATCGTTGATGTGTAAACATCGTCCGTTTATCCCACTGCTCACGACATCGCTCCTCTTGAGCTCCTATTCTGTGAGTTAGCACTTCCATATCGTATACATCAGACCATCCATCTCGTGACGGTGGTTCTGTCGTGTGCCAAAGCCTTTTTACTAGCAGCATGTTCAGCTTCCCCTAACAGCATCTCAGATGGCCAAAGTAGAGAAACATACAGGACTCTTGACAAAAACCGTAAGGGCTCATTTTCATCAAATCATGACAGAATTAATCAAATCCACATGCATTTGACTTTAACTCCTACTTATTAATAAGCAAGTCGTGAACCTTCAGCTCCCAATGCCACGCCCTCTCCTCGGCGTACACCGCATTGAGGGGATTTAGTGTAATGCTGCGTTGAATACATTTTAAAATGCTTCTTAAAGCTTGTTTGTTTGTTTGCATATTAAAATGTGTTTCTTTGGTTATTTGACACCATGCAGCAGCTGAGAGAACATGTTTAGGAATGGAGGACATGACGCGTGTTTTTCTTGATCTTTGAACTTTGGCCCCTGAGCAGATAACAAGTGGCGCTGGCGTTCGCCGGGGGATTGTGTTCCTGCTGTCTGAAGCAGGAGAAGGGGTCCTGCATAGTGGACATGTTGTTTAGCACGCAGTGTGACGTTAAAGTCCCCTTTATCTGATTCATTATCTCTACTTGTCCCACTCCCTCCCGGGTGTCTGAGGACAGAGTGCATCTGTGACAGGATTTTGGACCCGCGGTTAAAAAGTAACCAAGACGCTGATCAAACAGTGCATCGCTGTCACCAGCGTTCGCTCATTGGAGGTTCATTTCGACTTCGGCCCCCGGCGGGGAGAGGGAGAGCTGGGCAGCCATAAGCTCTGAGATGCACGCCTCCCTCTGCTCCTCCTCCTGAACCCTGGCCTTCCAGGTCTCCTGGTCGCTGTACGAACCCCACGCCCAGGAACACAGCTTCAACATTCATGTGAAGGAGGCCATACTTGGGTTGAAGTCAATGTCAAGAACTTAATGCAGCATATTAATGATTATTTCAACCTCACACCTCCTCTAATTATGGGTCATGAGGAGGCTCACGTGACTTAGGTCACAGTGACATGGCAGTACAGCGCCGCGTCGAGGCCAGACTCAGAAACTACTCTGCTCGCTTTCAGATTCGGCCGCATCGGTCGCCTGGTGACCCGCGCTGGTTTCACCTCCAAGAAGGTGGAGATCGTGGCCATCAATGACCCCTTCATCGACCTGGAGTACATGGCAAGTAAAGGATCGGCTGAATTTAATATGCAACAAACGCTTTTGTATTCAGAGACATGCTTTTCATCTCGTCTGCTTTGGGCAGCTGTCTGTGATGCGGTGTAAACTGTCTTATTGCTTCTTATTGCTTCTTCACATCTCCTCTTTTAGGTCTACATGTTCAAGTATGACTCCACCCACGGCCGCTTCAAGGGCGAGGTCAAAATGGAGGGTGACAAGCTGGTCATCGATGGACATAAAATCACCGTTTTCCACGAGTATGTTCACTAATCAGGCTTTTATAGAGACAACCTTTCATTTAAATGAGAGATTCAGAAGCACTGAGTAATGTATTGTTGTCTTTTCTCTTTCTTTTCTTTTTCTCAGGAGAGACCCCGCTAACATCAAATGGGGGGATGCTGGTGCCGAGTACGTGGTTGAGTCCACTGGTGTGTTCACCACCATTGAGAAAGCCTCGGTATGTATCTCAATCAACCCCACTTTCTGAATGTAAAAAAACAACAATCAACACTTGTTGTGCATTTGTCGAAAAAAGACATTAAACGCTATTTCAAAACTCATTGCAGGCTCACTTGAAGGGTGGTGCCAAGAGAGTCATCATCTCTGCACCCAGCGCCGACGCTCCCATGTTCGTCATGGGGGTCAACCACGAGAAGTACGACAAGTCCCTGCAGGTCGTCAGGTAGGAACCAGGAAGGCCGCGTGGTCGTAGTTTAATATATCTGAAAGTGCAATATAGAATGTTTCGCTTATTGATTGTCTAATACTTGTGTAACAGATTTGTCAATGACACATGTTGTATGTTGACGGTGTTATTTTGAAGCCCCTTGAATAACTGTTACTTGTGTCTCCCTAGCAACGCTTCCTGCACAACCAACTGCCTGGCCCCCCTGGCCAAGGTCATCAATGACAACTTTGTCATCGTTGAGGGCTTAATGGTGAGGATCCAACATCGGTTACAGACTCACCAACGTGACATCACAACGTTAGAGAGAGGGGGCCACATTGAACCCTCCTCTTCCTCCTCCGTGTCTTCGTCCTCCAGAGCACAGTCCATGCCATCACTGCCACCCAGAAGACCGTGGACGGTCCCTCCGGCAAACTGTGGAGGGACGGCCGCGGCGCCAGTCAGAACATCATCCCCGCCTCCACCGGCGCTGCCAAGGCGGTCGGCAAAGTCATCCCCGAGCTCAACGGGTCAGTGACAGAAACTTACTCGCACCATCGTATGTTATTCTTGTATGAGGAACACTTGGACTAAATCCAGTGAATTGAATTGATGACCTCGTACATTGGCATCTTGCAGCAAGCTGACCGGCATGGCCTTCCGTGTCCCCACCCCCAACGTGTCCGTGGTCGACCTGACGGTCCGTCTGGAGAAACCCGTGAGTGACCGAACTAGAAGCTTCATCACTAAGATACATAAGACTGTAAAGCACTCGGAGACACGTGCAAATGGGCTTAACAAATAAACTGAATTGAATTGAATTGAATAACATTTAAAGGAAATTAATTTAAATGTAAGTTAGGTAGATTGTTCATTTCTGCGTCTCTCTAGCTGTACCGTGTCATGTCTTGTTAAATTACCTGCTTTGTCTTGTACTCACCACCGTATTCATTTAAATGTTCATCTTCAGTAGAATCCAGCAGGCTCAGGTCTGAAGGTCTTGAGTTTGATGTTTTCAAGAGATTTGTAGACTAACATTCTTGTGGACTTGTCCTTTTTAATAAATATAGTAAGTGTGATGCTCACGATGGTGATAATACATCCAACAGGCCTCATACGAGGACATCAAGAAGGTGGTGAAGGCTGCCGCTGAAGGGCCCATGAAGGGCATCCTGGCATACACGGACCACCAGGTATCTCCCTCTTGTCTCTGATCTTTAAGATGTTTTGTCGTTTCGTGTTTTTGCTGACGTGGCGTCCCCCCCCTCTCCTGCAGGTCGTCTCCTCAGACTTCAACGGTGACTGCCACTCCTCCATCTTTGACGCCGGCGCTGGCATCGCCCTCAACGACCACTTTGTGAAGCTGGTCTCATGGTGAGCCTCCAGCACCAAGCGCTCGTGTCCTAATGTCTCTTTTCAGTGGCGCATTATGACTTATTTCTTTTTCTTGCCTCTCAATCAGGTACGACAACGAGTTTGCATACAGCAACCGTGTCTGCGACCTGATGGCCCACATGGCGTCCAAGGAGTAAACCCACTAGCTGATCGCTCGTCACTACACATCGCCCACATTCTCCTGATACCAGAGCTGTACAAACACAATGTGTTATCTATGACTTTGGCTGGTTCCCACATCAGATGCCGGAGGAAAGGTCCCCACAGAGAGCAGACGAAAAAGATTTCAATTGGTGACCAATTACTTTTTTGTATTTGTAAAGTTCCCTGTTCTGTTCTTGTGAGTCGTTATCTGTCTGTAGTTCTGAAGTACTGCTGTCAGAGGTCCAATAAATTCCTCCGTTTGTGAGATTCGCGCCCTCCTTTTTCTCGGGTCTATACTAGAAACTGCTCCGCTGGGATAAACGCTGATCTCGGCAGATGGATTGTCGTATGGATCATTGACTTCAGCAAAGACGTCTCTATACATGCGTCTCAGTTTTCCTCCTGTGGGAAAACACAGACGGCCCTTAGTTAGTTTTACTCAAATCAGTTCTGGCATCATTTTGCTTTTATTATAGTCATATAATCTGCTCTTCATTTATTTATGTATTCCCTTCTCACCCCTTTAGTGCTGTTCATTATCTTCTCCATCTGGGAGGGAACTGTAGCCTGACTAACACACAGCCCACTGTAATTGTTCAATATTAGGCTTTTATGAATCATACTTACAGCAAAATTGCAAATTCATTGAACAATGTATTGTAGTTGTTACTCCGTCCATCAGCCTGAATCACTAGAGACTCACTGGTTTAAAATAAAAAGTACTGTTTATATAACACCACATGCATGTTATTTATAAGAGGAATAGCATATATGAAATGTAGTGGTGGTTTACATTTCAAAGATCATTTTTCATTCAACTAAACTTCCTTTAGAATCTTCCAGAAAATAGATAATTTGTCAATTAAAATGGCTTCACAGCAAAATTATGTATATCTGGTCAAAACAATGATCTCATGAATGGTCAACACAATTTGTTTTGAACCAAAAGCCTTTATTTATAAATATCAGTATTTTGTGACACATTTCGAGTTCCTTTTAATATTTCATTGAGATGATTCTAATGTTTTTAAAATTATCCACCGGGATAATATGCCTTTAGTGGATAGCTGGAGAGGAGACACAAATCTCACTCATCATTTCTTCTCTGCCAGATTGGTCACAGTGAATTGTCTCCCCAGAGAAATGCCACATGTCCAGAGGGAGGGTCTAGAATAAGATGAAACACAAACATAAGAGACGACCTCTGCTGTAATGGCAGCAAGGGACTGAGGAACAGACGAGAGGAAGGTGAGAGGTGATGCTCAGGAGTCACGTGTGATGTTTTCCTGCAGGTGTGTGTTTGAATGTGAGCATCTTGGGTTAAACGCCTGTAACATTGTGATTATTTCAAGAAATCCCTCCTTCCTGTTGTCTTGATGTGTTTATTCATTGTTGTATCCCTGAACGCATCACCCGTTGGACTCTTATTCAGTCACAAGACCCAGCCCACTGCCTGCTGGGTAAAAATACAATTTCGGGAGGGACAAAAGATTAAGAAGAAAGGTCCTGGTTGTTCCCTGTGCCCACTTGTAAACCCTTTGGTATATTATAATGATTCATTTATTTATTTAAAGTAATGCTAACGTAACTAGTATTATTTTACAACACTTTTCTTGTGACAATCCTGAATCAATAACAATCAATGGAAACATATAAAGTAGATTTCACCAATAAATCTGCACATTGTGTCGCAATCAGAGAAGATCTGTCCGCCATTTGTGTCACGATGACGTTCCACCTCGGTCTGTATTCATTTACGTTCATCTTCTCTGTGACTGTCCACAGATGATCATCTCCCACTTCAATTAATATAAACTCAGGAGAGGAGAGCGACATGCGTGTCAGTAACATAAATCTTTAATTTGTATTATGAATAATACTTTGAAGCACTTTCAGAGTCACTTCTACCTTCATCGCAATATCAGGCTTCTTTTTGGAGTAAGTTATGCCCTCGAGGCGAGGGACCTTCAAACGTGCTGGAATTGATCCAAAAATACTCATGCCAGATTCCACATAAAGTGATGAGACGTTTTTTTAAAAGTTATCATTAATCATCCTAACTGATCCGTCTCTTTGTATTACAATAAATGTAATATAGGTTATACGGTTGCATACTATTGAAGATTATTATTTACTTTGGATGGGGGATGTTCAGTATTAAAAAAAAGAGACCAAACCAGACATGCTTATGATAAGATAAGTCTTAGATCTTTATGGACCAGCCACTCAAAGGACACACCTCACATACACAACATGCATCATAAAGTGTCTGCGCAAGACCCTCCTCTTCCTTTTAAAAATGTATTGATTCAAAGAGTTATTTATTCATTGATTTATAAAGGCCCATTTAACCTTCTGGTGTTTTAAGCTGATGGTAAAGTGACATGTAAAGACCTTCCATGAGGTTAAGTGCCCATAAATAGTCACTTTAAGTTCTTTAAGTGGTTTCATGCTTCTTGGCTTTCTTGGCTGATGGATGGAGAGATGCCATGTGTCTCTGTCCATACTTCTGGGCCTTGCTGCCTGCAGTAGGCCCAGAAGTTATGGATATGACCTTTTGAGACCATCAACTGGTAATCTCTTATTTAATTTACAGGGGTGCTAAATCCTCTATTGTTTACTTACACATACGTCTGCAGACGTCAGAGTATTCTCAGATTTCGTCAAGTATTTGCTGACAATCATGTGAGTAATAACCAGCCTGCCTGTTTAACTGTTTGCATGATGCTGTCTCTGAATCACAGAATCTATATTTTCCTCATCATGACATCATGCTTTAGATTTCATGCACTCACTATCGTCGCTTCATATTTGTCCGTCCTTCTGGCGGTGAGGAAAAGTTGCTTCATGACACAAAATGGAGTGTGTGGCAACTGTGTGTGTATTCTGTAATGATTGTGTGCATTGTATATGTCACTTGTTTAAAGCAACAATGTGAAGAATGTCAGAAGTGCAACTCTGGCTCCTCCTAGTGAGAGTATAGCATATTGAAAGATGCACAGTGCAGACAGCAATGCACCTCTTCCTCCTCTCTGATCCAGGGGAATAACACATGCTCCGGCCCCCCAGTGGCCCCTCATCCATTCTGTGCCAGGCTCCTGGTAATCGTCTGAGTAACCATCTTAATATTAACCCTTGTGGAGTTGAGCAATTGAATTATTTTGTGTTTGACAAACTGAAATTCTGTAAATATAATGAGTAATATATAAGCTAGACAGGAATAACAACCTGGTTACTCCTTTTTAAACACATCACAGTAAAAGCTAACACAACTCGAGTGTAAATACAGAGTCCTTAACTTATGTGTAAATGCAAATGAGCTCGTACATAAAGTCCTGAAAGGTGCCTCGCATTCACAAATCACAAACGGCATCCAACAATAAACAAACAAGAGACACAGAAGCCAATCAGGAGCAGGAACCACACACACACACTTGGCAGCACAAACGTTAACAGACTTACAGGAACAAAACACTCCAAAACACATATATATATATCCTATACTTTAAATGGCTAAATATGGCTTGTATATATATATATATATATATATATATATATATATATATATATATATATATATAATTATTTTTTATCAGTGCTTGTTAATTAAGGCATTATTGCAAACAGCAGCATTTCCTGTTGCTTCTGTTTTCAGGTCTTCAGGGCTGATCGCTCTCTGGCGTCCATCCCGTCCTCCTGTCATTCACACTGGTAAAGACCGGAGACGTACAAAGGTAAACCCTGTGAGGATTGTTTTCAGATTCATTAATGAACATTCTGCGGGGATAATGAAGCCATATGTTTACTTCAGATAGCGGCTGTGGGGTGCACCACCGTCTTCCTGGCCTGGATGCCCTATGCTGCTGTCCATCCTGGAGAGGGATCCTCCTCTGTGGCTCTCCTGAAGGTTTCTGTCCTTTTCTTCCCCCGTGAAAGTTTTTCCTGATCCGAAGTGAGGTCCTGAGACAGGAATGTCTATGTGTACAGATTGCAAAGCCCTCTGAGGCAAATGTGTAATTTGTGACAATGTGGTATACAAAATAAACTGAATTGAATTGTCTCTAGTCTCTGCGCTCATTCCCAGAGATGATGAAGAGGCACGGTTACAGACTGTGGTGGAGGAGTCACGGATATGGCCTGGAGCTCTCCAAGTGCTCTAAGATAGCAGAGCATTCAAAATAAATAAGCAAGCACGGCACCGGGGAAAGTATGAATCCAACCCTGCATGGGTAAATCTGGAAGGGGAATTAGCCGATCCATTCCAGGTTATGGACTCGTCTTAAAAACACACAACAAAAACAGCCCAGAGACATTTAGTTGTACATGGGCACATACGAGTCTAGGGATTTCTCCGTGAGCACAGGAAGACCATCTGATGAAACACACACAAAGGACCAGAGGCACGTTTCTTTTTGAGGTAGTAGCTGTATTCAAATGATTGACAACACAATCACCCCCTCTCCATTATACCAATATTTCAGCTACAGAAATGACAATACTTTTCACGAAATGCCTTATTTCTATACAGCACTCAATCCAATGTTGAAATGAAATGGTTTAACTCACTACCCACACATGATCAACGCTGACCGGACGCAGCATTTTACTTTGTGTTCTTTTGACCTCAATTAAAAAATAAAACTAGTTTCCAGGCTACGCACAAGAAACTAACTATACAACAAAGCAGAATGGTATTCGTGGCCTTTTCAGAGAACATTTTGTAGAAATGTGAATATAGTATTAAGTACTGTGACAAGTTGAAACTGTTAAACCACTGGGGGCAGTTGTAGTGTTTATTATTCACTTGTGAAACAAAATGTAAAAAAATAAATCACAATAAGAGCACCAAAAGTAACAACAAAAACCTGTTAACCGTTTAAAAAAACAAATATTAAATACACTTGTAACCACCTGGCTCTGTCTCACACACACACACACCGCATCAGACCAAGGCAAATTACATAAACCAAAAGAAAATGCACCAAATGTATGTTAAGGAGGATGAGAAACAGAAATCCTAGAAACTAGTGAAGAAATGTTCTTCTCATTTTCCATCTGATCTGTGTCCATGTTTCTTCAGGTGTTTTTATTTCCTCTTTCTGTCTTGAGAGCATCGTGGACAATACCTGCGTAATAAAAAGAAAAAACACCAAGCAGAACAACTTAGATGAGTAACAAGTCACACTTTTATCGGATGCATTGGGAATAGGATCGTGAATTCCAGCCCAGGGTTCTTACCATTTGCCTCTTGGTTTGGTCGTCAGGCCCACACATGCAAAATGAAACCACTCGATGGAGCACTGGAGAAAAGACACAACATAGGACGCTCTGTTAGTATTCCTGCAGGTGAAGAACTTAGTCGACAAAACACAAGATCAAAATCAGTCTTTACAAGGAGAGAAATCTCAATTCAAGATTCAAGAGACTTTTATTGTCATTACTTCGTACAATGAAACACTTACTTTCCAAGGTCTTCCTTCCTTACAGAATTAAAATAACTGAAACTTGATAATAATATATAACATTATTAAATAGGAGGTGAATGCTAATAGTTAAAATATATAGTGTAAAGTGTTGCATCTGCTAATTAACCTCTTGCTCTGTCATCTGTAGACTGCAGGACTTGAAAATATATATACACACACACATGTACATGTACATATATATATATATATATATATATATATATATATATATATATATATATATATATATATATATATATATATACATACAAGTATGTGTACCCTATATACAATAACACATTATTGAAATTTAACATTAATAGAATATTCTTATTAAATCTTCTCAATTATAGGCCTGTGCCATTAAAGTACATTGTTGTTGACCTTTTCGATACTTTATTGGTATTTAATGTTATAGAAATAAAAAAACAACATTGAATCATAGGATGTTTAGAAAGGTTATTAAAGGCCACGTCTTCTGAACTGAATGAGATACACTGTGATGGTAAGTATCGCTGCATCTCTAGACCTACGTCCTGTTTAATGTAGAAGATTTGGGAAATGAAAGTCTCAAAGGCACTTCATGTGACCCCCGACATGAGAGGGGGCAGAAAGAATTGAACTTACATCAGTGTTGTCGCAGCCGATCATCTCGCCGTAAGAGACCTGATGACACAGGCAGTAGGTGGGCTCGTTGGGGTCCACGGGCATGTCCAGCACATCGGATGGGTGCACGTTCCCAAAGTTGGTGGCAGGGCTGTTGAATTCTCCTCTGATGACGGAGAAGCGGTTATTATGATTATCAAACTAAATGTATCATTTCAAACATGAAGAGTGAACGCATGGTCATCATGAACTGGAAATGAGGTACACAACGTACGGTTGGAGGAGTTTGACTTTCTTCTGTGCGCTCTTAGGACTTCCATCTTCATCCGAGCTCTTCACTTTAGATCTTGTTTTAGCCGTCTTCTTCTCCTTCTGTCTGGTTTCAACTGGAATTACAAAACAACTTCATTTTTTCACTAAATGTGGTTTTAGTTACCCTGGCAGTCCTAAAAAACAACATATAAGAGATATTAAGCCGATTTAGTGGACACATACCTTTCTTCCCCTTGCTGGAGGTGGAATCATAGTCCGTGCTCTCGATTTGCTTTTCCTTCAGGTCGGCCTCAAACCGAGCGAGGTCCGTGTCAAGACGCCGGATGTGTTTGTCGACCTGCGGAGAATGATCGGCGGATGAAGGGTCTATCTCGATCTCATGTTACCGACAGACGCCTGTCCAATATCGTGTCTATTTCTAAGATACTAACCATCTCGTAGGTCTGCATGGCCAGTTGCACTTTATCATCTCCAAATTCTTTGCATTTACTGTAAGACTGCTGAATCTGCCTCAGTATGGACAGCTTCTGTTCGGAGGATAGAGTCCGCGCGTTGGCCGTGTAGTCTTTAGCCAGAGAGTCTATCTGTCCCTTTAGGTCTAGAAGGCAGACAAGTAATACTTAGTAGAGTCAAACATCTAAAACAACAACGAAACTGTCAAAAAGTCAAAGTAACAGATGGGGTCAAACTAATGTTTACAATATACAGATACAAGTTAGAGTGATGATTTACTTAAATCATAGATGTATGTTGTCTGCCAAGTGAACAGGATATAAAATAGCTTGGTTACTGGCAATAATATGCATTTATTTTAACATCACCCACCACTTATTATACTAAATTTACCAAAGTAAATTATTACCTCAAGGCGGTTATGTAGTATTTACTAATATTCTATAGATCAGTGGTTCCCAATCTCTTTAGCTAGTGACCCCTTAACATTAAGTAATGTGTTCATACTTTTCATCACAGGTTATAGTCGTTTGTGTTATATTGGATCGAGCACCGAGGATTGTGTTTGGCTGTCACTACTACAGTGTTCTCTGATAGTTTGTTGATGCCTGGCAGTTGTGTGATTATCCCGCCAGTAAAAGATCTAACTTGTGTTGCATCCTCGTCTCCGTGCATTTGTATCTAGCAGTGATTTAGATAACCCACGAATAGTATATAACTATAACAGTGACTTTATACATAGAGCATAAAGACACAACACAGTTCAATCAAAGAATGATGCCTCAGTCTTGGATTGTTTTAATTTAAAAGGTTGTTCTTCAGGTGAGCTGAAGAAGTTTACGTTTTCACAAGAAACGGGCAAACATTATAGACGCAAACAAAATACAGATACACTTTTCTATAACACGATTTTCGTATTCATAAAATCAGCTTAGACTCCACGACACGTAGGATCATTTTAGGGGACCCCGACCCCTAGGTTGGAAACCAGTGCCCAGATCACGCTGTTCAACCAGGAGCCAGAGGCGCGCAGCGGGGCGCGAGACGAGAGGCGTCTCCAGAGTCCAACAAGCGCAAAGCTGCACAGTGACGAGCTCATTGTCCTCACCCTCTGTGCGCTGATCTAGATCCCTCATCAGATTGAAGTTCCTCTGCAACTCGAAGGGCAAGTTTTCGATGCCTGGTGAAGTGAAGGAGACAACACACAGTTTAATCCCGCAGTGACAGCAACATGCAAAACAACGTTACCGCGAGCAGGGCAGCGGGCTGGTCACGAGCTGCCGCTTTAATAACACACACGGTGACGAGCGAAGGGAACACGCACATGCTGCGCGTGCTTGTGCACGTAATTAAAATGAGGCCAAGCGACTTGTTTCAGCACGATGTGTGTGTGTGTGTGTGTGTGTGTGTGTGCAACCTCAAACGGCATCCTCCGCCGTTCGGGTGCGACGCGTTCAACGCGACCCAGCAAATAGACCGAGCCGAACCCCGCGGACCGTTAGGACACAGTTGCATCGGTTAATGCACGCGAGGCTCGCGCGGGGACTTCGTTACACGACTACACACAACCCACAGCGCGAGCCGAGTAGCACAAAACGGAGTTCAGCATTAAGACGCATAATAAATAGCTTACTGTCCAAATAATGCTCCAAATACATCCCCGCCGCCATCTTAGAAAATGTAAACAACACAGCTTCCGGTCCGAAATGGACCGCGCTGATTGGCTGCTTCCACAGACTGCCGATATTAAATTGTCAACTAAACAAACGTGATCAATACTAGTTTACGACTTTAACATATTTAAGATCGACAGGGTTCAAGATGTCTGCAGTCTATATAGGACAGTCAAAACTTTAATTTAATAATAAATTCCCCGTTCTGATTTAGAACAATTGGATCATTTGAGAATCGGATTATATATTTTTATATCTTACATTATGATTTGTCGGAACATTAATTCAAGATACCTTGAATAGAGTACTCATTTTTCAATGCAATATATCACCATGGATGTTTAACTATTTAAATTGTAGATATCTGAAACAGGAATTTGGATTTATCTTGGATGTATTGACAGGTAAAACTACATTGGTAGATGTTTAATATGTAAAAAGAAATGTGAAAGCTATTAAATTAACAACGTGTTCTCCCAACTGGCTTCAACATTGAGCTGTACAGATCAAATGACCCAATGATGAATAATGAATCAAACAAATGATCACGGTATCTTAAAAATATTTATTATGTTTCACAGATTCATAGACGTTGTCCCGACCCTGCAATTAAATCAACAGACAAACATTATGAATATTCTGGAATACATAAAAAAAGAAGGACCCAATTTAAGTTAGGTCCTTGCCAACCATTGTGCATGGTGGCCGTTACAGATAATATCTGGCTGACCCACACGTACACACAGCAGTGTGGAACAGTATCGCTGCTGGGCAAGAACAGCACAAACACATTGGTTGGATGAATGAATGGCGCTCGGTCTGCAAGGAAGCTCGGCAAAGCTGTTACACAATCTGGTACTGTTCATCTCGGCGTACACACCGTCATTCTCCGCCGGTTTTCTTCAACAGGTTCATCAACTTTTTGTATTTATTCTTTCCCATTCTGCCATTTGCCTTCACGGCGGCTGCTTTGGACTTTTTGGCTTTCTTTTTTTCAGCCGGTGATGCTTTCGTGTCGGCAGCCGTCTTCGCAGCAGGCTTCTTGGTCTCTGCTCCTTGCACAGTCTCTCCATCCATCTTGGCAATCTTTGCCTTTTTTGGTCCAGCAGGTGAGTCCTTTTTGCCCTTCTTCTTGATGTTTGCGGGTTTCTTGGCTGCCGTTCCATTGGCTTGGGGTTTTCTCTTTAAGTCGCCTCCCTTGCCGGGAACAGTCTTCTTTTTCTTGTCACTCTTGGACGGTATCTCTACAGTCGCCTCAGGAACATCGGCATCGTCTTTTTCTACATAAATAACAGACATAGGATAAGTTCATGTTTAACATGTTAACCAACATGATGAAAGTTGGAAAGTGTTCATAAGAGAAAGCGTTACCTTTTCCTGTCGTCGCAGTTGGAACTACATTGGAGAATTTCTTGAACTTGGCCACAAAGAATCCATCCATGTTGTGGGAATGAGGGTAAAACCGCCGAGACAATCGCAGAGTAGGATGGAATCTACGTTCTTTGAACCTGAAAGAATGGAAAAACAGATTTAGGGTTGAAGATCAGATCACCTGCCTTTTGAATAACTCAACCGAGGGAAACGTTTATTTACCTGGTGAAGCCTTCCTTGCCAAAGTCTAGTCCAATGGGAACTAATTTGACATTTCTTTTCTTTAAAGCGTAGTCTACCACCCACTCGTTCTCCTCCACCTGGTGGAAGACATTTTGATCAGTACCCAAACCCCTCTTCTCAATACTCACATATAAACCTAAGAATGAATTAGCTGCATATACAGTGCACATACCATTATCGAACACGTGCAGTAGACCAGATATCCCCCTGAAGCAGACTCGGCATTGACAGAGTCAATGGCAGACAGAATCAGTTCTTTCTGCAAGTGAGCAGATCGCTGGATGTCGGCCTCATCCTGTCAGAACATAAGAGGGTGGGAGAAAAGAAACTATTAAACATTGCGAAAACCAAAAGTATATGTTTGGGTGCATACGTAGGCAGTGACGGTGTTTTACCTTGCTGGTCTTCACAGCTGGATCTTTAGCGATGACCCCTGTGCCTGAGCACGGCGCATCAAGCAGCACTCTGTCAAACCCACTCATCACCTGTGGGAAAACATTTATTAACACGTTAAGACACTTCATAAACTTGAGGGTAAACCATAGAGCTCAGGTCTACAGATGAGTGAACGTCACCTTTGGGAACTGCCTTCCATCATAGTTGCAGATCACGGTGTTGGTGACCCCCAGGCGGTGGACGTTGCCCACAACACTCTTCAACCTGTCAGCGTTGGCGTCATTAGCCACGATCATCCCGGTGTTTCTCATCAGCTGAGCTGAGGGTGGAACGTTCACAAATGAGGTCAAACAGATTTAACTTGCAGAAGCAACATATATAATCAATTAAATAATTAAAAAATCTGCAGATTAAACAAAATGCCTCATAAAACGAGTAAAACAAAGTATAACTGCAGCACATCTTACCAATATAGGTGGTCTTGCCTCCTGGAGCTGAGCTCATGTCCAACACCAACTCTCCCTCTTGTGGAGAAAGCGCCATGACGGGCAGAAAACTGGAGGCTCCTTGCAGCATGTACTGACCAGACAGATACTCTGGGGTTGCACCTGTTTAAAACATGGAAGGCATTAGACCATTAAAGCGGGAGTGATCTTTAACAGCTTCAGATTGTTGAAGTGAATGTGCTGAAACGTACCAACAGGTACTGAGGAGTCATAGATGACCAAACCAACTTTAGACCATTTCCCAAGAGGATCAAGGTTCACGCCTCTGTTGATCAGAGCCTAACGAGGAAAAACAGAGCAGAGTTCAACATCTGGGGTCTTGAAGGCAGCATTTGATACAAATTGTTTGATGAGGCAGTTCTTCTCTTTAGTGATGGTTTCTGGGCCACTCAAAAATAAAAGCCAAACAATTAATATTTCTGTTAATTTTTTATTTCTTTCTTTTCTCAAAGGCTAGTCCACGTGTTGTTGTTGTTCGGCTAACTGCGTAACTCAGATTGTATTGTTATTTCTTTGACAAAGTGCTGTTAAATCCTTTAAACATATCAATTATATATTACTACTTTATTTTTGCTTTTAAGTGAGTTGACATGTATGAAATACTACGAAGCACAAAAAGAATTTTAAGAATCTCTCCCACCCCGAGCTATTACCTGGGCAAGATCCCTCCTTCTTGTTTTCAGTGTGTTGGTCCGAATAGTGACCGGTCTCTGGATTTCATTGGCCTCAAGGAAATCAACCAGCTGTTAGCAAGAAAAAGGTAAAAATTCAGTAAAAAATTGTTTCACCCAACACATATTCTCAATCAGGTATTGACAACAGCAACTTATTCAAACATGAGAAGCACATCACAATGTCTTAGTTACTAAAGAGGAGAAATGAATAAAAACACCCACCTCTGAGAGAGGGAAGAGGTCCATTAACTTCTCAATGAGAAAGTTGTTGTAGCTGTAATACATGCACAGATCCTTCTTCAGAAGAGAAATGTACTCGGAGCGTTCTTTCCCTACTTCCCTCTTTTTTGAAAAATTACAAAGGACATCAACGTTGTCCTTAATTCTTTGATAGATTGTCTTCAGGTCCAGGGGGAGGATACCTGACAATGCAGATAAAGACATTATTTAGACCCCTTTTGCTGCTTTGAAATTGTTTTTTTTTAAAGAATTGTATGTCACTCACTTTCTTTCTCAGATTCCTCTGCATCAGGTAGCCTGAAGGCATCCATTTCATCCATGTTGGCTTGTACTGTATCTTCCTCATCAGAGTCAGCATCTGACTTCTTTTCCTTATCGCCACCATCTTCCTCCTCCTCATCGTCGTCATCATCATCCTCACTGTCTTGAGCTGCGCTTTCCTTCATCTTTTTCTCTTTCTTGGCTGCACGCTCAATGGGAAGAAGCTAGATGTGGAAAAAACAAGGAAAGTTGTCACTAAATCAAATTAGCTGTTTATCACATTACTCTAAATATATGTATGTATATATATATCTCTCAACAGTGAAGTGGTGGGACATCGAGCCAATCGGGGACTGTATGGTCACACTGGCAGTTTTGGCTAATAATTCAATTTAAACATTTGAGTCACAATTTGTCAAATTTCAAGTCTTAAATAAAGAGCAACAACAAAAAAGTATTGAACAATTTGACATACTTCTTCTCCGTCACTGTCTTCTTCCGCTGCTGCTTCATCACCACTGCTCCCTTCAACTGCACCGTAGTCGTCAACCATGTCATCATCATCATCATCGTCGTCGTCGTCCTCCTCCTCTTCTTCTTCTTCAATCCCTAGTTTGGCGCCCTTCTTTCCTTGGTCCTTTGCTGCCTTCTTTGTCGGTTCCTGCTGCTTGTCCTCTTCCTCGTCGTCGTCGTCTTGCTCCCAGTGCGCGTCACTGTCATCATCACTTTCAGGTTCATCACTTTCTCTCTTCCTCTTTGCCGGTTTAAGCCATTGACTGTTCTCATCAGTGAAACCTTGAGGTTAAAAAAGAAACGGATAATAAATACCACAGATTTCTTCTGTGCTTAAAAATAACTTTAGCAACAGTTCAAAAGCACATCAGTTTGTCCTTCTATTCAGGAGCTAGTTTGTAATTATCTGAACTTGTTAATAGAAACATCACAAACACATGTGTAAACCCTGATGTGGTTACCTTTCTTGGGCTCTCCCTTAACAGCCTCTTTCGGCTTTTTTTTCAGGACTCTTTTTGCAGCTCTGTAAAATAACAATACGAGTGAGCAACATGTAACTGTAATGTTATTTTATGTTGTATAATCAGTCAACAGCTTACCTTTTCCTGCCTCGACTTGACAGGCGTTTTGGTCCCGTCGCTTCCTCTGCAAATAAAAGAAGAACTCTTAAAAAACAAGCCATAATGATGCATTCCGCCAAAACAAGTTGTACACTTTATGGCATATTGCCAGAGTTGAAGTGTGTCTTTATAAATAATTGATAATCACCATCAGTTATAAACTTGGCCAACTCAGTCTCTGCTCCTTGTTGCTTTTTGGATTTTCTTCCTGGCCCTCTCTTCACCTTGTTGGTGGGATCCAACTTCCGACCCATGACTCCAAGCTACAGAGAGTAAAATAATGTTTACAAACCCTGTGTAATAAAACATTGTTAGTATATATGAATAGATGCCAGTGTTTCTACTCTGCTTTAATAGGATGCACACAATTTTACCGACACAGTAAATGACAGATTGTTGACAATTAAAAATATATATTCTTACAACTCTTAGTGCTTGAATTGTAATAAAGATGTATCGACAGTCCTATCAGGATATAAAGCTTACATATAGTAATTTCTAAGAAACTAATATATTGTGGTCTGTTGTAGAAGACCGCTGCAAATACTGTGGTCATTGGACGAAGTCAGCTCATGAAGAGCAATGGTTAAACAGAGAAACAGTAACGTTTCTTAAGTAATTAAACGTAATTTATAATGACGTAGTTCTGGTGCAAACCGGCCAGCAGACAGCATATATGAATTTAATTAAATTGTGATCATTTTAAAAACATTCACACTTCCATGGGTATCTAATTAAGAGTTGGGCCGCATAACGTAAAATACATGACCCAGTTCACTATCAATGCATTTTTTCAACCTTCCTCATACTAGTGATATTTTATACGGATTAACATTTGTGGTGAAACACGTACCCTAATGCGTTTAGGGGCTTTTTAACATAATGCTGGGAACATAAGCTAACGCGACCAGTCACACAGAAACAGAACGTAAATTGACCTAACTCCACATGTCGTGTTTGCAAGTTAAAAGCACGGCCTCGACTATTAACACCGACCGACTGATTCTTTACACAATAATCTCAGCAATAATTCTCGATAAACTCACCCGTGAATTTGTTCCTTTTTGATGAAACTTCTGCGTGTACGCTCTAAGATTAAAATACCCACACGTGAATTTCCCTTCAACACGTTGTGGAAGAACTTCCGTCGCACATCAGTGACGTCACGACGGCGTCGCCGGGGCCGAAGGTGGTCAGACGCGCGCGCAGAAAAAAGAAAAAAGGGAAACTGTTTACAGTGACGCACACATTCTGCGACAATCCAGCCGAAGACATCATGGCGGTCCCTGTGGATAAGAAGCGTGGTCTTGAACATTTGGACGAATATGAGCCAAAACCTGCGAAACATCTCCGCAGCCTTCACGACCGCATGGCGGAGAGGAGGCTGGTTGTTATTCTGGAGGGAGCGTCGTTAGAAACCGTGAAGGTGAACCGTGAGGGTCGTGTGTTGTGATGTAGTGTGACGACAGTAGCCATAACTTTCTTTAAACTGGACTAGCTTCACTATAATGAGATGTTTTGTATTTTACAGGTCGGAAAAACCTTTGAGCTGTTAAACTGTGACCAACACAAAAATATGATCGTCAAAAGTGGAAGGAATCCGGGGCACATACGACCCGACATCACGCATCAGGTAAACTCATGAACAATAGTTTGCTGTTTTTTAACTTTCGTCTGTTGTGAACTTCAAGAGAGAAGTTACATTTAGTTTCAATTCAATAATATTGAAATTAGAGGAGATATTCTGAGGTCTGGGATGAGGCTACGTTCAGCATCCGACCATGTGGTACAACCCTGAAATGTACACGAGTCACGAAAGTACATCAAATAATCAAATATGCTGATCTCCAGCTTGACTCTGCCTAGGACAGGTATTTTGATATCTGCGTGTATTGTCAGACAATAATTAACAAGAAAGAAGTGGAATTTATTATAGAGAAGCTAGAAAGTGTCTCCATTAGATCATTTGTTCATCAGAGACCACTGACTAGTATATTTTAATACAATTTAATGGATACTTATCAAAAGTATTTATCCCATGTTGATCTGAAATAACAGTTTTAAAATAGTAGTAGTATCAATACAGTTCTACTGCCAGTATATGTTTGGTTGTATACTTTTTTGTCATTGCTGTGTAATATCAATTACAAAATTAAATAACATTACTATTTGTATTTCCTTTTACCAGAGTCTACTCATGTTGATGGACAGCCCGCTGAACAGGGCAGGCCTGTTGCAGGTTTACATCCACACAGAGAAGAACGCTTTGATAGAAATCAACCCACAAACCCGCATCCCTAGAACCTTCACTCGCTTCTGTGGCCTTATGGGTAAAATATAATTGTTTGTGTATAAACTGTGTGTTTGTGTGTGTGTGCGTGCATATATATATATATATATATATATATATATATATATATATATATATATATATATATATATATATATATATATATATATATATATGTAAAGTAAGTAAGAGAAACCTTCAGTCACCTCTTGTATTGTTCCATGACCTGAACCTGGCCTCTACTTGGCTGATCTCCTGATCATTCTTTCTTCTCTTCTTGTATCTTAGTTCAGCTGCTGCACAAGCTGAGTGTCAGAGCTTCTGACGGCCCTCAGAAACTTTTACGGATGATTAAAAACCCAGTGTCCGACCATCTGCCTCCCGGCTGTCCCCGCATGTCCACCTCCTTCTCTGCTACTGGAGAGGCCGTCTGTCCTCGGTCTCTGGTGCCAGAGGGACCGGCTGCGGTGGTGATCGGAGCCTTTGCACATGGAGCGGTAAATACGTCTATCAATGGTAGCTTATTCACTGCTCTGAACATCACATATCTATGGTAACAATCTTTGTCTTCATTAGGTGAATGTGGACTATACCGAGAAGACGGTGTCCATCAGTAACTACCCCCTCTCTGCGGCACTGACCTGTGCTAAAATGTGCTCTGCCTTTGAGGAAGTGTGGGGTGTCCTGTGACAAAAGGTCAATGAGCTCCTGGTGTTGACCTGGCAGAGACAGTATGGACCTTTTTAATGGACTAGGAATGGATATGATGTCCAATCCACATGGACCACAGACATGTATCCTGTTATACACTGCATGTGTATACTTTTATGATGGTGTTTGGCCACCATGTGAAAAATTAAGTTTCTGTACCACGTGTTCCTTTTTCATTTAGGAGTGTGGCTGTATTTTATACCATTTATCACTTGCACCATTTACTGAGTTTTGGATAATCAATACAGTTGCATTAAAAATGTTTGACTAAATGCTGAGTGGTTTTCTTTCATAGACTGATAAGTGAAATACACAATATTAAGAGATAATGGGTTCCATGTTCTCATGGTAATTATGATGTACTCTCTCAGATTCATTCAAAAGGAAATGTACCATTTCAGAGTGCTTGAAAGGTTTTAGTTTATTACTGCTAAACATACACTACTGTACATGCTAATAGTAGTTCATGCCTCTGTTTCCTTCCTGCTGTTGTTGGTGATTTTCTTCTTGCTTAGGGTTTCTTTCTCCATCTAAGATTGTAGGATTTTGTCTGTTTGGGATTTTTTGGGAAAAAATAAAGTACTTTTTAAATATTATTGATGAGACGAACCTGCTGTCTCTAAATTGAAATGTAAGGTGAAGCCAACATTGTACATGGAAGAAAACTGCTGCTGTACTCAGTTGATTGAAACTTTCAAGTATGTTCCACATTCGACCAACACTCAAACTATGAATAACAGCATTTAAGCAAACATTTTCTGTTCTAATCTGAAATATAAACTGGTCGTCGGGTCATCGTCTCTGAACGGGTTTTGTCGTTGTCGTTTCTCTGCACGCCTCCAGCTGCAGTTCTCGTCCGCGTCTTGTCTGTTTATTAACAGATTACTCTTGAAATCTCTCCAGCCGCTTGTTGGATAGTTTGGCCTGGTGTTTTTCTTCTTCTAATAAAAATTATCCTGTTTTCTGAGGTTATTATCTTAATCACCTAGGAGACACACTGTTTTTGTTACAATGGTAGCATATAAAGCAATAAAGCAGAGAAACAGGAAGTGAAAACAGTTTTTCAAATGTTTATTTTATTAACATGAATATGCAACAGTGTGTGCAATCTGTCAATCCAAACATATCTTAACTACTGATACAAAACATGTCGTGATTATTTACCTGTACATACTTCCACAATCAACATGTAATAATAAACTATATTTGTAACAATATTTGTAAACATCAGTGTGCTTTTGATTATTATTAAATAAACAGACAAATCCATAACAATAACTAGAACAGGCACTCGGTAGAGCGCATACCTTCGCCATAGACACTTTCTTGGTACTTTTTCATGACCTTGACCTTTGACCCGATCAATCCCAAATTAAATTAAATGAAATAAAACTTATCCCTGATAATAACCAATCATCCCACCAAATGTCATGCGATTCGGTTTAATACTTTTTGAGTTATGCAAATAACACACATACAAATAAATAAATAAATAAATAAACAGCGATCAAAACATAACTTCTGCATTCTCAGAATGCGGAAGGTAATAACAATAAATACACAAAGGAGCCCTGCTGGTGCTTCAGCATGTCTGTGATGAATGCAGCTGGCTTGTATTGGGGCACTGCAGCCTCGTGGGACAGAGGTCAGACTCGGCACACATCGCTGTAATTAAGAATGAGGGCTCCATGGGCATCACTTCTCCGTATGGGTCAGAGACGCAGTGAACCTAGAAAGGGAATATAATAAAATACATGCGATCAGTCGCTGATGGGAAAGCTGGTGGCAGTTGTAATTGACTAACAGAACCACTGTACCTGTGAAAAAGATGTGAGAAACAGGCGCGTGTGTGATAGTCCTGAGATGGAGGTGTCACTCGGATGGTTCTTTAGACTCTGGTGATAAGCCTGTGGGGGGGGGGATGTATGAGCTCAAATGTTGTCTGAAACACTAACAAGTGTCTGACGATTGCCGCTCACCTGCAGTGCTATCTGCAGGGCAGAATACTGCACCCACAGCTCCTGCTGCTGCGCTGCTGACAGAGACGGCGCTCCGCCTCGGCCCGCCTTGTCCGTCACAGCGAGGTAGCGAGCCCACACACACTCCCCCACAGCCTGCACCATCTCACTCTGAGCGTGAACTACAACACAACACACAGATTGTTGGAATACGACATTAAACGGTCTGTACGCTGAGGATATGGAAAAGGGTTGTTATTAAAGCGGCTGCATGACCTCAACATGACACACATGAGCTTCTCTTACCATCAGGCAAAATCAGGTGGAGGATATCTTTGGCGATAAGGAAACCCATCACACCATAATTCATTGCCCTGTTTAGAAATAATGCAAACAGTGTGCTTTAATGTTCAATAATAAGTCTTGAACACGTGAAAACTCAAAGTATTTTTAATATCAGTGTACACTTTACCGAGGATAGGTAGGATGGAAGAGAGGAGGGATGAACATTCCCATGGGAAAGAGGAGCTCGTCCCCCAGGAGAAATGGCGTGACAGACAGACTAAAGGAAAAGAGAAAAGACTAATTAGACGCTCAACACATTCATATCAACTCCCAACTTTAAGAATCAAGGGCGACTCTTACATATCGGCCGCCTCGGCCTCCTCAGTCAAGAGTTGAATGCGTCTCTTCCGCCTCATGGAAAGTAACTGGACATAGTTGGAGAAGAAGCTGTTTGTGCCGACTGTCACCTGGAATCAAAACGGATGAAGATGAGGCAGCTCGTATTAAACGTTCATCGTTGTGTGCAATACACCTGACATGTTGTTGAGCGAGTTTAAACAGGGCTAAACTCACGGGAAGAGGTTAACACCTATGTAATGTACCTTGGCAAACAGCAGGTTGAGCTCAGCCTCACTAGAGATCTCCTTCGTGGTCCAAAGTCTTGGAATTAAAGACTGAACCTGGAGGAGGAGAGGCTTTTTAAAAAATATCAAAACGCCATTAAAATGCTGTTTTAGGAAGTACAATGACCACTCCGGCTTCACTTGTTACCTTCTTCATGACAAACTGGAGAGTCCTCTGATCTGTCCACTTGAGTTCATGTAATTTGGATTTAATGGAGGAGAATATATTTTGAATAATCTCCTCTGTCTGTTGAATAATAAATATCTTAAATACACATCAGCCTTAAAATTGAATCGGCACGCAATTAAAGAGGTCCTGAATGACCAGGAGGCCACTCACCTCTCGGTGCGCGGTCCTCTTCCTGAGAAGGTGGGTAAGAACCAAGTCAAATCCTCTCTCTGTCTCTAGTACACAGTGTTTCCAGCGCTCATCTACCTGGTGAAGAGGCTACTGAGACTTAACACACCACCTCACATCGTTTGTGTCATCTTTTTGTGAAAGTACAGCGGGTTGTCTGTGTCGACTCACCCCTTTAGCGCCTCCCAGAGCCACAGACAAATTCTTTGCCGTTTCAGAAAACCTGGAGCCGAGAGCAGGCATCAAGGTGTGCAGCAGATAAAGGACCATGTACGTACGGACGGGACCACTGAGTGGATTAAAAAAAACAACAACAAGGAAATGACAGGAATAGTCTCTGCGTGTCCGATTTCTTTGTTTCGTGCCGCCAACAGTACCTGGTGCTCAGCTCATGCTCGTTCAGCCATTTGCCAATGATGAGGGACATTTGCACGATGTAGGGCGAGTTGTGCAGAAGGACGTGATCGTCTTCGACGAGTGGCAGCGGATGGAAAGCGGCCTGCAGGCAGCCCAGCCAATCAATGGCCGGGGCCCGGATCTGATGGCAGATTTACGTAAAGAAAATCACCCCAGTCCCAGTCCGCCACCCCTTCCCCTCCTCTCGTACCTGCAGCTCTCGGATGCTCATGCGCTGATAGAGCTGCCCTTTGGACTGGCGAAAGTGCAGCGGGGCAGCAGCCGCAGCCAACTCAGAGGACAGAGAGGTGAAGCGGCCCACGTGCGTCCTGATGATGCCGGGCGGGGCCCCCAGCAACGCCAGATATCTCTCATAGGACGCCAAGAAGGGAAGTAGCGTCTGGATGAAAAATGACAGGAGAACGATGAAGCAATGCATAAGTGGGAAGGATGAATATCGTTAGAAATTCCTTTTGTGGTCCGGCGAAGTCCCCAACCTGAGTTTTAGCCTCGGACTTCAGTGTCTTGCTGTTCCATTCGATGGGGATCAACAGATCTGGCTGATCAATCTGTTGACCGACAGGAGACGTAAGTTAAAGCCATGAGCAGAACGTGGCTGTGGCAGCGCTCCCACCAGTCAGGACACATTACTCTAATGGATACCGGCCTGGATATATCTTTTGGTTGTCTCGCGGGGAACTTCATTTGGGTCTTTGCCCACATAGAGGTTGAAGAATGGAAAGGTGGCGTAGTCTCTCATGAGCAGGCTCAGGGTGGAGTTAAAGTCGGTCCGATTCCACTGGCCTGATACCGCCCAGCCCCCGAGCTGCATGCAGAGACAGCGAGACAGACGGAGGGTATGCACGTCATCTCTTTGTGTCCCGTGTGGCGTAACTGACACATCAATTCATCCTGGCCTTTGCAGAGAGGTGATAATGCAACATTTAACCACTTTTCTATTGGGATTCATCAGCCAAAGGCTCATGAAAGAAAAGCATTTAGTGATCTCACTCTGTGGATGAGTGAGAGGAAGGGCTCAGCTCCAGCGGTGTCTACGGATCGGGTGTCCAAACAGGAACGGTAAAACCCTTTTGCCTTCTGCACGGCTGCACTGTCCGGCCTGTCGTTTGATTCTGACAAACAAAACAAGAAAAAAACACAATTCAGAAGGTTCTTTGATATTATTAAAACACCTGAAGCAGTACAACGCTTCATGTACATCAGAGGACATTTAGGTTGCATACTAATACCCAAAATCTCCCTGAGGTACTGCAGCAGCACCGTTTTTCTGTCTGGTATTTTCTCCTTTCTCAGTCTTCGATCTTCTTTCTCTTTACGCCGACCTCTCCTCTCCGTCCACACAGACTTCTGTTCCTGTGGATGTCCAGGGATGTCCTCCTCCATTTGCCCCCCCACATTGTCTGGTGAAAGTATATCCGACCGACACGTGGACAAGAAGTAATCGCAGGGCTGCGTGAAGGGATCAGCCGACATGGACAGACGGGCTGAGGCCCGCTGGCAGGCTGGGGAGAGACATGGAGTCGCTACGGGGAACAGGGAGAAGACAGTCGGCACAATGGCACATTCTAATAAAGTGTGTACTTTTGTTGTGCTTCTTTGGAGGCCTACCTTTACCTGCCTGGATACTGCTATGTTGATGATTATAATGCATAAAGTAAACAAGTCCCACAATGGCACTACATAAGAAGAACCCCGAAAGGAGGAGAAGCAGCCTTCGATGGGTGATCCACAGCGGCCGCGCTCTGTGCTGCTGCTCTGGGAGAGACTCGGAAAGCTGGAGCGGCGGAGGCCGACGGGGGGCGGAGGGGTCTCTGGTGGTGAGTGGCAGCTGAAACAGAGGTGGAGGCTGGAGACCCCTCACAGATTCTGTCTGTGATGAAGGCTGGACTATATATATATATATACATATATATACATATATATATATATATATATATATATATATATATATATATATATATATATACACACACATATATATATACATACCTTTATAAGTATATATATATATATATATATATATATATATATATATATATATATATATATATATATATATATATATACCCTGTGATCATTGACAACAGCGTTCACTGCTGCTGGCTTGTAAGATCTCACTCAGTTCAGAAAGTAAATATTAAAGTCACTGGTCAGCAGCTCGTCTATGAACAACATGTTTGGTTTCTACTCTTTTCCAAAGTAACCAAACGAAGTGCTGACAAACAACACCGGTTTGTATTTTGAACATGAAGCACATTGCAGACCTCATCATAGACAGTTTAAATAATAATGACAGTTTAAGGAACATCGATGGCTCTGCTCCACTTCCCGGCAACTAAAACCTGCGTTAGCTTCATAACCGTGTCAGCACAACAAACACAAGGTCAGCTTTAGTGTTGTTGGAAAGATCCTACCTCAAGCTCGACTGGAGTGTCAATCATTCTTAGCAGATGGATGGTTTTCTTTTACTTTTGATGTTCGACATGTGCTCCCTCTTCCTGCTGCCCTTCCTTTAAACAGCTGTCATCTCAGCTCTATCTCTCCTCATCACTCACTTCTCTCCTCATCGGACACTGATAAAAAAACCTCTGCGCCTTGCGTTCCTCTCCAGAACAGATAATCAAGCAGACTGGCGGTGCTCTGGGTCATGCATGTCGAGGTCTAGTGCTTCGTGAACACTTGAGGAACTGAGCAGAACTCACTTTTTTCACTCTTCACTTATATTTTCACCCTTCACTTTTATTTCCACTCTTCCTCCTGCCTGCACTGTTCAAAGCTTGAGAACGGAAGGCCAACGCATCGCTTATGCTTATACATTGTTACATTGCAAAGGACGACGACAAACACTTCGTGGAAATTAACATGCGCAAACGCACACGCACACTTCTGCTGTCGTCACTATCAGTGCAACACACGGCTGTTGACATCTGATAGAGCAGTGCGGCGGAGGTTGCGCAACAGTGTCACGCATCAGTGAGTTGTGGATGTCACATGGAGGCCGAGAATGATGGGAAAAACAAATATGACAAACTCAAGTAGTGTGCAACTTTACAGAGACGACTACTATTTCCTGATTGCTGGAGGCTAATATATATATACATATACATATACGTTTGTACAGTTGACAGTCGAGAAATGAAACAAAACCATTTGGCATTTATCTTTCTATTTATTTATTTATTTATTTAATACAGCCAAAGGGGAAGGGTGGGGCTAAATAATGTTTTAAACATATACACATTCACACATATCAAACAGGAATTTATAAAAAAAAGTTATATTAAAAGACAAGGCATCCGCATGTATTACAATAGGACATAACACAACGGCAGATAAATGAAACTGTGAAGGCATCATCACACGTTTAAAATCACATAGTGATGACGAAGGCAGAGCCACGAAGGTGGAGGAGTTGGTGCAAACAAAAAGACATAATACTAGAAGGAATGCCACCACCGCTTACACAGATCACATGCAATGCTGAATACCTGTTGCCATGTTAGTCGTTCTGGTGGTATAGTGCACCAGGCTCAATGCAAGCACAAGATACAACCGATTTATGTGGAATGAATTTCTGTAGCTGCAACAAGGCTCAACATTAAAGGAACAACAGGATACAATAGTGGAGAAGACACGACTCCAGGTTCAGAATGAAAACAATTGTAAGCATTTATCAACGAAATACAGTACAGTAAGATAGGACTAAAATACTATATAACCAACTTGATCAGAATTAAGCACAAAAGAGGAATAATAGAAAGAATAGTGGTATTTACTGTAATAATAGAATGGATCAAGACCAAGAAAACTGGGCTTAAACACAAAAGAGGTGAGTCAAAAAATGTAAACTCATGCAACTGTTTTATTGACCTTAATCCTGCCAACAGCGTTGAATTATTTGGTCAACTATTTTGTAATATCTGTTATTTAAAACTAAGCTATTGCTTCTACTGGTCTATTATCCTGCTTTAAGTTATTGTGGCACTGGCACACATACAGTATAACCTTACTACTTTATAATAATAATAATACAAAAATGTCCATCAATTATATTATTTAAAGCAAGAGATTCCAAGGAGATGCATATCAAAAGCTACTATCATGTTTCTCAATGGTGTCTAATACAAAATTGATCATGTGCGGGGGGGCTTTAGAGTCAAAGTGACACTTAAAGGCTATTTTATTTCACTATGGAACTGTGCAACGGTCACGTGATAGGTCCTGCGTTCAGCCACGCAGCTGGCGTTTATAATCCCTGGAATGAAATCTGTGCTCGTCAAAACGTGTGCATCAAAAAGCATGCGTCTTAAAATACAGTTGGATCCAAACCATTGGAGAAGAAAATGGCTGATTTTTGTTCTGATCTTGCCCGTATACTGTGTGTTTGATCAAAGGAGAGAGAGTAACAAAACATATTGCTAAGCATGCCTGTAAATGATAAAATTCACATCACGAAAAACTAAGAGCAACATTTACTGGTTTTATAGTTTTTCTGCAGTCAACGTTTCAGCCTATATGACTTTAAAATGCTGTAGTTGGCGGGTATAAAAGCCCTTTCTAGGCGGGAAAGCATCAATAACCATGCTTGCAGGCACAACTCCTGCCAAAGCGTTAAGGATAAGCTCTACCAGCAGCCAGAGTGGTCAAATGGGAGCGCTCTGCTTCTCCTCACCCTATGGGAACCATCCGTCTCAGCATCATTGCTGTAGCTACAACACTCACAGGGAAACAGACCAGCCAGTCTTCAGATGGACTTATCTCAGTGTATGGTGCTACTAACACGATTGAGGGATTGAGGCGAGAGACAAAGAAAGGCAATTTTATATTCATCAGACTGATCTTTTGCCCAAACTACTCTTGTGCAAGTTTTGCTGGAGATTTAAGCGTAAACATAGAAATGGCACCAAAAAAAGAAACGTTCTAGTCCATAAAGAGGACTAGATGAAGATTGGAGAGTTTGAGATTGGGAATGAAAGATGAGGGGAGTTTATTCCAATGCAGTACATTACTTCTGCACTGAAGTGAACACAGACGAGGAACACTACACCGTATTTGCATGCAGATATACCTTTCCACACATTCACACTCACACCTGCGCACATATACTGAATACAGCCCCGCTGCAAAGGCCAAACAACAGCTGAATGAATCCTGTGCTTTTGGTTCATAGTTAATCTGAGTCACGTCGCTTCGGCCAATCACTGCGCAGCTTGCTTGGCCCGCTGGGTGTGGCACTTCATACACAGGATCCTACCATCAAATGGATAGCAGCCATTTTCATCCGCTTCTATGGAGAGAGGGCGAGCACAATCCTACAGGACAGAACACATTGGGTTTAATTACTTAATTAACATCTTGTTAAGTGTTTAGGGTTTATTGAATGCATTTAGTTTTACCTCACAACGGTAACACTTAAGGTGGAAGTTCTTTTCCAGAGCCACGACTCTGACGGTCTCCTCGCTGCCCTGGGCTGGAATGATGGGTTCATTGCAGCTCACACACAGAGGGGAGAAGCGCCTGAAACACAAGGGGGGAGCTGGCTGTTGGTGGATGGACTGGAGCACATCCACACACAGTCACACACATTCACATGCATCATTTAGGAACACCTAAACAATATATTCTCATGAAACCAAATCAAATTGGCTGCTTCTCGGCCTGTCGGCTAGTGGTAGTGAGGCTTTATTGAAATTATTGGAGCCTGAGACGCCAACCGACTCCCTAAACTGGAGAGGAAGGCCGGCTCCATCACTGGCTGCAAACAAGACGATCCGGAACAGAGGGGGGAGGTGAAGAAAGGATGGTCCATATGGGATAACCCGGACCACCCTCTCCACCTCCTGCTGCAGGGACAGCGGAGAACGTTCTCTAACAGACTGCTTCAGCTCCGCTTCACAAGGACAGATACAGGAGAACATTCCTGATACAGGAGAACATTCCAGATACAGGAGAACCTTCTTAATACAGGAGAACCTTCCTGATACAGGAGAACCTTCCTGATACAGGAGAACCTTCCTGATACAGGAGAACATTCCTACCCACTGCTATACGACTGTGTAATAAATCACCTCTGGCCAGATCCTCCTAAAATAGAATCAATATTGCAGCGATTTCAATTTATATACTTTATACTCACTATATACTTTGCATTTTCTTAAACAAAATCTCTGCTATTTCTATCCATCCATCTATTGTAACATGCCTCGCAATCCAATCACTTCATCATAGGAAATGACTAGAGATGTAATATTTCCATATCCTGGAGGAATCAGCCGCCAGTCCTACCTGTGGTAGTCCTGGACACAGTAGGGGTTGTTGTTGTCATCCGTGATGAAGGGCGCCCCCTCAAGTGTGCAGGAACAGGTGCTGCAGCGGAAACAGTGGGAGTGGAAACACTGGCCCACGGCCTTCAGCACCCGGTCGGTGATCCTCTCCCCGCAGCGGGAACACACGGCCAGGGAACTCTGAGGAGGAGCAGGAAGCTGCTAAACTCACGGGGTCCACATCGGTCAGCACACTCGACTCACCCAAGGGTGCACTGTGCACATTACAACAGGAGTTCAACTCTAAAAACACGAGCAGCTTCAATGAAACTATAAATAATAAAAGACATTTCATGTGTGAGGTGTTGATCTTTTTGCAGTGACCGCTAATGACCTCTGCGGCGCCCTCACCGTGTAGCAGTCGTCACACTGAGGCGCTCCATCCCTGTCATAGAACTGCATGCCCTGCAGGGGGCGATGGCAGCTCATGCAACAGAAGCAGTTGGAGTGGAAGAGTTTGTCCATGGCCCTCACTGCGGGCTGCGTGCGGGACAGAGCCTCGCCACACTTCCCACAGACCTCTAGAACGAGTACAGAGATGTGCAATCCAGATTATTCACTAATGCAGCCATCTTCCCAAAAATAATTATAGTCACCCTGACTAATGAGCGTAGTATTGGAGTCAACAAAGTTATTTCCACAGATGATAAACACGGCTCACATGGCCCAGAGAACCAGTGCAGACATAAACATTAGTCCTCTACACATCGTTAAATGTCAGAATGAGCTTTAGACACATTTCCAGAAACGTTTTGCATTCAGTGTGTGGTATGCACATGCAAACCACTTTGTTTATAAATGACTATTGCAATACATTTGGCTGTTAGTTTGCTCATGAATATCACCCCCGTGTTTACATGTGTGTACCTGAAGGAGAGGAGGTGATGACCGGTGCGTGTGTGTCCATGTCTTTGATGAAGTCCTTGGTCATTCTCTCCAGCTCCTCCACTTCCCTCATATTCAGAGGAACACCTCCACCTGGGATCGGAACTGGGCCTGGGGGTGAAGGCTGCACACACACACACACACACACACACACACACACACACACACACACACACACACACACACACACACACACACACACACACACAGACACAGACACAGACACAGACACACACACACTTAGTTTGTTCAGCCTCATAAAACATCCTTTATAAAGTATGTTGTTATTCATCGTTTATATTGTTATTGCTTTTATTTGTTCAGTTTTCACTGTGTAAAGTGCCTTTAAATACCCTTTTAAGGTTTAATAAATAATACAAATAAAATGTATTATTATTTACAATTGAGGAGTTTACCTTGGAAGTCAAGGTTAGTTCAGGTCCATATTTCTGATCTGATGACTATAAACTAAATGTGTACTTCCGGTTCCATCTATTGTGCATGAAATGCAAATAAAAGCCAAATAAAACGGGGACGTACTGTTGATGCAGAAGGCGTTTTCATTGGGTGGTTCATTGAGGACGGGAGAGATGCCATCATCTTGGGTTGAGGAGGAGGCGTCGCAGCCGGAGGGTTCTGGTTTGCGTTCACCTGACTGGCGAAGGGGGAACTCTTCATGTGACTGGAGGCCGGGGCAGCTGCCATATTGTTTGGTAAGGTAGGAGGAGCAGGGGGAGCTGCAGGAGGTGGAGGAAAAGAGCTGGTGGCAGATGGAGGGGAAGGTTTTGGTGCAACACTGACTGGGGCGGTGTTCTGGTTTAGGTTCTGGTTCAGCTTTTGGGCCAGAGAGGTTGATGACGGTGCCGTTCTCCCCCCGAAACCAGACTTCGGGGCCACGGCCGGGGCTTTAGCAAACGGCTGAGGAGCAGAGCTTGGGGCAGAGCTGTGATTGGCTTGTCGGTTTGTTCTGGCTTTGAGTTCCTCTGCCCAGGGTGCTGGTGGAGGCCGGTCTCCCATCTCAGGGGGCGGGAGGAAGGAGAGAGATGGTTTCGGAGCGGTCGGGGGAGGAGCTGAAGGCTTGGGTGCTGGTGCTGGTGCTGGAGAATACTGAATACTGCCCGGTAACTGGAGATAAAACAAAGACAACAATCAAATGTATCTTCAGATTATTTCATCTCAAAACCCTAAAACTTTCATTTACTATCACTAAAAAGAAGGAAGTTAATATCACTGAAATACTGCAGGCAGATACTTTTATTATATTGAATGAGGTACTGTTATTAAATCAAACATTGGAAGCGTTCCACAGTTTGAGCTTATCAGAAGTGCTTCGTCTCCCCGAGATTTTATTCTGCCGTTTTGAGCCAACATTATTCTGCCGTGATCCAGTACCTCCCAGTTGGATAAAATCCCTCTCCATTTATGGCCCTCTCACTGAGTCTCTGGCAGGACACGCTGACTTCATCACACTCGTGCTTTCCGCTTAAATCTGTGTGCATCGCTCGCTTTCACTTCAAGTGTCTCCTCTCACTGTGAATCAGCCGCTACTTCACTTTTATCTCTCTTTCAGTCTAATGTGGATGTGCGGTTCACTTATCATTGAGAGTTCAACCTGCACAGATGAAGGGATTAATGAAACCAAACTATTTCCACTGACCCGTCTACCTTTCTCAGGGTTCTTACACATTTTGACTGATGGATTTCCAGGACTTTTACATGACTTTTTCATGACTTTAAACCAAATGTGCATGACCAAACTGAAATCTCGGTATAAACATGAACAATTTAGAACATTTTGCGTATTGATTGCGTACGCCGGCTTATATTTTGAGCGTCTTTCTTTAAAAAACACATTAATTATTTTAAACTCTGCGTAAATGAACATGTGATTATAACACATTTCCATGACTTTTCCAAAACTTTTATGATTTACATTTTTTCCATGATCTTTTCAGGCCTGGAAATGACCATTTTAAAATTCCATGACTTTTCCAGGTTTTCCATGACCGTACGAACCCTGCTTTCTCTTTGTCTTTTTTCTTTATCTAACTCGTTCTCATTTTCTACCACGTGGCTCCTGTGAGCCAAAGCCAGATGAAACGTCCTCTCTCATCCACGCTTCAGATCTTCCGTCCATCCGTATCCTAATGTCTTGTGTCGTGTATTCTCCATCCCTCCATGCGTCGTACCTTAGGGTTATGAGGTCCCCTGGTCTCCATCTCAGACAGCAAGTCAGTGAGGGAGTCCAGCTGTTTATCGAAGCTCGTCTGCTTCTCCACCAGCCTCTGGCAGAGGAAGACGGAAGGAAAGTACATTTATTTACACGAGTAAAGTGATCACAATGAGGAGAATGAGGTCAGACCAAGAATTAATAGGTGGATGATAATGATGACAAATTGTCACATAGTAAAAGGTTCATATTCTTCTTTGATTCAGACTGTTTGGTTCTTTTATCTAAATATGGTGCTTGCAGAATCGCTTGGATAAATTACTGGAGTGGAAAACCCAGAATGAAAGAATAAATGATGAACAAGTAAACTTAATAAAGTGATCTATGATGACGTTGAATAAAATAATAATATCATCATCGTATTTCCCTGGTTGGATGAGAGAGATACAACTATCTGATGAATTATTTAAATGTGTATTCATTGGGTTGTTTGCAGTGTAACATTGATTTAAACACAAGATAAACTAATGTTTTCTTCCTTCTAGGACATTTCTTAAGCTTCTACTTTTTAACAGTGACTAACAACATCTAATTCCATACATTGATAACTTACAGCCTGAACAAATAGCGGCAATTGATGCATTCCTACAACAAACATCTCTACTACTTTTATGGGAAGCATAACAATTATAAACATGAATGGGCAATAGTCCAGTTAGATGCATGACAGGGTGATTTAGTCCAGACAGATGTCAACATCATTTGTGGGGGAAACAGTCCGTGGACAACCTGCGGTCCCACAACAATGTCCTCCAGTGTCCCAACTGATCATCAAATGAAACTGAAATGCGGTTACATGCAGCCAAAAGAGGAAACATGCAGACAGGGAAAAGCAACTTTAGAGTAATTGTGTGAAGATGCCATCGTGACTCACCTGTGGGTTTCCAGCAGCATTGGGAATACTGGTACCGGAGACAGGGAGAGGCGGAGGGGGTGGGGGAGACGGAAAGGAGGGCGGACACTCACTCTCCTCAGGGGGAGCTGGGAGGGGCAGGTCATCTGCTACCGGAGGTGGAGCGGGGAAGGCGGGAGGGGGGGCCTCAAAGGCAGAGGGTACGGTTTGGCATTCGGGGGGAGGGGCTGGCAAATCATCATCCAGAGGAGGAGGAGGAGGGGGAGGTGGGAAGTCTGACAGAAATGAGGAGGGTTGATTGGTTAAACGCTGTGACATGAAATTACTTTCAACTCAGTTTGAATAAACCATACAATCCGATTTTCACCGCCAAAGCTCCATCAGATACAGCGAGCGCTCAATGACATCACAGGATACAGTGTGGAGCAAAACTAAAGACAATCAGAACTCTAATAAAATAAAAAATAGTTTCTTTGGTGTTTCTTGCTTGAGCTCTAACAAACATGTTGAATGCAAAGTTATTTTGTACATTTTGTGAAATAAAAAAATAAAACATTTAAATGTTTAATATCCTGCACTGTTTACATACGACCTAAATAAAGTGAGACCAGCAGCTGCAGCCCTGCGTATGTTTCCTCTTGCATTCGTGCAATCCAAACAAAATAGAGACTCACTGAGAAAAAAACACATAACTTCTCGTGGTGAAAGGCTCCACAGGGTAGTTTTCATTTGGTGATTTAGCTCCGGCAATTTAGAAATTCATACTAGCGGTTTCATCGTGCACACTTAAAAACTAAAAAGTACAATTCCCCGATAAACAAACTGGTCTGAAACTTTTAACCATCGTAACATTCGACTAAAATGACTCATTGTCGCGAATTACAGCGCAGTGACGTGACGTCTCGGAGACAACTCATTAAAATGTCAGTACCACACAATGTGCTCCATTATATACTCAACTGAGACGCTTTGCATGCGTTAGCCTAAAAAGCAGCAGGGGGAGGTGCAGGGGGGGGGGGGGGGGGGCTGCTGACTGAGAGAACATAACTCAAGATTGACACTAAATAAGTTGACAAAATAACTCGAACAGCGCACATACCATCACAGAGCGAAGGGGGCGGTGGCGGCAGATCTCCCACTCGACCAATCAGAGCTGTGCCTACTGGTGTGGGTGATGGAGCGGAGGGAGGCGTCAGACTCTTGGGCCGCGGTGGAGCCACAGAGGCAAACTTCTTTGGCTGGTTGTAGAAGGACGGGGTGAAGTTCAGAGAGGATGTCACCATGAACGGCTTGCTGCTGTTGGAGTCCTCCATCTTGGGTATTTATCTGAGGATAAACGACATTAAAAAACATTATTGTCAACAGTTGGACACCAAGCAGGAAGATTTTAACTCTCATACGAGAGGTAGTTTTCAAAAGAAAGGTTTAAAAACAGGTTGCAGTGAAGTTACAACTCCAGACTCAGGGGTTTTACTCTCACACCCGAAATGATGAAATCAACGTTAATCAGCTGACTGAAGTCAAAGAGCTCGGCAGGTTTTAGTGACAAAACATATGTGAGAATAATTACAACCTACGCACTCATTGAAACCAGATGTTGTGTATTTACACTGAAAAAGTGACTAAATGAAGTCCACACACACTAAATGTGCGTGATGTTGATGTCTGAGTGATGTTGACGGATAGTTTTCCTTCAACGCAGTAACACAGAGCAAACATGGAAGAACTAAACACATTCTAAGAAGAGTAATACATGTTGGGGAGAACATTTTGTCTTTGCTCCGTTAAGTTTCCAAAATTAAAATGTTGATTAATCCAATGGGTGCATATTGTTTCACATTTCTGGTTTGTACCAAACATTACGAAACATGACCACCTTCGATGCCACATGCCGAAGCAGTACGCGATGCAGATTGGTACCTTTAGCATACTTTATAACTGGAATAGCACAGCCGCCTCGACCCCTAAAGTCCAACAAAGACTAATTAAAATGGAGATTTATTGTGGCTTGCAGGATCTCTTAAAATGTAGCTTGGACTTCATTATTTCTGGATTTAGTGAAATGGCAGTTAAAGAAAAGAAAATAACAAACACGAGGCATTCTGCAAATCCAGAATTACTCTTTAAACCACAACTTTAGCAAATGGTCTGCAGAAGAATGAGAGAGAAGTGTGTGAACATTAGCTCAGGCGGGGCACAATGCACACCAAAGGGCACACAGCTGTTTACTGTGGTGGAAAATAAAGTTTAGCAACAGGGAGACCAGCTGGACGCCGGGACGAGAGCAACGACCGTAACATCTTCATGTGAGGTGCGTCAAAACGAAGGCGAGCGCAAATATTTAGCTCACACAGGTTGGTGTTTAAACAAATGTTGATGTTACTTGGGTGTCTCTACTGAGACTCTTCGCAAAGTCTGGACACATTTCTCTGAAGACCCCCGTACACACACACAAACTTCAGTCAAAAGAACGTTTGTTATTTCTGACTGACCACACACACACACACACACACACACACACACACACACACACACACACACACACACACACACACACACACACACACACACACACACACACACACACACACACACACACACACACACACACACACACACACACACACACACACACACACACACACACACACACACACACACACACACACACACACACACACACACACACACATACATTGGATAACGTGTATGTTGATACTGTTGCCATGGTTTCCTCTCAACACTATAGAAATGTGGTCCCTTAAATATAAAATAATGTGAATACTGACATAACTGAAGAGGGCACCAATTGTCTTTTCTTACTTAAAAGAAAGAGAGTAGTTATTCTAGTTGAATGTATCTTTGCTTTCCCAAGTTGTTCCCCTGTGCACATGATGCTGAGTAGCTGCCAGCTGGATCACTCCAAAAGCCTGAGAAACATTTTAGTTGCACTGTGGGTAAAATGTAAAACAGTTGTTTCCACCATGTATAATTTGGGAAATCAAAGGTTGCAGTAGCGGATCCGGCCCGACACGGCCTCACAACTCCCCACCTAGACGACTACCTGATGGCGAACGCTAAACTAACCAGACAACGTCAAAGTATTTCATTCCACATTGTTGGGACACACAAGCAGCGCTTCAAGTTCTGACAAGACACAAAAGCCCCGAGAGCTCATGAAAGTATTTCTGTGCTCATGACATAACCAGCTACTCCGATGAGGAAGGACCTTTCCTCTTCTGCTTTCTGGGTTAGCTTCCATAAAATCAATAAGGAAGTTGACCACATGTGTCCCCTACTCCCCTGGGCCTGTGGTGCCAACATGCAAGCTGATAAATGATAAATTCCATCAACCTTCCACCAACCTTGGTCACCAGTGAGAAATGTAATAAATACAAACCAATAGCTCTTTGTGGGGAGGTTACACTCAAATCGATAACAGGCTCTGCATTGCCGATGGTGGTGAACAAACCACTATCTTGTACGCATATTGCTAGTGTGGCGTTTGTTGAGCGTGTCTAAGGTTGCAAAGCTCGGGTCAAAGCATCGCATTATGAACCACTGATGGATTCAGCCTCAGCTCCACTGTCACTTTAACTGTCTTTACAGGGACACTCGGCATGCGCCATGTAAAATACATACACGCATGTTTTATTGGAGGCATCTTGATGTGTATAAATATGTATGTTTGATGTAAAGTATTAGACAAACAAGTAAAATAATTGTCATTGGCATTTTTTTCAACGCACAAGATTCATTTTCAAACGTCACTATCCTTGAAATGGAGTCACAAAAACATAGAAACACTGGATTGTAGCTCCCTTTCAATATCCAACATTAATAAGTCAGAGAAATGCTGCATGGATCAATACGAGGAGCCGGTGAGGTTCTCATGGAGATGCAAAGTATTCTGGTTATCAACTTTCTGCCGGCACATTTGGAGGAGCAGCTTTCACCAGTTGAAAAATAAAATAAACCAAAAACGAAAAGAGAGAGCAGACAGGTGTTTTCACTCAAAAGAAAATAGCTGGCTAGTACTCATTATTCTAGTATTACAGCCTACTTCAAGTAGAATGGAGTAGACACTTAAAACAAAAACAGATTGACTAGTTACAGTGAAGATGAAGCTCTCGTCTTTAAATTCGGTTTGCTGGGCTGAAGCACTTTGAGCGGAACACTTGGATTTATCACGTCTTTCTAAAAGCAGTGCTTGACAGAGTCGAGTGGAGACGGTGATTTACTATTTTCATTACAGTACTTTTGCTACGTGCTTTCTCAGAGACAAAACACACCGGTCCTCTCAATTATTCAACGGTGATCATAACTTGTGGTCAGGGTCCATCTGGTCCTTGATACGGTCGTGGGGGATTTAATACGGTGAGATCAGCGACGCGTTGAGCTCCAGACATCTCACTGCAAATCTATCAAGAAACCTGATCCGTGGGATGAGAGACCCCCGTCGAAAAGGAACATATTTGGCACTACACCTCAATGACATCATTGTTTTGGTGCTTTTCTTGTTTCCCTCCAAATAGCCTCTCTTTCTATAGCCGGAGTCGAGCTCACAATCTGACCACAAGCATTTCTATGTCTTTTATTATTGTGCTTTCCTCTATTCACTCATGTCACTCACTTACTTGAACTGAATGACGTCACATGCATTGTATCATGTATACTTTACAGCTGTGATGGAGGATGGCAATGTGCAGCCTTTAGATAAATCACACACTGTACTATCTGTAGCTTTGTCTAAACTCCACATGGCCAGACAGCTTTGAGACGCTAGAGAATTAGTTCTCCACCCTGGTGTGGGTACTTTCCCTTCCGCCTTATCTGGGACTAATTCACACATGGCATCGAGGGTAAATGTAATCTACCTGGAAGGATATGGAAAGCTAGCTGATAAGTTTCCTATGAACACCCTCTTTCCTCTGAAGGCACAGACCATGTGACGCAGGAGTTGTTAACGGGGAGTTAGTTTACAACACGTTTCAAAGGAAAACTCAGCAGTGGTTTATTACTTTGAGGTTATAGAGGAACTACATTTGGTTTATATACTGTCCTAGTGCATTTTAAAAAGGGCTTACAAAGCATCGAAGTATGGTGCCTCACAGAACTTAAATCACCTCAACAACACACCACCAACATTAGGTACAGTATGTCTTCACTGATATTTTCCTCAAGTACCTCTGTACTCTGAATGCTTATACATTACAATAAACATTGTTGGTTGCAGTTTTCCTACCAAAAGATAAACCTCTTTTCAAAACACTGGTAGAGGTAACATTTGGAATAAACTCATTATTGCCAAATATGGCAATATAAATAATAATGAAAAACAATGAAGAAATAAAATAAAAACTGTAATTTAATTCTACAAAAAAGCAATTAGGTTGCCCAACAGTTCAGAGAAACTAACTTAAACTTCTTCCATGCCTGGTCACTTATTGTATCAGTGACCAGTGTGCTGTTGATGAAACTCTCTATTGTCCTGATTTTAATAACACACCCAGTTTCTGGGAAAGCGTGTCTAGGCCGAGGGTCACTAGTGCTGGGACAAACAACCCTTTTGAGTTCAATCTTACAGGTCACTGGACATGCATTGAGCACCAGGGTGCTGCTCCCTCTCAGACGACAGTTAGATGGCTGATTGAGCAGGCATCATTTCACCACGTGTAATAACATCAGTGTCAACCCAACAACCTCGTCCGCGTGCACCAACATTACAGAAGACAGCAAGAGACACAATAAAAGAGTAAGACGTGCAGCGATGAGGGGCAACGGGACGCCCGAAAGAAGCTCGTGTCTCACGAAGGCTACAATTATAGAGGATTCCTCATCACCTCAGTCGTAAGCGGTAAAAATACCCATCCATAGAATATCCTCACTCGCAGATTTTTTATTTGCCTTGTAAATTTAACAGTGTGAGAGTGGCTATTATGCCATTATGTTCAAGACGCCGCACCACACTACCCTCCGGCTAAGTTATCCTCAAACACAGCTGACTGGCCTCGAGTTGAGGCTCCATCCCATCTCACAAAGAGGCAAACATGAGAGACGAGGCTCAGCTGGGCTTCCAACAATGACGGAAACAGGATTATCACACTCTTTATATTGTAGAAATGCTGAGCTAAAATAGCCATAATACTAAGTCTCCCAACCATCTTGTTTTAATGCGGATCCCCTCATGCATGACACGTTGAGTCCCATCCGGGGTGTGAATGTAGGCCATGCGCTGGGGACGAGCCTCAGCAGGAAACACTGATAACCAGATGTGTGTTCAATGTCAATTAACTCACGTTAGTCAAACTACACCGAGGAGCTCCACCCAACTGTTAGCCAACTATTAGCCAATGTTTTGATAACTGACAGCAGATGGAGACATACCGCCAGGTTAATCAATACCACTTTAATCCCCCCTCTAGTGAGATACGCAATAGATAGCAGCCAGTTCGTCACCCGTCGGTCTGGCTGTGACACGCCGCGTTAGCTGTAGCTTCAGCCCGACCACCTCCTCCAGCCCGCTCGGCGCGTTTCTGACGCCGACGGCAGCCTCACCTCGCGGGGCCGAGCAGACGGCGCCTCGGTGCTGTCATGCGGTTCCGATGTGCGCGCTGCTCTCTGGATTAAAACAAAAGAAAACCCCGCTGCGTCGCTAGCTAGCGCGGCGTTGTCAACTTTTCTGTGAGCCGGACTTCCTGTCGCAGCTTCCGCGTCGCTCCTTCCTCATCGGCCGCGTCCATCAGCTGGCGGCGCGGTGCGTTCACGGTCACTACGCGGCCTGTCGGCGCGGGGACCCGACGGGACCCCCCCGGGAGAGGGGACGGATCAACGGATCAACACGAGACACCCCGAGGTGGTGACCACCGTCCCGTTGAGTGATAGCTTATCTTTGCTATCTGGATACTTTAATACAGATTACGCCCTGAGACATGCTATCTGCTCCCACTACCCACATTCACACAAACACACTCAACAAATACGTACCCTGGTAATGCGGTTACAATGTGTGTATCTCTCTTTTTCTCCCCCTCTTCCTTGTGATCTTCTTTTTCTCTTGGTCTAGGCGGAGGAAAGAGTTCACTGTAACGGTAACTTCTCTTTCTCGCTTCCCCTATCCAGCGATTAGACCCTCCCCCTGTGCTTCAGTCTGGAAAAAGGAATGACACCATCCTTCCAACAAGTTCTCTCTCGTTTTACTCAGGAGTTGTGTATTACTATGTAAACAGCCTTTCTCTCTCTCTCTCTCTCTCTCTCTCTCTCTCTCTCTCTCTCCATAAACTGTCCAGTCAGACCCCTCCTCCTGCTCTTTTTTCTCTCTGGATTCTTGCAGCATTCTTCAGTCAATGACATCAACCCTGTTGCCTCTCCTTGTAAGGTCAGGCTGAGGGAATGAGGGAGCGAGAGGGGGGAGCGAGATAATGGGGCCAAAGGCTTGATTAGATACAGACACTAAAAGTGCTCAGGCTTTTAAACACAAGGAGGTACAGTGGCTGAATAAAGTATGTTTAAACCCGTCTGGGCTCTGGGATGTACGGAAATGTTAACTTTATTTACCAGGGGGAAAAATAAGACAGTTTTATTGTCTTTCCTGCACTTGCCTCAACAGGCAAAGCTGATAATCAGATTGTAAAAGCGTTATTTTGTCTGTTGCCAAGTGTGCTGCCACATTGTTATGTTCTTTGCACTAAGGCAGTAAACATGCACTCAACGAGTACACTTGATTATAGAGAGCAAATACGTTTTATAGGGCTTTTCAGAGGGTGTTTCTTCACTATGACGTCGCCCTTAACCTGCCATCCTGCACATTAGACATTTCTATGATGTAATATCCTATTATGTCTCACCCACTCACACACGTCAAGCACCTTGGTGACTCATGCAGCCCACAGCTTTCAGTCTTATCACTTTCAGGTGTAGTCAGTGCTTTGATAATGCACGACAGAGAGAGAGTTTCACCTCGTCCTAAAGCAAAATCAACTCAATAATTTAAGATTTTACTTGAATCAAGTCTCAGCTATTCTGAGCTGAAAGGATTATTTGCTAAGTCAAACAACAGACACAACAATAACTAATTGAATAACTTATATATGTTGAAGTAGGTTTTCAAGCAAGTATTCCAAAGATTTGGTGGTTACCACATCTCAGTCTTGAGAAACAGCTGCTTTTCATTATCTCATGTGATAACAAACTGAGTATCTTTAGGTCGGACAAAACAAGCAAATTGATGATTGTACTGATCAATTATTAATGAAAATAGGGATTTGCTACACATTGCTAGATAATCCTAAAACAAGAGACACATTGGAAAATAGATCAGTTATCTCTCGTCCTAGAGATAAACATAGTTCCATGTCTTGGACACAAAGCAACATTTTAAAGTGACTAATTCCTCACATGTGACGTCGCCATGGACTTCCAGGTCACTGTGTGACGGATGAGTCAGAACAGAATTTCTCTTTATTCAGGTTGTGTAACTGTAGGCAGAGATCTGCTCTGCAGACGGCAGCTGTTGTGCAAACCTGTTGCTGTGAACTTAACTAAAGGGAGTGGTCTTTGGGGTCTTTGATAGCCCATTGTCCCACATGGAATGTTTCCACTCTCTCCCCACTTCCACTAGGACAAAATATGTTTCCAGTCAGAGATTTCCACAGCAACTCTGTTGTTGTGCTGGGAAAAAAAAACCCATCCTGGCTTCCCGGCTCTCAGGCAGGTGACATGTGAGAGGAGGTCAGCGTTTGTTTGCTGGCCCGAATTCCAGCTAGTTCACACTTTGCTTTCCGGACTGAGCAGTGGCCGGAGTAAGGGAGCAGAGCCGGGCCGGGTGTAACGCTCCTCGGGCTGTTTTCAGCCAGCTGCAAACAGCGGGTGGTGCCATGGTGACTGAAAACGTTTGGATCAGGCAGGAAGAAAGGCAGCTTCAGGGTCCAGTCAGTCTGGAGGTAAAAAAAACAGAAAAACAGGAGGCCTTCGAAATCAGAGCCAGACAGCCTGGAATGCTGCCAAACCTTGGAATGAACAGTTCCTCTCCTCCTCCTTCTCTAAAGCATTATATATCTCCTTCTCTCTCTGTTGCATGTTTTGTTTTTTACCACCTCCCACTGCTCATGTGAGTCACTACCTGCCTCATAATACCTCAGTTGATCTGGGATCATTTCTCCCCCCCCCCCCTCTCTCTCTCTCTCTGGACACACAAAGGAAAAGTTTAAAGCCATTTGAATGCACTGTAAATGCATTTTTTTAAAGCCATATAACATAAGCATGGCAGATGTTTTTTTGCATCATCTGAGCAGTCCAAAAGGTCTGTAGAAAGAAATGTGTATTGCTTTAAAATCTTAAGAAAAAAAACATTGACTAGACAGACACTGCTTAATACACAAGAGTAAAGACACAACAAAGTACTACAAACAGAGTTTTTAAACGCTGCATTTCTAATAACAACTCCACCGCTTATATAGAGTTATATAAGGTCTCGGACAAAACATTTAGCTCATTCCTAAAAACATTCTTTGATGTTATTTATATATGACCAATCCTTGCAAAATTACATCATAAACCAAGTCTGTGTTCATCTCTATGATTTTCCCCATTGTGTTTTCCCAGAAAGTGTGAATTGAAATAAACATCCAGGTAAAGAAAGAGCCTTCCACAATTCCACACATCTCAGATCATTTAGGTTTGGGATGTGAGTTGGTGATGGATATTCTAATGTAGGCTACAATGGAAGTAGATAGCCGAGCCCTCAAAGCCCCCAAAGCAAAAACTATTCGTCCATCAAGCAGAAATTCCAGGCGTATTTTATGCAGGATAAAACCTGCAAACTTGAGACAGAACATGGTTTCTTCACTCAGCACCCAAAGGAAAAAACATTGGCTGCCACACTGTCTCCCAGTCGAAACCAATTAGACTGCAGTACTACCGATCCTCCAGCAAGTGTCAGGATATACATTTCTTTGGCGTGCACAGCCAGACTAAAATGCCTTGAGGGAAGAAGATGTTTTCAGAATCTCATGACATCAAGCAAATCCACATCAGCTATGGATGAACATGACGGCGTGTAGACACTGGCACGGCTCTAACAGAGACTGAGAGGCTTGTTGAGGAGAATGACACACGAGAAGCTACACGGCAGCGTCATGGGATAAACAGTGCAGCCGTGGTGGTGGTGGTCTAGACGAAGAGGACTGGAGCAAAGAGGATGTACTGTGATTGCAGGAGAACAGGAAGGAGGATTGTAAATAATAGAGAAGAGTTGGGAACTCCTTATACGTGACATTGCCTTGTGTAAGAACTGGAGTGCACAAGCACACACTCAGAGTGCAGAGAGCCAATACCACCCACGCACACATACATACAACTCTGTGCTGAGGAATTCAAGTTAGAAATGATGAACTGATAGCCCAAAGCATCAACGAATAATGCACATTAACTCTCTCTGGCTCAAACTAAGCTAATCACATGAGCTCAGTCATTAGAGAACACCTTATTAGAGGCTGCCTTTGTAGCAACGTTTATATCACTCCCTCCTCCCCACTCGCCTCCCACGGCCCCGTCCCGCCAAAAAAAAAAAAGAAATCAGAGAATTCCCCTAACACACATATGTGTAACATGTGAATCCAATTAGCACATATACTGTAACACACCAGCAGTCGTTTGGTTCAACAGAGCACTATTACACACAAGGATACGGGAAGTAGTGGGCGGTGAGGTGAGGGCGATGGGAAGATTGCATCTGTGAGATGAGTCGAACCAGTCGGAGCCAAACAACAACCTCCCGTGCTGATACATGAAGACAAGAACAAGTCTGCAAATGTCCACTTAAAGCTGGTTTTGAAAGCAACTCAATCTTCAAAGACCACCATGTTCAAACGGCCCAATTTAACAGCAGAAATAAACATGTTTATAGCCTCGTACATAACACGGTTTTGGTCTCAACTGTACAGGGAGGTTGATTGTTAAGGCGCAGTCATAATTAAAGGCATTTCTGTGATGTATAATGTAAAAAGGAACAGGCCATATCTCTGCCAATTTTTGGGATTTGCTGCAAGTTAGGCTGCAGGGTGACTGCGAAATCCATTTTGAGCTTCACAGCGGCTCTTCAGAATCCTATCAGTGACGTCACGGAGGCTTGGTCCATATTTTATACAGTCTGAGTGTTTTAACCTTAAGGATGACTTTGGAAACCGGCAGGCGTTTCCATTCATCAGCACAGAACATCTCGAACGAGACAGTATTAAAGCTGTTATTCCTTATCCTTGAGGTGCAACCTACAGCACAGCCAGGAGCTGATAGACAGATAGTGGCAGGTACATGAAAGTCACTGATGATGAGGTGATATGAGATCATATTGAACAGAGACTGCTGCATTGGAATTCAGTGCAGCATTAACCCAGAGAGGAAAACAAGAGACGTGCAGACAGGAACACGCTAGAAGTCGTCTGTGTCACGTGTTGCGAGGTGGTTTCGTGTCCTACAAGCTTTGTTAGCATTGGTGTTGAGATGTGTGAGTATGTGTGTGCGTGTGTGTGTGCGTGACGGTGAGATGCAGCCATGTAAATGGCCCATGTATCACGAGTGAGATTAGTGTCAAGAATGTCTTCCCTCCGTGGTTGACCTTGTATTGTATTGGCGGTCCTTATCGTAGATCACCACCACTTTGTCACAGGTGTATTTTCATGCATGTGTATGTGTGTGTGCGTGCGTGTGATCGGGCTGAAACTAACACATATTTTCCCGCTGAGGATGTTGTCCTCAGTTAATCAATCAATCACTTGGTCTACAAAACTGTGAAAAATGGAGGTCACGGTTTTCTAGAATTCAAGGTCATGTCATAAAATATCTTGTTTGATCGATTTTTCAAAACCATATATATATATATTAAAGTTATTGTGATATAAGAGAAAGAAAAGCCGATCAATCATATCCCATAAAAAGGGGACAGAAGGATCATCTTATAAGCGCTCAACAACCATCAAATATGTGCCTCCAAATTGACTAAAACAGAAAGCTAATTAACACAAACAATGAGTTGAGTAATTGTCGCAGCTCTGGTGAGGTTGTTTACATCTCACAAATCTGTCATAGTTTGTGCACAGGCTAAAATATGGCCAACTTTTAATGCAGAGAGGGAAAAAAACAAACAAGGGCCAACTATGAATTGACGTTGACATGGAACAACAACCGGTGGAGCGGGATAGACCGAGATCAACCGAGGATTTCAAACGCCAAGCGAAGAGAGAGAATTACAGAGACAGTGATTTGCACAGTGATGGACAGATGGAGGAGGATTGAGAACCAGAGAGTGAGATGGGGTCGAAGACAATATACTCAGTCTGCAATTACCCATATCAGAGGGGGTGGTCTGTTCTCCCCCCCGACCAGGCTCAGCGTATGTGAGCCAACAGCCCTAACTGAGGCTGACCCTTGCAGCAGCGTGTAGCCTCATCTCCTCCAGAGAACAAACACACATCTTTATCTAAACCAACAGTGCAGGGAATGGCTGGGTCATGTATGATTTGTTATGTCTGGCATTGCCCTTTATTGTTGCATCACATTCATGCTTTTGTATCTATTTAATCCTTAAACTGATTAGATTGTTGTCGTTGTCCTCCGTTCATCCCGGAGTGCTAATTTATTTATTTTCTTCACACATCATCATCATCACACCACCTCGCACATGACTCAACTGTTCTTTGCTTTCCTTCCCATCACTCCCCCCATCTGCCCATGTCTTTGTCTCTCAGTCTCTCCATCTGTCGAGCTCTCTTCCTCTTCTTCTTCGCCCAAATGTCCGTAAAGTCAACTAAACGAGAGTGACCACACGCACCCCGCCACCCTCCACAGACATACCACCCTTCCCTCGCCAGAACGCTCCTGCAGCATTTACTGGGTGAACACTTATAGAAACAGCACACATGAATTTGTAATCAGCAAAGTGTGCGGGGCAGGGAGCTGCCCGGACAGAGCAGGAGGAAGAAGAGAAAGAAAGACAGGGAGGTAGGGGAAGTAAACACAAAAACAGGAGTGAGGCGGAGGGATTTAGAATGAAGGTGGAAGTGTGGTGGTGTTACAGATGCAAATCAAATGAGAGATAGATGTATAATAGAACCACTCCTCTCATTTTTTCCCCCAAGTAAGAGGAGGGTATGGGTGGGAGAAAGGAAAGGATGCGAGGAGAGCAAGTACAAAAAGAGAGAATCAAGGAAGACATGGGGATGTGATTCAGAGTGAACAGAAAGCAAGAAATATGTGCAGAGATGACGGAGGGGCGGATCAATACTGGGAGACGACATAGAAAGAGGTGGAGACTCAAGCAGCGGCTTAACTGTGAAGGAAAACCCCCAGCTGCTTTTGAACAGGATTGTTTAATATCGACGTATGTGTATGCATTTATCTGTGTGAGAAAGGGAGGAGGTGATTGAGAGGAAGATGGAGAGAAGGTAGAGGACACCGCTGCAGCGCATTGTGAGGCTGAGTGCACACAGGAGAGGGAGACAGAGAGAGAATCCCCCATTTTAGCTCAACAATATTACGGCAGTGCAGATATATCTCTAACAATGGCAACCCGGCACTCTCATCCCTGTGCTATTGATTCTGTAGTGGCAATCCAATACACACAGTCAATCTAATTGTTGTTTTAACCTCTCATTAGAGTAATGCCTGTGGTTGTTTTGATCTTTCTCATTTACAAATTACCCAATCATATCGTCATTGTCAGTCCCAACAACTTAAATTGTTTAGATAAATGTAATAATGGCTCTAAATTAGATTGGGTATCACCTATTACAGGTGACATATTGATACAATTGATACCTGTTATCTAAAAGGAAGAATACATCTGTTATGTTTAAATAATGCTTATAATGGCTCTTCGCTTCTTTATGTAGTCCTAATCTGTTACCCCCAGGCATACTGACTTACTAACCAGATCTCTTCTAAGACACTGCACCGGAGAGAGAGAAAAGGCAGGGTGGAGAGAGGGAGAGAGAGAGAGAGAGATAGAGGGAGAGGGAGGGAGGGAGAGAGGGAGGGAGAGAGAGTGTGATCGAGCAAGCGCAGGAGAGAGAGAGAGAGAGAGAGGAAAAGAGAGAGCACAGGAGAGCAAGAAACAGAAGCTAGAGCCGAGAGGAGAGTCGCAGGAGGAAGAGGGAGAATGCGCGGTGTCTGGGTAACACTTCCTCGCTTGTATCCAGGGCCTTTGTGAATACACCATGGGATGCATCGGCTCCAGGACACTGAGTAAGCCTCGCTTCTCTTCCCTCGCTCATTGCGGACTAGAGGGGGGTTTGTGTGGGGGCGGGGGGGAAGGATGAGGAGGAGGATGAGGAGGATGGGTGTCTTGCAGGAGTGAGGGTTTGCGTTTGCAAGTGTTGGACAGGCTTTATATATATATATATATATATATATATATATATATATATATATATATATATATATATATATATATGTATATGTGTGTGTGTGTGTGAGGTGCTTCTCTTTCAGTGCAGTGTATAAGCAAGTTGTGGAGTTGTGGTCACAGAAGCTGTGTATACACAGAATACAGGCAAGATGTCACAGACTATACGTGTTAAAATGTGCTACTGTGTGTGGCTGCATCCCCCACCTCCCTCCCCCCCCCCTCCGTCCATCCCTTGATTTATGATGCTGTTTGGCAGTATGTATATGTGTGTGAGTAGGAGGCAGAGAGGGGTGGAGAGGAGAGGGACACACTGTGATGGTGCCTATTTATAGGGCGGTATGGCTTTGGAGAAAGAGAGGAAACAGAGGGATAATGCCTTTGTTTTGTATTATTTGCATGTGTAATAGAGATCGGGGGAGATGAAGACATGAGCAGCAGAGAATTTCAGCGCAGGCAGGGAGGAGGGGAAACTGACGGATGGCGATGGAGAGAGGGGGAGGGAGGGGCAAATACGTGCAGGCGAGGGTGTAGGCGATTGATGGTAGTTTTCAGGTGAGGACCCTCCTGGATAAACCCAGAGATGACACGTTAAGGACAGCGGCGGGTTGTATAATTAGTCATCTTTCAGTGGTTTGCATGAATATAGTTTGAATATATTGCAGCGCATAGCCAGGTCCTGCATGTGTTCGTCTGTATGAATCACGCTCAAAAGATAAAAATAAACAGAGACCTCCTTTGGTGTTAAATATTAATGAACCACTTAGCACATCAGGCTCTTTAACATACTTGAGGCCGAGCATCGGTCTGAACACATATTGTACGCCACTCTGAAAAGTGCATAACCTTTCTAGGGGTCATGGATGTCAAAGCCAGGTTACAGACAGGATCTCCACTGTTGTGCCTCTTTTTAAATGCAGTTTTAACTAAACATCAGTTCTTGATGAATTGGATTTTAAATGTATGTAGACTAGGAGGAGGACTCCATTACATGACACAGTTAGGACGGTGAGGAAGGGGCAGGTGTGAACGGAATACAGCAGGAACTGTGTTACAGAAGCTCAGGCAATGCAGATTACAGAATTTGACACAATGCAGAGTCGGAGAGAAGCTGAGGGTCCTCTGTCAACACGCAGGTCGAGGCAGGAGGCAAAGCCCGGAGCCTCCAGCTGCTGGAAACAATGCGAGGGAAGAAGAGTGAGGGCTTTTGAGAGGTGCCACATTAATCTGATTGGGAGCCACCTGAATACTAATGCTTGTTTATATATAAGTGATCAGAGATGCTCAAGATTTCAATGAGGTTGCTTCAGTGAAAGCAGTTTATGATCTAGGGATGAGTGACGAGGCGGATGAGCTGTGACGAAGGAGAAAGCAGGTCCAAAGTACACCATGGCCAGAAGCAGATGTTACCCCTCGCTCTGTGCACTGTAACCTAACACGAATGTGCAAATAAACAGCTCATAAGAGAAGGAGAATTAGGCGTTCCCATGCAACGTGTGTGCCGGAGGCCGTGAGCGTCAGAATCAGCAGCCCTCTGGAGGCATGGCTGTGTTTACCCTGGGTGAGAATGGCTTCAGTGTGTGCTATTGATCGGCCGTCTCAACTGCAGTCCACGCTGCCAAGCCCAGATCAACAACAGGAGCAACAGGGCCGGGTCTGTCTCTGGATGGGAGTAGTCCTGATGTACTGCATCGGTCTGCCCTCCGGTAACACCATCACTCCCAGCTCCATCATATCTGAGAGTGTGCTCTGTGGTCAGGCTGTGAGGTCTGTTAGTGCGCTCACACAATGGCGCACATCCGGCTTCTGAAGATGTCCAGCCGGACGAGGAAGAACATACATAGTTTCCTTTGTTTTGGATGCTATAGGGATGTGACACACAATAAACTATGATGACATCTTTTTAGTAGTAGCCTGAACCAATAGAAAGCATATCTTCCCCTGAAGGGACAACACTTTACAGTATATCACTTTTTATTAGAGGTCTAGCAGTTTAGATTTTTTCAAACAGAGAATAGCATTGTGGTAAATGTTGCAGACATCGAGGGTGGTGCTTCATACTGTATGTGGAGGAGTTTTCGGTTGTTGACTCGAGTTGTAAAATGAGGGCTGGCATAAATGCCAGGATTAGGGTTTGTTCACTTTCACCTCAGGAAACCCACTTCAAAAATAAAACGCAATTAATAAAATGTGTTTTTGCTCAGGAAAACATAATATAACATAAACATATTTCATTAGACAATTGGGAATATAGGCCTTTTTAGATAAACTGACATTGGAATTAGCTCGTTAAACACATTTTGAGACATATTCCACTAGTATTAGGAGGTGTTTTGTGTCATAATAAGCCTGATGTGCTCCAAAGCATTTGTTTTCACTAAAATGCAAAAATTGTATGTGTGTGATGAAATATAAGTATTATGACAAATATTCTTGGTAATTAAATATTAAAACAGTGTTTTAGTAAAAGATTCAGTCTACCAAGAATCTACTGATATACAAATTCCTTTCTATATAAGTATACTGTCTACTTTGGGTTGTGTTTCAAACCAATCCTTTTAACATCTGCTTTAGCCAAGCTTCGCCTCATCACCGCGGTTACCGGTTCAGGGGAAGACACAGGGATGTACGGTAGATGAGAGGTCTGCATCCATCACCCTCTCCGAGAGCTAAAGGCCTTGAGAAGCCGTCGATGGGAGTGCACATTATTCTCCCCCCATCAGCGAGGAAAAGGCAACGAGATCTACAGCAAAGTAACTACAGCCAGTGACTCAGCTCGTGTGTGCAGTGCACAGCTTATATATGGTTCATCGAGAGCACATTTGCACAGCTGCCACAAACAGTTACAGCGCCACAATGTTGATCCCATTGCTAGATGTGCTGTTGATAATGCTATCACCCATAAATGTGCTAGAAGCTGCTCATCAGAAGCATTCTTCCGTGTCCAGTTACCAGGTCCGGTGAGTGCTGGAAACATTAGTCACTCTATAATTTAGGGCATTGTGAGACGATAACTGCTATGGGTCAGGCTACAGTGGTGAAATTATAAATATGTGGGACATTATGACCACGCTCACCTGTGCTGTCTCCAAGCAGACTCTCCTTTCACCTGCTCAAAGTTAGCTTAGACCAATGAGCACCAACACACGCTGTCTGTATGGTTATGTCTGTATGCACGAACCTCATTGTGTTTGCAGCTCAGACTATCTTAAATGTTAAGGGATAAGAAGCTGGCATCAAATATGTGGTCATATTCATGATCTTGTTTATTGTTATTTGATCAAAATGTTTCCCATTATACATATAATCTTGTGTTTAGATGACATTTAACTTTGATTTCTTTTATTACATGAAGAAAGGTTTTGCTGAAAATCATGTTTCTTTATAGAAGATGGTGTTCATATATCTCAACATAAGATTGACCTTGACCAAAAGAATTGTTAGTCGTCTAAATCACTACGGTCTGTGAATAATCAATTAGTTGATTTTATTCAATAGATCTATAAAATTGGTTTCTCCACCAAGAATTGTACAAAAGCACCACTTTAAATCTTGTGTGACCAGAGTTGTGCTCATATGTTTCTCGGAAATAAGTAATCCAGCATGAAAATAACATAACAAACATTAAATGGATTAAAGAAATCGTAATTTACTGAGATAAAAACAACCAATTAGTCAACTAATCGATTAATATTAATGTTGGTATCATACAGCGAATAGGAAAAACAATACAAACAGGGCCCAGCTGGAGTGTCTGTATGCATGTATGTGTTCACGCATGCATATGAATTCCCTCTGGCTGCTATATTTAAATGCACGTCGGCCCACGCGTGGCTGTGAATATAATATAGGCACCACTGTTGCTGCCCCACTTTGTCCCATCACTCTTTTAGACACTGAGAGAGGGATTCCCTGTCATTCAATTCAAAACACCCCTGCTAACGCCGGGCCTTCACACTGATAGCACGGCCCGCGTTTGTCAGTTTGCACTCAGTTTGTAAAACTGGCAAATCTGGCTAACTGAGACGGAGGCTGATTGATTGGCTCCTGTCCAGGTTGGAAAAGCCTTGCACACATGAACACATTCAAGGTGAATGACTCAGTGATGTAGTGCTTCAGAGACAAGGGGGCCCTGATGACCCTTACCTGTGTGTGTGTGTGTGTGTGTGTGTGTGTGTGTGTGTGTATACACCCAAGGCCTCCAATGTAGCACATAAAGCAGCGTAGAAACCTCCAGATTGATGAGTGCCGATGTGTCATATTCTCGACTGTGTGCTAAATGGTTTGTGTTGTCACATGATGCCAGGTAGCAAACCTTATGGAACTGATTACAATGTGTATATCTATGTGTGTGTGTGTGTGTGTGGCTTACTCTTGCACATACATTTTCAGCATGCATGTGGAAATCAGAAATGAGAGGCGTGTGTGTGGGAGCATGATGGCAGGTCTACTGTAAACAAAGTGACTCAGCCACAGAGTGTGTTATGAAATTGAATAATGCTGTGAAAGAGAGAATTTCCTCTCTGCAACTTGATCCATGTGGGTATGTGTGAGCGTGTGTGAATCTATGTACGTCGGTGGAAACGCGCCACGGCATTAGTGCGGCACCATGATGGGCGTCTCAGTGATATCTGCATCTACTACCACTTCAGTGTTGATGAAGAGGAAGGCCACATTCTCAACTAGAATGGGCATTCGGTAGAGCGCATACCTTCGCATATCACAAGATTGAATTATGAACAATTTGGCACTAGTTTCACGCAAATCTGATGCCAATTAACCGAGATATCGCAAATTTACATTTTTCACCTTTTCGTGACCTTGACCTTGACCTTTGACCCAATCACTCCCAAAAACTAATCGATTGTTCCTTGGGTCATGACCAATCATCCCACCAAGTTTCATAAGAATCGGCTCAGTTTTGTCTGATTTAGACGAATAACGGACAAACGGACAAACAGACGGACAAACATATTCACAAATTACAATGGGCACTCGGTAGAGCGCATACCTACGCATATCACAAGATTGAATTATGAACAATTTGGCACTAGTTTCACGCGAATTAGATGCCAATTAACCGAGATATTGCAAATTGACGGTTTTCACCTTTTCGTGACCTTGACCTTGACCTTTGACCCAATGACCTTGACCTTTGACCCAATCACTCCCAAAAACTAATCAATTGTTCCTTGGGTCATGACCAATCATCCCACCAAGTTTCATAAGAATCGGCTCAGTTTTGTCTGATTTAGACGAATAACGAACGGACAAACGGATAAACGGACAAACGGACGGACATATTCACAAATAAATACACGCCGGCCAAAACATTACCTTCTGCATTTTCAATGCAAAGGTAAAAATGGGAAGACTCCTTTGAAGGAGGAGCAAGACAATAAAGAGTTCCTGCACACAGTGTGATGCCTGCTGAAGGCTCTACACATAACAGGTTTTCTTCCCGTCATCTAAACAGATTAGGACAGAAGCACTTCTTCCGTTTCTCTGTTTTTTATATTCATTATATATTTAGAAGATTAGGATGTGTATAGAAATGATTGAGTTGATGATGCTGGGCTGAAGCTGCCCCTGCTAATACTATATGCTGTAGATTGTTAGATATGACTAAACCTTTTACTCTGTATCAGTGATAAAGATCTGCACAGGATGGCAGCCACATGCATGCCTGCACAGATTAATGAGGTGGTCGGGTCTGCCACGGACCTGGGTATGCAGACTGGGAATATGATTGGCAGTAACTCACGCCCTGCAAGTGGTAGGATTATGTCCAGAGAAACACTGAGACCAAACTCTCCCAACCATCTGGGCTCTGGTCCTCAGCTGTCAGCTGAACTCTGGAGCTCAGCCACCCGACATCTGCGCATATCGCTACAAGAGGGCTGCTATTCAAACCGGCGCCCCATCCTGGCAACCAGCCCTAGTGCAACTGTCATGGTAAACAAGCATCAAGCACCCTGGTTCCTCGGAGCTATTGCTGCAGAGCCCTGGGAGCACGCAAAGCCCGATGACTCTCGACTGCTTCCCACTTCAGCGGGAGCCGTCAAGCCGCCACGGGCAGGGCTGGAGCCGACAGTGCGGCCGCTGCAGATATTTGGTTGTTCGTTACGCTCGGCCGTCCCCTTGCTTTTTCTCCTTCGTCTCCGTGCCCTCCCTCCATGACTCCTTCTTTGCGCCTTCTCCTCTGCTGAGCTAAGCCTGGCTCCCCTATGACCGCTCTGTGTGTGTGGGGGAGGAGGGAGAGCGCCAGGGGAAGAAAAGCTGGCTCAGAGCTCTGGTCATGTGCTCTGTTGTTGTTGCTGTTTCCTCAAGGAGGGATCCTGCCTCCTCAGAAGCGGAATGAGGCATTCGCTTACTGTGCTGCTGAGAGCTCAAGAGCATCACCTTCCCCGGGTGCAGACACACAGAGCGCCATGGATTAGGACATCACTGATTCTGGATAACGACTACTGAACCGTCATCTGTGCAGATATTGAAATAACTATAAACAACTAATCACAGCATGGTACAGACATCCATATCCTCGTGGCTCACTTCACAAATAGCATATGCTTTGATGTAATCTCATAGGAGGCACACACACACACACACACACACACACACACAAGATGATATGCATACAGCTACACAGGCACACACACTGTACTTGATGTTTCTGGTCCATTGCCGTAGAAAAGCTGCAGGGCTTCCCGAAGGTAGTTTGCAGTCTACTGCTGCAGTCCTGTAAACTCTCGGGCCGTACTGTGACTCATGTGTGTAGGGGGGAGGGGGAGTGAATGCTAATCAACTAATTGGCCAAACAAGGCTGAAGGATGGAGAGACTGAAAGCTGAAGAAAGAGAGAGAAACGGGAAGTGGGATTGTGTGTGCCCCGTGTTCTGTATGTCGCTGTAGGCCCGATATATGTGGGTGTGCAAATATGTTCATGTATAGTTTGTGTTTGCAGGGCAGATTTTTAACCCAGATGGGGAAGAAATCTAGGACACTCTCTCTCGCCCATGCAGAAAATGAGACATCTCTTCGGCTAACTGATCTCAACACATACGTAAGCACCTCACAGAGCACTCCACAGCACCAAAACACGTCCGGCTACTGCTTCAGAGGTCACACAGAGTTCATTTTTAATAGTGCATGAAGCGCTTGAATATAAATGAGTGACTCTCTGACAACGGCCAGTCTGGATGCAGTTGTTTAATTATGTCTGCTGTTTGGGTGGGGAGTGACAGCTGATCCTGTGTTTCCAGGAACGCTTTTCTCACAGTCACGGCCTCACAAAGGTTATCGCATAAAGGGGAGGACCGTCAACAGGGAGGACTGTCAACAGCTGCTGCTAGTGCCTTTGAAACACAATCAAAACGCCTGGACTGTAAACACCTTTATTGGCACTGGACCTGCCATTTGTTGGGACTGGGCCTACAATTTGCCTTTGAACGGTGTCATTTGTGAAATTGCTTTAAGTAAAGTGCATTAAGTTTCCAAAACAGTCTAAATTGAATTTCACAGGAATACTTATGTTCAGTTTGAAACACAGTTGCGTGTTAGTGTCAGGCATGTTTGGCTCTCTATTTGACATCAATCAAACACTGAACTCTGAAAATAGAAAGCCTCTTGAACTCGACGCCCACACGTCGCAACAAACACCTGAGAAGTGCATGTTGAACGTAATCCTGCACACCAACATAACGGGAAGATGCCAGACTCAAAGCTCCTGACAACCATGTTGATCTCAACTAAACACCGAGCCAAGCAACCAAATCAACGTGCATGCGGCACGGCGCTGCTGGAGACCCGACTGCTCCTCTGACTCTCTGAACTAGCAGCCGAAAGAGAAACTTGCTTTAACGTTTTATTGGAGGGCACATCGATGCTGCTGATGATGTCAGCCTTGCTTGTGAAAACACTGTCTCCATCTTGTGGATGCTCTCATCTTATAGGTATTTATCTTCATGAGCTGGTCAAATATACCAGTGGGTTTTGGTTCCCTTTGAATGGGAACATGCATAGAGGCCTGGTTGATTACATTAAGATGAAAATAATACCGATAGCGACTTGTACATTGAATTCATTTTACAGTACGATACCCAAATAGCCGATATACTAAAACACCATAACTTTGCTCTGCTTGACATCATGAGCATCCAACTGTGCATAGCTAATATTCAGATGTGGTGATATGGGTTGCGTTAACTTTTGGGCGGCAGAACTTAATGGACCATAAGACACAAAATATATTTAATTTTGTGTGGGATGTGATGCGTTTTTGGCAGCAGAGTTAATTAATCCCGTTAGGGGCTGGATGTGTATGCAGAGAGAGAGAGAGAGAGAGAGAGAGAGAGAGCAGATAAAACGACGGGAATATGTTCCCTACAGAGAAATTTACTTTTTACTTTGACACAAGGTGATTTAAGGAACATTTTCCCTGGCTAACCAAATCTATTAATACATATAATAACTAAATGTGCCTTCTGTGCGTGTGCAGAGGTATTCAGGGGAAATAAGGAGCTCTACAGTCTACACTAAGTAGGTTGAGGGAAACTGGGTCAAACTAATTGGGGAATAAAACACTTGATCACTCCTAGAAGTTAACTCCTCTAACACATTCAACATCACAGACTGATGGTATATAACACTGACTACCGACTGAGGAGGACTTCAGGTTTGAGGACTATATTTTAGACAAATGAAGCGAGGTGGTCCTGATTTGTCGTTGAAACACCTGTGCGAGTGAAGAGGGTCAGTTTCTAGAGCGAAGTCTGTCCCCCGCCTCTGTCCCTGGTCTCCTGCCTCGCGGTGATGGGATGCGACTGGATGGAGTTCAGAGAGAAGCGAGACATCGGAGAGCCCAACAGAGAGGGATGATGCTTCTGAAGCACTGGGTCAGTGGGTCACCGACATCACTGGACGTCCAGGGAGCCAACAACGCTCTGTTTTCTCAGAGATCACACACACACACACACACACACACACACACACACACACACACACACACACACACACACACACACACACACACACACACACACACACAGGAGCGAGCCCCTCTGAGAGTTGCACACACAGACCCTCTGATACAGAGAGCGAGCACCTAGAGACCGGCACTGTGTTTAAACTCCATTACCAATACAGTCTCGCTAATTAAACCAATGTTTTAATTATGATTTGGACAGCCAGGAAAGAGGAGGGATAATAACGCTCATTTATCCAACAGAGAGCGTCTATTTCAGACGACTCCCATCCGCAGTGGGCTTGGTGATTGGCTTTGTGCGTGATCTGCCACTGACTCTTGGCCGGGCGTTATTAAGTGAAATGCAGTTGTGATCTACATGAAGGTCATTAAAGACTCCGGCAGCGACAGAAAGAGCCCCCGGAGGCTCGCTGGTGGACGAGTGACGCCTGCAGGTGGTCGGTCTCTCACATTTAAACCAATTTGATTATTCGTCACAATAAAGTTAACTTGTGAATAAAGTCGGAGGAACATCTTTATTTATTTATAAATTAATTAGTACTGTGGGACAGATCATCTTTCATCAAACACATGTTTTTTTTTAAATTACTATTGAGAGACCATGAGAGGCTTCATTTAATGAACTCTTACAATCAAGTATGTTCCAGATCTAAATTAGAAGTGGGAAGTTTATGAACTCTATTCAATTGTTTCCTTTGGGATAATAAACTTTGATCCCACCTATACTTATGAAAGTACTATAAATAGAAATAATTAGTCCTCCCTCTGTATCAATAGGGTTGTATCAGTTGTTATCATGTGTCCCTTATGAATAGATGATGTGTAATTTAAGACAAATAGTTTGTAGAAGTCTGGAAAAACCTAAACCAGTTACCGAAAACAACATTAAACTCTTATGTGTTTTAATGTTCTAGAGTGTTTGCTGTTGTTGATGCATTTATATTGTATTCTTATTATTACTTCATACAACTAACTTAATTGGAAGAAATTGGTGTTCAATATGTTATTTGTGTGTGTTTTGTTTTATTTATAAAAGAGAGGGGGGGGGGCATAAATGTAGAGACGTTGGCTTTGTGGCAAAAGGATGCTAGAGGTGATTCAGCCAATGAGAAAACATCTTCAACCAAAGCGTCATGAACGGTACGAATAGACTAGAAAACATTTCTTATCAAATGAATGTCTCTCTCTTCCCTCCCTCTGCTCTCTCCTCCTCTGCTCTGCTGTCAGCGGGAGATGGCGTACCAGTCCAGAAGGATGGGGAGCAGGTAAGACCTCCGTAGTCCTTCTGGCTCACCCCTCCGGTCGACCCCTGACTGCGTCCACTCCCCGAGGATCCAACATGGCTGCAGCAGCGACACGAGGGGCTGCAGCAGCTCACCTCTCTAGCTCTCTGTCGCTCAAGGTGCCGGCGCTTATGCTCGTAGATTAGTGAGGTAGCACAGGATCATGTCAATGTCAGCCGCTTAGCTTCCACTACAGCCCCCTCGCCCATTTGGCGTTTGTGGGGTAAGGGGGTCGTCCTGCAACCCCAAGGTCGTTGGTTCGATCCCCGCTCTCCCCATTAGTTGCAAGTCGAAGTGTCCTTGAGCAAGGCACTGAACCCCCAGTTGCTCCCCGGTGCATCACTGCAGCCCACTGCTCCGTAATAACTAAGGATGGGTTAAATGCAGAGAACACATTTTGTTGCATGTGTACCTGTACTCTGTGCAATGACAATAGTTTGAATCCAATTTGATGGGAGTCGTAGCTGGAAGACTGACCACTGGTTTGGTTGGGATGAAGCTGTTGTCATGACTTCTGTTGCTTGACAGAGACACTGCTGGTTCAAAGAAGAACAGGAAAAGCACCTCTCTCTCTTTCTCCAACTTCATACACACCATTACTATATCCTTCTACCTCTCCTCTCATTTCCACTCGTCTTCTCTCCCCTCCTGCTGCTTTACCGACCCCTCAGAGACGCGACACAGGAGACGAAAATGGAGAGAACTTTTCACCAAATGTACTGCACATACTCCATCATTTATTTATGCGCCGTGGCCCAGAATGCCCTTCAGTCCAGAGAGGGGAAAAAACAGGGACACACACACACACACACACACACACACACACACACACACACACACACACACACACACACACACACACACACACACACACACACACACAGTGTTGTCGGGGCAATTACCAGGAAAAGCTGCTTCAAGAGGTCCAGCTCCACTCAAGTGTGTTAAGTCTCTCATCAGAACCACTTCTGTGGAGAAAGAGGAAGAGAGAAAGAGGAAGAGTCAAAGAACCAAGACATGGGAGCAACCAACAGAATTACAAAGGAAAACAAGTGATCAAAAGAACGGAGAGAGGATGATATCCACTAACATGAGTTGTCTACATGCAGCATGATGGAGATAGAAACACCATCCTGGTGGCCGCTCCCTCATGATGTCATCCAGCATTAAATAACCTGAAGCATTGCATAACCTGTTGTTTACATCTTTAAGTAACACATGAGCTTATTTATTCAAGCTTTGTTTAGCTGTTTACATTGTAGTGTTTCAAATGTATAAGAATAGAAACAAACAGCTTGGAAGCAAATATTTAATTCTAAGAAAAATACAGTTTGCGAGGATTTCTGTGTGATAAACGTTGGGGGCCAACATTCCCCTCCCCCATGTTGTCTATTTACTCATTTATTTCTGCTTCGTCTCGACTGCAGATCCACAGGAAGGGAACATTTGAGCACGACCACTAACCAGCGGTCTAGTCAGTGTCTGAAAGAGAGGAGTGGTGTAGAGAGGATGCTGCTTATCTGCTTTGTCCCCAGGATCGGCCTCCCACACACACACACACACACACACACACACACACACACACACACACACACACACACACACACCCTCCCCTTCCCGTGATAGCCCCAGTCCCCTGTCTGTCTGCAGCATCAGATACCGTTTGACACAGCTCTGACATCTCTCTCATTCACTGGGTTTTCTGCCGTGTTTCATGTTTTTTGACAGCGCTAAGCGGAGAGGAGCCTCGCCCCCCCGTAGCGTATTCACTCTGCGATACATCAACAAGCAAATATACTGATCCTGTTCAACCCCTCCCCCTTCTCCCTGTCATTTCGGTCCGTGACTCTTGCCTTCTCCGTTCCTGGAAAATCCCGTGCATCGGTCTTCCCTTCTTCCTTTCTCGCCTCTCTTCATTTATTTCCCTCTGCATGTCCTCTGTCCATCCTCTGTCCCTCTTCTCTTCGTCCTCCTATTTCTCCTCCCATGCATGTCAATGTTCTCTCTGTCCTGTCACTATCTTACGCGTTCCCACTCCTTCTTTCTCCATCCCTCCCTCTTCCCATTTCTCTTCCTCAGCATGGACGTTCAGACTTTTCATGGGAGGGAATCAGTGTAAGTGTTGTGACACCATTCCTTCATCCACTACTTTTCTTCCTCTATCGATTTGTTTCCTTCACCTATTTTGATTTAACTCACCCTTTAGTCACACGCTTTCTCCCCCTCACTACTCCCCTCCACCTCTGCCTTACTTTATTGGGTTTATATCGGTGGTGCACGATAGTGAGCACAAGCAGAATGACTTACTGGTGCAGAATATAAAAGTACGTTGTTAACTTGGAACCAGGTTTGGATTGTTTGTATTAACCCAACATCTTCATCACTTGTTTCCACTCACCACCCTAACACACACTGTCTCGATGTCTTTGTGTGCCCTTTGACACTTCCCATACTTTCCTTTTCTCCACACTTGTTCCCTTCCTCCATTCCTCTCTCCTCTCTCCCTCCAGCTGTCTATGGAAGACACCACATCAATCCTGCCTCGGCTCAAGAGGAACTCAAATGCCTACGGCATCGGGGCTCTGGCTAAGTCTTCTCTGTCAGGTGTGTCAGGTGTGTGTCTGTGCTGTAACTGGTAAACCGACCCCATGTTGGCTCGGCCCTCAGCGGGCGCTGGAGTCAGCATGGTACCCGAAACGGGTTCCCCTCTATCACTTCCACTCCTCCCTGTGTTAACACTCGTCAATGGCTCCTCCTGAGTCATTGATGGAATGAACTCTACATGAAATCACAACACACACACACACACACATAGTGCATCATCATACAGCTTGTTGCTCTAAGGAAAGGTGAGTGGGAAGTGTAGTTTTCTTTGTTGAGTGGTGGTGAAGCTGCGTTGTCCTGAATTAGTGAGGATGTTTAGAGCCGTATGAAGTGCTGTGCTGAACAGAGTTCGGTGCAGTCTAGTGCAACGTGTTGGGTTTAATCCAGCTGTCGTGTGCAGTGTAGTCTATTTGAGTGCAGTGGAACGCATTACAGTGCAGTTAAGACCAGTGCAGCCCGACTGTGTGGCGTTGTACAGATTTGTCCTGTAATTTATTCAATTTATTCATCAATCTCATCTTCATTCACCGGCGTCAGAGAGGATCAAACAACCAGGGATTTACCGTACGGATCATCATGTGTCGGGAACATGAACTATGGAGCACGGCCATTATGCTGTTATCAGCTGCCGTCAGCGTGGGAGCAGGAAATTAATTTCATTTTCAAAAGATGTTCTGCAGGGTTTGCACGAGTCAAGTTCTCAGACAGGCGGCGAGGAGAAGGAGAGCAGTTTTCTGCTTAGCCAGCGCAGCTTAGCAGAGGCGTGAAAGCTATTATATCAACAAGCCAACCTCTCATTACTTATGCCACCTCACCCCAATTAACCTATTCCATCCCATGATGCACCTTGTCAGACGGGACACGTCCGTTCCCTCCTCTGCTCGGCGTCGCCCGTACAGGCGACGGCTGAGTCTCATTGAACACATGAACGTCACCCACACAACCCGCCGCCACTCAGCTCCATGCGCATGACGGCCTCATTGGACGGCAGGCATCTCAGAAGTAGACTGGACTGACGCTGTGTTTCTATAGTGGTCTGTCTTTGTTGGAGCAGGCAATAGTCAATACTTTTTTTTACCATTTTTTTGTTCCCCAAATATCCGTAGAGGGTCAATCATATTCTTATTATAAAAACTATAATCATAGTATAGTATAAAACTATAATCATATACACTACCGTTCAAAAGTTTGGGGTCACTTAGTGCTTTTTTCCCCTTTTTTCTGTTTTTTCCAATGAAAATGACATTAAATTAATCAGAAATACACTCTCTACATAGTTAATGTGGTAAATGACTATTCTCTGTTTGTTAATGAAATCTCTACATAGGTGTATAGAGGCCCATCTCCAGTTGTGTGTTATTGCCTTAGAAGACTAGCAGAGGGGTAGAACCCCCTTGAAACCCTTTAAAAAAATATATATAACTTTTTATTTAGCATTTTCCACAAACAGATTATTCCTTGACATTGAAACCCTTTTTATGTGAGTGCAGCTGAAAACAGTTATGCTGGTGCGAGAAGCTTTAAAACTGGCCTTTCTTTGAGTGAAAAGTTTGAAGAACAACATTAATATTTACAATATAAATCATTATTTCTAACCTTGTCTTGACTAGATTTTGTATTAATATTGTATTCATTTAATAAATAAAAGTGTGAGTTTTCATGGAAAACACAAAATGTTCTCGGTGACCCCAAACTTTTGAACGGTAGTGTATGTAAAGTATAAAACTATAATCATACATATAAAGTTTGACAATTTATCCTATAAGTTCTACAGTAAAGATATAATTAAATACACTGTCCAATTTCCTCCTCCCGCACCAGTTTCATCTACTGGATATTCATAGTTTCATAAACCATCACAGCATCCGCCACCAAACAACAGCAATACACTTGATAACATCTGTTATCTTTTTCTCTCCTTTCTTTCGCTTCATCTTTCTCCTCATCGACTTCCAAAAACAACAAACCTGCCGCTTCATTCCCTCCTCCCTCATCGACCTCTCATCTCTGACTCACATCTCATCTCACACACCTGTGATCTTCACCCTCCTCTCCCTCCTCTGTCTCCCATATCCTCTCCACCACCAGGCGTGAGCCGCACCATGAAGGAGCGGGTGACCAAGCCCACGGCCATGGCCCAGGGCCGCGTCGCTCACATGATTGAATGGCAGAACTGGAGCATGACCACGGTGGGTGCAGGCGGCGTGCCCATGCCCCGCATCACGACCCAGGAGCGGGAGAAGGAGCGGCGGCTGGAAAACGACGCCTACAGTGACCTTAGTGAAGGAGAGAAGGAGGCTCGTTTCACCGCAGGTTGGACACAGACTCTGCATAGAGCCTCGTTCATCGTCTTCTGAGGAACGACGTGCTTCTACTCTCACTCTGTGCCAGTTATGTAGCTAACGTAATATAATGCCCTTCTCACCATGATCCCGGCCTGTCCTCTGAATCGTGACCTCAGGTATCCTGAAGCAGTTTGCGATCTCGGAGGCGACACTCCTGGCCTGGACATCGATGGATGGAGAGAGCCCTCGGTCGAGCTCCAACCAGGGCAGCATGGCTCATCTGAGTGAGCTCAACCAGGAGAGCATCACTAGTCGAGGTAAAGGACTACAATGAACTATAACTAACTGCAGCTGACATTCAAAGTGGCTAAATCGAGGAGGTTACATTTTTACAAAGGATTAAGTGATAAAGAAAATGTCCAAAGGCCAACAGCAGTTGTGAAGTAAATATCAGTTACTTAGGTACTTGTAAAACATAATCAACTAGAACAGGCACTTGGTAGAGCGCATACCTTTGCATATCACAAGATTGGGCATTGAATTATGAACATGTTGGCATTAGTTGCCAATTGGATATAAATTGATCGCGCTATAGTAAAAAGAAGATGTTAACCTGTTCATGACCTTGACCTTTGACCTGATCAATCCCCGGATAATAACCAATCATCCCCCCAAATTTCATGTGATTCTGTTTAATACTTTTTCACTTATGCAAATAATACGCACGCATACAAATACACGGCGATCAAAACATTACCTTCCGCATTTTCAATGCAAAGGTAATTAAAAGTAATGCAGTGGTATTATCAAAGTTTACTCCAAGTTAAAGTAGTCGTGCAGCAGAATGCTCCCCGTCAGTGTCAATGCTACATTTTATAGGGACGCTCTGTGTTCGCAGCATTTAATGTTGTCGCAGGTGGAAATAATGATTTCATTCTACTTTGGGAACTTTTGGGTTGTGCATCAAATTCGCACCTTGATCTTTGTATCTTTATTATAAATGTAGTGAAGTTAAAATTGTAATAACTTAATTTGAATGAAAATGAAATTTGTTTGCTTGTTGTTTTTGTTTTGTTCATTCTACTATTTTGTATTTTTGTTTTATTTTACTATGTAGTTTTATTTCCTCTGTATGCCATTTCCTTTGAATTTGTGAGTTTAAAAAAGAAAAAAGCCGGTCAAACCCTGTTAACTACAATCACAGCTTGGATCATTTTTCTAATTAATTTTTTTCTCAGGTTTGATCAATAAACATATATATATATATATATATATATATATATATATATATATATATATATATATATATATAATAAAAAAAGAAAATGAAAAAGATACATAGGTTGTAAGACACGTCCAGGCGGCGTTAACACAGCTGTGAGTCGTGTGTGTGCAGAAGCAGCTTGTATACAACACGTGTCGTGTTGCAAAGTAATGAGAACATACGGTCCCATCTCCTCTCTCCAGGCTGGAAGGGAAGCTCATTATTGATTTCTCATTTCCAACATGGACGGTTGGAAGGTAAACCCAGACACGGCATCTGATTAAATAACGATTTTGGAAATGTTTATTCCACAGCACTGAAAACCTCTTCTCGTGAAGTTAGAGGAGCAGACGATTATAATGAGCATGATGATACTTAATGGAGTAAATACATCCATTATGCTTCATTAAGGAGATAGCATTAATTCATCAAATAAAATCTTAGCGGCTGCAGGGTTAAAATTGTGTCTGTTTTTTTCCCTTGAGCCATTTTCATACCTTTACTGTGGAGAAAAAGATAAAGCAAGGCTGCGACTGCATTGTACAGTTGGACAATGGAAAGTGTGCCAGTGTTCTTTCTGAGCTCTGTGCATAGCTGCTCTCATCTTATATAGACAACATGGATATTTTCTCTACACTAAGTGTGTTTTTATATTGATCAAACCTTCTTATTCTGCTCAGCCGGCCGGATCAGAGCCCAAACACTTCTTATTGTGTGACAACGGCTGACATCATATTACCGTACACAATTAAAGGTTCAATTGTTAATCATTAGAGGCAGGTTATTTAATCACTTGAATTGAATTCAGTTTATTTTGTATAGCCCATTGTCACAAATTACAAATTTGACTCAGAGGGCTTTACGATCTGTACACCTAGACCTCCCTGACCTTCAACCTCACATCGGATCAGGAGAAACTCCCAAGAAATAGAAGAAAAAAAAATTCACAGGGGGAAAAGGGAAGAAACCTTCAGGAGAGCCACAGAGGAGGATCCCTCTCCAGGATGGAGAAAAGAATAGATGTCATGTGACCAGAAGGAATCATTACGGAGTTACAACACATTCAATGAATATGATGATTTATCAATTTCAGCTGAAATTAAATCCAGACCTACAATTTTGTTCTGGCAAAGTTCTAAGTTTAAAACCAACACTCAGCATGACGTCAGGTTCCTCCTGGTTTTATATGTGTTTATATTATCAAGATCATCAGGATGATTTCGCTTTATAGCAGTTTTTGCGACTAAAAAGTGACCAAAACATGTCAAATGTAACCCATAACAACCAGCACCTCTAACAGCAGCTGCTGCCTTCTCCATTTCTTCCAGATCAGATACTGCACCACTCCTCAGCAGAGGTGTGGCCTCACACGTACGTCGCCCAGGGCCACTACTGCCTCTCCTCCTCCGACGCCTGGGAGCCGATCAACAAAGACGCGTCCGTCGTGACGTCTCCCCCTGCTGGCTCCTACGTCATGGGGCCCGACGGGTACGACGGGCAGGCCCGCTTCCTGTCGCCGCAGCAGCAGCAGCTGACACTCCAGCAGCAGAATCAACTACAGCAGCTGCAGCAGATCCAACAGATCCAGCACTACCAGCAACAGCAGCTCCTGCAGTACCAGCAGCAACAGGTGGAGTCTCGCTTCCCCGGGAGTGACACATGATAGATAATAGATTTAGTGTGTGAGCATGCTTACTTTGGCACGTCGTGCATCAACGTGATGAGCGGTCCTTTCCGAGGTTGGCTCATTTCTGAAGGGCGAGTCTAAATACTGGGGCTTAAAACACCTTTGAGATATTCAGAACACTCTGTAACTCCCAGATGAAGCCTTTAAACTACAATACCAACTCATCAGGCACAAGGTTGTTGTTTTTGATGTTAAGTGGGAACATTTATTCTTGACCTTGTACGATAGGTTGACACAACAATCTGGATTCATTCTTTCAGTTTCTTATACTTTACCTAGAAAAGTAACTGATGTATTACTCTAAATCCATAATAAGATTCCTGGAAAGTAAATTGTAATAGATATATGATATCAGCATAACTCCGTATTGATCCCTGTCATAGTGCCGTGTCCTATCCTGTCAACAACTATTTAATTGACTGCCGACGTAGGGCTTTGTGTGTGTTGTCAAACTGCTTTCCGCTGTGTGTGTGTGTGTGTGTGTGTGTGTGTGTGTGTGTGTGTCATGGACACACTCAGATCTCACCCCTCTGACTCGTCCTCCTCCCCCTGTGTGTAGTCGCTGGAGCACCGGCTGCACAGTAACAACCACTCTTTGCAAGCGACGCCCAACAGCACCATCCACAGCCTGGTCCACTCGGTCCACCCCCCGCTGGTGGACCTGTGGAACACGGGGCAGGTGGAGGCCTACCAGACGGACGCCGGCGGCTACATCGGCGTGGCGGCGGTGGTGGAGCCGAGCCTCTGCGTTCCCTCTGCAGAAGACATGGGAACAGAGCACTCTCCGCTACTGGAGCAGCAGGAGGAGGAGGAGGAGATAAAGGTGAGGTGAGGGGGAAGGGGATTCGATCACGTGACATCCTCAGTGTGTGATATCTCATCTGCTAAGTGCCCAAGCACTAACATACCATACAGGTAGATATTCTACACAAATCATGCATCATTTATGATTTTTCTGATGAAAAGTGTTTTTGGATTCAGTTACGATCCTCTCTGTATGTGTGTGTGTGTGGGCTGTGTGGTACGGACCAGGTGAGGAAGGATTGATGGATTATCAGGTAGTTTCAGCTGTCGTAAGTAAACAAGTCATCTTGTCAAAGTGATGTAATCAGAATCAGAATCAGAATCAGAATCAGAATGGTATTTATTGCCAAGTTCTGGTGTATAAGGTGCATACAGAACATACAGAACATACAGAACATAGTGAACATAAACAAATAAAAAATGTTTCATATAGCGGAGGAAAACAGTTGGAGAAAGTCTTATGTGGTTTCTGAGGGATCTTTCCAAAGCACTGACACACAGAATGTTTAACAGAAAGCTTTTTATAAACTACAGAGTTGGATTCAAAATAAAATAGACATTTTATATTATTGAGCTGCATTTTGGATTTTGTCGATCCTGTTTTTGGAGCTTGACTTATTCTCGGTGGCTTCACTGCGATTGTGACGATTGACCGCTCTGTGTGTTTTTTTATGTCTATCTTGTGAGTCCTCCAACTTTATGGAGATGCTCAACGATGACTCACACATCTTGGATGCTGAAGCTTCCTTTGGGGCATCGACAAGAAACAGTTTATGAACCAATGATAATGTCCAAGGCATTTCCATCATAAACAGATACATGTCCATTGTGATGGATTGAGTATTTCCCAGTTGATCCTCATACTCTGCTGGTTGTCTGAACGATGAAGAAGTCGATACACCTTTGGAAGTCAGTTGCACATGAAATAAGACTTGAGGATAATGGGACACAAATGCACACTCACCAGTATGCACCCGTATACTGCGAGTAGTTCAGTGGGTAATGTTTCCTAAAGCATCTGCGTGTCTCTGTCTGTCTGACCAGGAGGATGAGATGACACTGTGCATGGAGCCGGAGTTGGCCTCGTTGACTCCGCCCAGGCAACAAGGGGATGCCTCTGGTGGCAGTAGCCCGGGGCAACCGCCGGCAGAGCCAATCACGGAGCGGAAGTCCTCCGACGTCTCCTCCGGCCTCCTTCAGACGCTAGAGGATAAGGACGAGGCTGAGGGGCAAGGCCCTGCCGCTTCCATGGCAACCAACTGAGTACCTGGATGTCAATAGACTACTTATTACAAACTGACCGGAGCGTCAGCGAGGAATGAGCGTAATAATACAATATATAAATATATATATTAATCTGTTACTTTTCAGGTATCAAAAACACAACTTTTTGGTTGCAAGATGAATTGGTGAGGATTAGATTTGGAGAAGGACTCATGATGAAGAGCTGATGCAACGAAGGACACCTATCTCTTTGAAGGCCTTACATCCCAAAGGTATGATTGAAGGGAGGAGTGAGGACAGACACACGGAAGAGGAGGAAGAGGAGGGTCAGGAGGAAGGGGCGCATTGACGGACCTAGAGACATTTCCACCGAGAAAACGAAACCACGTTGGGACGAAGAGGAGGGGAAAGGAAACATGCATGCGTTTTTTTGAAGACAAGCAACATGACCCTGTCGCTTACAATAATAATGAAAATCTATCGTAATAAAACATTATAATAAGAATAATTTTATAATAAAGCATAAAAAAAGAACAAATCAATGTATAAGTGTATGATACAATATAAGTTTTTCACGGGAGAACAACTCTGTTTACAGCTGTTACCCAACACATTAGATCTAACTAATTCCCCCGTTTCATCGAACACATACAGCATACTTTCTAAAGGGCAACCAAAACAATTTAACATGAAATTCAAAGTAGAACATGTCAGCATTTCAGTGAAATGCACATGAGCCCCCTAAAATAAAAACATGATATAGTTGTGTGGCAGCAAGAGGCCCGAGTCACAACCCGGGCACAGGCCTGTCCTGCTGACACGCGGCACAGATGAGGATTGTACTGTAACAAAGTGTGCTTCCTACTCTCTGTATGCATGTTTCTTCAGAGCACTATGGAGTACCTGTACTATACTGCACTGTATAGACTTTGCACTGAACCATAGTTTCCCCGGTGGGGCGGCAGTGGTCCGGCGGTGAGTTTCATGACAGAGAAATAAAGACAACGCTGCGTAAGCGAATCTCTTTTTGCACTGACGCCATCCAACAGATCGGAGGTTGCCTTTGGACTGTCGGCGCTACCCAGTTCCCACTCTGACAACCAAAACCGAGCCACTCGACAACACAGACCCTCAGCTGCTTTTTGTTCCCGTAGACGTCCGTAGTCGAGGATGATCGCCACTATTTGAATGTACTGGAAGACACGTGGCAGTACATTGTTTGTTTGTGATGTCTCCTCGCCGTCCACATGAGAGAGAGTCTTTCTTAAGAAACAAACAAGTCTTTCAAACATGTGGGAGGATGCTGTTGAAGATGGATTCACTGCTGGCTCCACCACCCCACACACACACACACACACACACATACACAATTGTAACCAGCAATAGACAGACAAAACACTGGCTTCCCAACAGACCGGTGTCAGCTTTGTCATATAGATGTAAATATTCTGAGTATATAAAAGTCGCCTCTTAATCACAGTCACAGCTGTTCGAGTACAGTATGATTTGATTATTTTTTTACACCTCTCTGTCCCACTTTATTTTGGGATCGCTCTCAAGCTTACGGTTTAAGCCTGACTTTAGTTGTTCTTACCGCTCCACAAAGACCAATGAAGCGGAGGGATGTGTGTGTTGTAAATAGAGAGTGTTTTATCCGGCGAGCCCATCGGTGGAAACGCAGACGGATCGTCGTAGGTCCGAGTCCACGGGAGGAAACGACATCCCGCGTGCTGCTAATCAGCCAATCAGGGAACAGAACAGAAGACTGTAGGATTGAAGACCTGAGCCGAGTAGATCAGCGTCTTCCCGCTCAGTGAGATTACTGTGAAGCAGCTGCTGCGGTGTGATAGTGATTCTAAGGATGTCTGAGGAAGCACGTTGTCATTTTAATTTGTTTTCTTGCTTTCATCCGAGAAAGACGGGGTGTTTTCCAGCGAGGAGGTTGGACTGACAGTGACGACTTGCTGAGCATGACTCACTTTGCAAACACACAACCAGATCGCATCTCTTTCCCTCCGTTGGAAAGCACCCCCTCCTCACTTCGATTACTGTGTGAGAAACTTTTAGGATGAACAACAACAAAAAGCGGTTTATTGACAAATGGATTTATTTGTCGATGTTTAAGTGCTGTTGGGGACAATGTTTATTTTTCTACTGACTTGTTGAAATCCTTTCCAGTATAAGTTAGAATATTTGTCACGGTTGTGAAGCAGTCTTGTTTCTCTGGTTTTGAGCTCTTTTCAACACACCTTGTTAAGAGATTCAAGATGGATAATTTGGCAGCTCTCAATTATTAACAAATCTATCTTTATTTTATTTCAAGAATCCCTGTTCAGTGTTTCATGAAAACAAGAGGGCTCAAAACTGCAAACAGAATGTCTTTACACAGTGGCACATATTCGTTTATTTATTGAACAATTACTTGGTGGGGAAGAATAATGTGACAGCGTGTACAGAGTCTTCATTTTCATGTAGGTACGGAGCCTCCGGGAGCAGTATCTTTTTCTTTATGAGTCACTTGTAAAAGCAAGTGGTGGAGGGACTATTGCTTTATAGTTGTTGATGGTGACAACTGCAACTCGGGTTTGATTATTATTCTTAACAGAAAAAAAGTTATTAGTTTTTAAGGGAAAATGCAAATGCATGGTGATTTAAAGACGCTGCTTCAATTTGGGTTGTTTTATTGCCCCCCCCCCCCCTTTTCTTTGTTTAGCAAAAATCTCAATGAATAAATAAACTAAAAACAAGAAGCCAAATATATTTCTGTGGATGTTAAGGTTTTCTGATCACATCTTTGTTCTTTTTATATAATTCTACTGCCATCTTCCAAGAGTACTCCAAGTAACTTGTCTGCAGGCACGACGGTCAAAATCGGCTTCTTGTCCTCTGCCTTTCTCTTTCTCTCTCTTTCTATCTCTTTGTATCTGTTCTGTATATTTGTGTCTGTCTGTATGTTTGTCTGTCAGTGTACAGTAAGCTGTCTTGTTGGAAGATTCACTGCCTGAAAAAAAGAGAAAAATAACAAGTTTTCACATCAACCAAAGGGGATTTGGGGCAACCAGACATGTGACATCGATATACATTGGACATGTGTGCAAAAAAAAAAGTAACCGCTGTAAAAACATCCTGCAAAAAATTGGATGGCTTCTGTAAAAGTTTGTATAAAACTGGATTTATTTGTTTGCAAGGAGGCAGGGTGACTTGTGCAGTGTACACTCACACCTATGCATGCTGTTGGACGGTTGTCACAGGATGGTTCTTCCAGATGGTTTCCCCCTCTCTCTCCTCTTCTGTCAACAACTCTCTGTCTCTCTTCCTTTCTCCTGCACGACAGAACCTCCCACACCCCTTCAGCTTCTTTACCCGTCTTCTCATCTTTTCCTCTGGTGGAGAAAGAGAAAATAAACAAACCAACAAATGGCATTTCTTGTGTGGACATCTTTTCCAGGGTGTAAATAATTAGATTATCACACGTTCACCTCTTTCTCTCTCGAGCCTTAACACATGTGAACCGTCTTTTTTTTGCTGGCAGCCGGCGCCTCTGGCCGGCTCGTCGCTGCTTGTCAGACATCAGCAGTCACCCAGGAAGAGGCGGCGGTGTAATCCAGCCTTCGTGCTTTTTCAAACACATTTCTCTCCGGCCCTTATCGGGGATGATATGCCAGGAGAATATTTATGACACGTTCTCAGAGGCGGGCCTCCTCTGTGGGACTAACTGCTTCTTTGTTGAAGCTCAAATATAAATGAGAGACTGAAACACACGGTCGACCTTCACAGCACGGCGGTGCCCAAGTGTATGCTCAGAGATATGAGCTTCTTAAGCCTGAATGCTGGAAGCCTGATGCAGGGACTATCCAACCGAGAGGGGGGATTGTGGCCGTCCGTTTGCGGGTCCAACACTTTAATCCACACTCAAATATCTCAACAACTATTGAGTGATTTATCATAACATTTGGTGCACACATTAATTTCCCCTTCACGGTTAATTGGACATCACCATCAGGTAAAAAACTGAAGATATTTAGGACAAAGTGGGTGTTCTGACTAAAAAGATCATTACAACCACACATGCTGGTGGGGTAGTGGTGTCCATGAAGGCCCCTTGGAGTAACTGTTACTCGGAGGGGCCTTCATGGACACTCGTGAGGGAGTGAGGCTGACAGCTTATCATTCGCCGGTTGCTAATCTTTTGTCTCAAAGATTACGAGCTAATCCAGCGTTCATGTTACAATTTATTTAACCTGAAATGTGCTTGTATGTACTTGATGTACTACAAAGCCCTGCAGGATAACGATGCGTTGACATCGCTTAGTAAGGCCAGTTTTAAATTTGACATGCATAATGCCATTTTGGTTTTATTTGAACGTAGCTACTTGCAAAGCTCACATTCCCATCTGCCTCACCTGTATGTTGTAATTAGTGCTTATTGGCAAATATTAGCAGGCTACCACAGTAAACTATCCTCGTTACACCGGCTTAACACCCATCTGACTTCAGCATTTAGCTCAAATCACGAGTTCTGTGCCTCACAGAGTTATCACCAAGATGTTGGAGAGAACTAAAATAAGCTAGTAGACAACTTTAATATTTATTATCTTTAAAAATTACAGATTGGTAATAATGATTTGAATATTTACCATACAATGTAAGTTATAATTTAAAATGAACCTTAATCAGTAAACTTTAAATGCATGATCACTTTGACCCCGAGGCCAAATTAATTAAGTCACCATCAGTATATCATTTAATTATCATACAATTCATTGCTGTCAGTTAACGTTTGATTAAAAGGTACTTAATGACATAAACATACACTGAAATATGACAGAGCTACATTCAACATGTCCAAGATATGGATGGACATTGAACCTTTGCAATATGTTTGCGACACGTTTGTCCGTCAGCAGTTCAAAAGACACAGGAAAGCACCTGAGATTTTGAGAGTGAAATCGTAAGAGTAGAAAAAGAAAATCCTGTACTACAAGTTTCAGGAGCTTTATGTGCACTAGCTCGCCCCGCTCTCTGAGAGCTGAATGTCCGAGGGTCTGCAGACGAGCCCGACTCTGGGGGGAGAGGAGGGGAAGGAAGGCAACAGTCTTTTCTCCTGAAGCCAGTCTATACGGGCTCATCCGACTCCTCGCTCTCCCCGTCCTCCTGCAGGGAGGAGAGTGTGAGGACCGGGCTGCTCGGTGACACAGGTGAGGCAGGAGGTGAAGGTGAGGTAGGGGAGGAGGAGGTAGAAGGGGAGGAGGTACACGGAGATGCCGGCTGCTCCTGTGGCCCACAGTCAGCTCCTCTTGTGGGCGCAGAGCTGCCCCTGGTGCTGCTGGAGGAGGAGGGGGACGCGTCACACCCGGCAGCTTCCCTGGAAAATGACGCCTTGCCTCTGGAATCCTTCCTCGCCAGCTCTCCCTCCCTGCTGCTCCCCTCCCCCCGCAGGTCTTTGTCCCGAGTGGGGGAGGAAGGGGTGGATGAGGGAGGTTGGTGCTTCTTGGTTTTCCTGCTGGCGTCTCTGAAGCTGGCCAGAGGGGGACGAAGCCTCACGCCGCTGCGAGTGGAGCCCTCGATAGCTTTCTGTAACTGTGAGAGAGAGAGAGAGAGAGAGAGAGAGAGAGAGAGAGGGAGGATGAAAAATGTCCGGAGAGATGAGTGGAAGGCAGTTACAATAACCGCATGAATCAGGACGTGGAACATGATGCACTCAGTGACTGAACAACTGCCCACAACATGGCGTCATCCCCGCTGGCTGTCATGCCGCATTACAGAACCAAACCAAGGTGACACAAATATGACTTTACCTCTTTTAGTGCCACGACACCCACCAGCTTTCCAATACTGGTGACATAAGCGTGACTGAGACCCAGCAGGGAGAACAGAGTGTGGGTCTGAGTAATGAGGGAGAGGAGGACATGATCCGGTCAGTGTTACATGTTGACAGTGTTCTGCTTTCACTGTTCCTGGTAAACAGTTTGAACAAAAGGAAATAGATAAAGGAATATAACATGAATCAAAGCATGACATTCAAGATTCAAAGCCTCATGGTCGTGTGGACATACACTGAATTAAATAAATCTATTTAGTATCCTACGTCCATAGGTTGGGTGACTCACAGGGGACAGAATAATAGTACAAATATTTTCATATAAACTAGATTCACCCATATCGGTCCATCACTGACTCAAATAGCTGGATTGGGTATTGGATTCATTTAATAAATAACAATTCAGTACATTAGTATCTATTTCTTTGTTATATTTTGGTTGACAAAGTTAGGAACACCATGTTTAAGTTAAACCTTTGTTGCCGTACACATAATGATCCGGTTCTTTTCTACACAGTGAGGCTCACAGCTTATTAATTAAACGCTGGTATCAGATCAGTCCTCGGTATCGGCCCGATACCCAACGCCCAGACGAGTTGGATCGGTGCATCCCATAATAAGACCCTTCCTCCCAGTGCATCCCATAATAAGACCCTTCCTCCCAGTGCATCCCATAATAATAATGCCAGTGCATCCCATAATAAGACCCTTCCTCCCAGTGCATCCCATAATAAGACCCTTCCTCCCAGTGCATCCCATAATAATAATGCCAGTGCATCCCATAATAAGACCCTTCCTCCCAGTGCATCCCATAATAAGACCCTTCCTCCAGTGCATCCCATAATAAGACCCTTCCTGCCAGTGCATCCCATAATAAGACCCTTCCTCCCAGTGCATCCCATAATAAGACCCTTCCTGCCAGTGCATCCCATAATAAGACCCTTCCTCCCAGTGCATCCCATAATAAGACCCTTCCTCCCAGTGCATCCCATAATAAGACCCTTCCTGCCCAGTTCATCCCATAATAAGACCCTTCCTCCCAGTGCATCCCATAATAAGACCCTTCCTCCAGTGCATCCCATAATAAGACCCTTCCTCCCAGTGCATCCCATAATAAGACCCTTCCTCCCAGTGCATCCCATAATAAGACCCTTCCGACCCTTCCTCCAGTGCATCCCATAATAAGACCCTTCCTCCCAGTGCATCCCATAATAAGACCCTTCCTGCCAGTGCATCCCATAATAAGACCCTTCCTCCAGTGCATCCCATAATAAGACCCTTCCTCCCAGTGCATCCCATAATAAGACCCTTCCTCCCAGTGCATCCCATAATAAGACCCTTCCTCCCAGTGTATCCCATAATAAGACCCTTCCTGCCAGTGCATCCCATAATAAGACCCTTCCTCCCAGTGCATCCCATAATAAGACCCTTCCTCCCAGTGCATCCCATAATAAGACCCTTCCTCCCAGTGCATCCCATAATAAGACCCTTCCTCCCAGTGCATCCCATAATAAGACCCTTCCTCCCAGTGCATCCCATAATAAGACCCTTCCTGCCAGTGCATCCCATAATAAGACCCTTCCTCCCAGTGCATCCCATAATAAGACCCTTCCTGCCAGTGCATCCCATAATAAGACCCTTCCTGCCCAGTGCATCCCATAATAAGACCCTTCCTCCAGTGCATCCCATAATAAGACCCTTCCTCCCAGTGCATCCCATAATAAGACCCTTCCTCCCAGTGCATCCCATAATAAGACCCTTCCTGCCAGTGCATCCCATAATAAGACCCTTCCTGCCAGTGCATCCCATAATAAGACCCTTCCTCCCAGTGCATCCCATAATAAGACCCTTCCTCCCAGTGCATCCCATAATAAGACCCTTCCTCCCAGTGCATCCCATAATAAGACCCTTCCTCCCAGTGCATCCCATAATAAGACCCTTCCTCCCAGTGCATCCCATAATAAGACCCTTCCTGCCAGTGCATCCCATAATAAGACCCTTCCTCCCAGTGCATCCCATAATAAGACCCTTCCTGCCAGTGCATCCCATAATAAGACCCTTCCTGCCAGTGCATCCCATAATAAGACCCTTCCTCCCAGTGCATCCCATAATAAGACCCAGTGCATCCAATAATAAGACCCTTCCTGCCAGTGCATCCCATAATAAGACCCTTCCTCCCAGTGCATCCCATAATAAGACCCTTCCTGCCAGTGCATCCCATAATAAGACCCTTCCTGCCAGTGCATCCCATAATAAGACCCTTCCTCCCAGTGCATCCCATAATAAGACCCTTCCTCCCAGTGCATCCCATAATAAGACCCTTCCTGCCCAGTGCATCCCATAATAAGACCCTTCCTCCCAGTGCATCCCATAATAAGACCCTTCCTGCCAGTGCATCCCATAATAAGACCCTTCCTCCCAGTGCATCCCATAATAAGACCCTTCCTCCCAGTGCATCCCATAATAAGACCCTTCCTGCCAGTGCATCCCATAATAAGACCCTTCCTCCCAGTGCATCCCATAATAAGACCCTTCCTGCCAGTGCATCCCATAATAAGACCCTTCCTCCCAGTGCATCCCATAATAAGACCCTTCCTGCCAGTGCATCCCATAATAAGACCCTTCCTCCCAGTGCATCCCATAATAAGACCCTTCCTGCCCAGTTCATCCCATAATAAGACCCTTCCTCCCAGTGCATCCCATAATAAGACCCTTCCTCCCAGTGCATCCCATAATAAGACCCTTCCTGCCAGTGCATCCCATAATAAGACCCTTCCTCCCAGTGCATCCCATAATAAGACCCTTCCTGCCAGTGCATCCCATAATAAGACCCTTCCTCCCAGTGCATCCCATAATAAGACCCTTCCTGCCAGTGCATCCCATAATAAGACCCTTCCTCCCAGTGCCCCATAATAAGACCCTTCCTCCCAGTGCATCCCATAATAAGACCCTTCCTGCCAGTGCATCCCATAATAAGACCCTTCCTCCCAGTGCATCCCATAATAAGACCCTTCCTGCCCAAGTGCACCCCATAATCAGACCCTTCCTCCCAGTGCATCCCATAATAAGACCCTTCCTCCCAGTGCATCCCATAATAAGACCCTTCCTCCCAGTGTATCCCATAATAAGACCCTTCCTGCCAGTGCATCCCATAATAAGACCCTTCCTCCCAGTGCATCCCATAATAAGACCCTTCCTCCCAGTGCATCCCATAATAAGACCCTTCCTCCCAGTGCATCCCATAATAAGACCCTTCCTCCCAGTGCATCCCATAATAAGACCCTTCCTGCCAGTGCATCCCATAATAAGACCCTTCCTCCCAGTGCATCCCATAATAAGACCCTTCCTGCCAGTGCATCCCATAATAAGACCCTTCCTCCCAGTGCATCCCATAATAAGACCCTTCCTGCCAGTGCATCCCATAATAAGACCCTTCCTCCCAGTGCATCCCATAATAAGACCCTTCCTCCCAGTGCATCCCATAATAAGACCCTTCCTCCCAGTGCATCCCATAATAAGACCCTTCCTGCCAGTGCATCCCATAATAAGACCCTTCCTCCCAGTGCATCCCATAATAAGACCCTTCCTGCCAGTGCATCCCATAATAAGACCCTTCCTCCCAGTGCATCCCATAATAAGACCCTTCCTCCCAGTGCATCCCATAATAAGACCCTTCCTGCCAGTGCATCCCATAATAAGACCCTTCCCCAGTGCACCCATAATCCCAGTGCATCCCATAATAAGACCCTTCCTGCCAGTGCATCCCATAATAAGACCCTTCCTGCCAGTGCATCCCATAATTAGACCCTTCCTCCCAGTGCATCCATAATAAGACCCTTCCTGCCCAGTGCATCCCATAATAAGACCCTTCCTCCCAGTGCATCCCATAATAAGACCCTATATAAGACCCTTCCTGCCAGTGCATCCCATAATAAGACCCTTCCTCCCAGTGCATCCCATAATAAGACCCTTCCTGCCAGTGCATCCCATAATAAGACCCTTCCCCAGTGCATCCCATAATAGGACCCTTCCTCCCAGTGCATCCCATAATAAGACCCTTCCTGCCCAGTTCATCCCATAATAAGACCCTTCCTGCCAGTGCATCCCATAATAAGACCCTTCCTCCCAGTGCATCCCATAATAAGACCCTTCCTGCCAGTGCATCCCATAATAAGACCCTTCCTCCCAGTGCATCCCATAATAAGACCCTTCCTGCCAGTGCATCCCATAATAAGACCCTTCCTGCCAGTGCATCCCATAATAAGACCCTTCCTGCCAGTGCATCCCATAATAAGACCCTTCCTCCCAGTGCATCCCATAATAAGACCCTTCCTGCCCAGTTCATCCCATAATAAGACCCTTCCTGCCAGTGCATCCCATAATAAGACCCTTCCTCCCAGTGCATCCCATAATAAGACCCTTCCTCCCAGTGCATCCCATAATAAGACCCTTCCTCCCAGTGCATCCCATAATAAGACCCTTCCTCCCAGTGCATCCCATAATAAGACCCTTCCTGCCAGTGCATCCCATAATAAGACCCTTCCTCCCAGTGCATCCCATAATAAGACCCTTCCTCCAGTGCATCCCATAATAAGACCCTTCCTCCCAGTGCATCCCATAATAAGAACCTTCCTCCCAGTGCATCTCATAATAAGACCCTTCCTGCCCAGTGCATTTCATAATAAGACCCTTCCTCCCAGTGTATCCCATAATAAGACCCTTCCTGCCAGTGCATCCCATAATAAGACCCTTCCTCCCAGTGCATCCCATAATAAGACCCTCCAGTGCATCCCATAATAAGACCCTTCCTCCCAGTGCATCCCATAATAAGACCCTTCCTCCAGTGCATCCCATAATAAGACCCTTCCTCCCAGTGCATCCCATAATAAGACCCTTCCTCCAGTGCATCCCATAATAAGACCCTTCCTGCCAGTGCATCCCATAATAAGACCCTTCCTCCCAGTGCATCCCATAATAAGACCCTTCCTCCCAGTGCATCCCATAATAAGACCCTTCCTCCCAGTGCATCCCATAATAAGACCCTTCCTCCCAGTGCATCCCATAATAAGACCCTTCCTCCCAGTGCATCCCATAATAAGACCCTTCCTCCAGTGCATCCCATAATAAGACCCTTCCTCCCAGTGCATCCCATAATAAGACCCTTCCTCCCAGTGCATCCCATAATAAGACCCTTCCTCCCAGTGCATCCCATAAGACCCTTCCCCAGTGCATCCCATAATAAGACCCTTCCTCCCAGTGCATCCCATAATAAGACCCTTCCTCCCAGTGCATCCCATAATAAGACCCTTCCTCCAGTGCATCCCATAATAAGACCCTTCCTCCCAGTGCATCCAATAATAAGACCCTTCCTGCCAGTGCATCCCATAATAAGACCCTTCCTCCCAGTGCATCCCATAATAAGACCCTTCCTCAGTGCATCCCATAATAAGACCCTTCCTCCCAGTGCATCCCATAATAAGACCCTTCCTGCCAGTGCATCCCATAATAAGACCCTTCCTCCCAGTGCATCCCATAATAAGACCCTTCCTGCCAGTGCATCCCATAATAAGACCCTTCCTCCCAGTGCATCCCATAATAAGACCCTTCCTGCCAGTGCATCCCATAATAAGACCCTTCCTCCCAGTGCATCCCATAATAAGACCCTTCCTGCCCAGTTCATCCCATAATCAGACCCTTCCTCCCAGTGCATCCCATAATAAGACCCTTCCTCCCAGTGCATCCCATAATAAGACCCTTCCTCCCAGTGCATCCCATAATAAGACCCTTCCTGCCAGTGCATCCCATAATAAGACCCTTCCTCCCAGTGCATCCCATAATAAGACCCTTCCTGCCAGTGCATCCCATAATAAGACCCTTCCTCCCAGTGCATCCCATAATAAGACCCTTCCTCCCAGTGCATCCCATAATAAGACCCTTCCTGCCAGTGCATCCCATAATAAGACCCTTCCTGCCAGTGCATCCCATAATAAGACCCTTCCTCCCAGTGCATCCCATAATAAGACCCTTCCTGCCCAGTGCATCCCATAATAAGACCCTTCCTCCCAGTGCATCCCATAATAAGACCCTTCCTCCCAGTGCATCCCATAATAAGACCCTTCCTCCCAGTGCATCCCATAATAAGACCCTTCCTGCCAGTGCATCCCATAATAAGACCCTTCCTCCCAGTGCATCCCATAATAAGACCCTTCCTCCCAGTGCATCCCATAATAAGACCCTTCCTGCCAGTGCATCCCGACCCTTCCTCCCAGTGCATCCCATAATCAGACCCTTCCTCCCAGTGCATCCCATAATAAGACCCTTCCTCCCAGTGCATCCCATAATAAGACCCTTCCTCCCAGTGCATCCCATAATAAGACCCTTCCTGCCAGTGCATCCCATAATAAGACCCTTCCTCCCAGTGCATCCCATAATAAGACCCTTCCTGCCAGTGCATCCCATAATAAGACCCTTCCTCCCAGTGCATCCCATAATAAGACCCTTCCTGCCAGTGCATCCCATAATAAGACCCTTCCTCCCAGTGCATCCCATAATAAGACCCTTCCTGCCAGTGCATCCCATAATAAGACCCTTCCTCCCAGTGCATCCCATAATAAGACCCTTCCTCCCAGTGCATCCCATAATAAGACCCTTCCTGCCAGTGCATCCCATAATAAAACCCTTCCTCCCAGTGCATCCCATAATAAGACCCTTCCTCCCAGTGCATCCCATAATAAGACCCTTCCTGCCAGTGCATCCCATAATAAGACCCTTCCTCCCAGTGCATCCCATAATAAGACCCTTCCTCCCAGTGCATCCCATAATAAGACCCTTCCTGCCAGTGCATCCCATAATAAGACCCTTCCTGCCAGTGCATCCCATAATAAGACCCTTCCTGCCAGTGCATCCCATAATAAGACCCTTCCTCCCAGTGCATCCCATAATAAGACCCTTCCTCCCAGTGCATCCCATAATAAGACCCTTCCTCCCAGTGCATCCCATAATAAGACCCTTCCTCCCAGTGCATCCCATAATAAGACCCTTCCTGCCCATGTTTTCAGAAGCACATTTTGTCATAAGCTCAATGTGGGAAACATCTGAAAGGCCGTAGAGTCACAGAAGATGTTCTCCCGCTGTTTGCACAGGTTGAAATGGACACTGACACATGGGGAGAGATTCCCTTCAAACCGTAGAAAAACCAACAGAACAAAGAATAAACTAAACATGTTGAAGAATAGAAGAGTATAAAAGTGAAAATGAATTGTTCTAAAAGTCATTTTGCAGAGAGATAGATGAGCGGATTGGGGCCACTGTCCTTCTGGATGCTTAATATGAAAATACAGCCACGAGAAAGAGAGCTGAGCATAAAGAAAAAGGGGAAATCGCGAGCTTATGGTGGCACTATCCACCTAATAGCTCCTTTAGGTGAGGTTTTTGTCTTGTGAAATAATAAAATATGACCAATGAATCAGTTGGAGTAACAGGGTTAAACGGTTGAAAGGCTCATCCGATGGCTTCTGCTTTTACTCAGACAACATTCACAATCATGTTTGTTTAAGTATCTCCCAAAATGTCAACCTATTTATTTAAATACCGCTTTGAAATATGAAATTGATATGTAATTATCAGTGTCTGTACATTTTAACATGTCAAAACATGTCGCCCAGGTGTTGCTGGTCACCTTGTGCAGAGAAGTCCTTTCCACGAGCTGAAAGGGGGAGGGGTCAATACGTATCTGCTCCATATCGATTGGTTTATCCAGCTCTTCCTCTTCCCAGGTTTTGATCTGCGTCAGCCAATCACAAGCAGAGAGATGGACTAAGAGTAGACAGAGTTTCTCATTATTGATTGTCTGTCTCATTGTTGACCGTGTGCGTTGTGTGAATCAATAACGTACAGTACCTCCTCTGGGGACATGGGGTCCGTCAGCGAAGTGGGCGTGGCCTCCTGAGCAAAGAGGGACAGATTGAAGGGCAGTCCTATGAAAAGCTACATAGATGATGATAAGATGACCCCTGATGGTTTCACACATGCATCATGTCGTGCTCCTCCCATCACGTAAGCCTTGTTGGACCGATAAGATCTGAGCTGCCAACTCAACAGCAGAAAGATAACGAGTCTGCGAGGTTAATCTTACGTCGGTTTCAGTCGGTCCCGACAACGATGTGGAGGAGAAGAGCCTCTGGAGGGCCGTCCGGACAGATGGCAGCTTGCGCTTGTCTGAGGATACGGTACGGCAACACACGTCAGACGAGAGAGGAAGCGGCGTCTGATGGGCGGACTGGTTTCCATGTGCAGTGGCGCTGCCGCGTTACCTGAACCTGTGAGGTCGGGGGAGGTGGGCTCCGGAGGTCTCGGGGAAGGGACGGGCCCGTTACACTCTTCCTGTACTGGAGCCGTCTGCACACACAACGTCGCTGGTAAATACATCTTTATAAAAAACTACTAATGAAGTTATTTAATTAGTTAAATAAGCCCCTCCACCCCAGAGCCTGTGCTTGACCTAATAACAAATGCTGAATTCCAGTTACTCTTTTGCTAGTACAGATTCTCATTTGCTGAGCCAGGATGCGAGCAGCTATCGTGTATCGTTGATTTTATATAACTGTTCATTTACTAATTCTTAATTCATTTAAATTTTTTATTTTTCATTAGATTTAGTTTAGTTTAGTTTTAGTTTTGTGTAGCCTCAATTAAGAGGTTGTTGGTCGGGGAGGGAGTTTGTCCATAAGAATGATACTGTTGACTTGAATGCTTGAGGGGGGGAAAGAAAAATGCTAAATGTATCACAATTGCACTGTTTCTTTGTGTACTTGCCTTAAAATAAAAAATATATATAAAAAAAACTAATGAAGTTATTTGTGTTTGTTGTTCCCACCTTGTCTGCGCTCTCCTCTTCGCCATCCTCGTCTACGAAGGTGAAGGACTCCCAGCTGACTTTGGAGCCCTGGCCCGGGGAGCTCGGCCCTCTTTCAAAGACTCTCCTCTCCGGGGAGAGCCACCAGTCAAACACGGCTTGGAGCTCCGTCCTCTCGATGGAGCCCAGAAGAATCATGGATTCTACAGAGAGAGGTGTTAAAGGAGACGTTCAACATTTTGGGAAATAGACGTATTTGTTTTTTTTGTTGGGAGTTGAGTTATGCGAATAACACACATACAAATAAATACACAGCGATCAAAACATTACCTTCCGCATTCTCGAATGCGAAGGGAACAAGGACCCAAGTTGTCGCCTCGATGAAAATAGATGAGTAATATAGAGTTGTCTAAGCTATTCTGTGTAAACTTGTGCCGATGACAACGTCAGCAGTGACTATCCAGGCTGTTGGTATGATGTCACTTCTCACGTGTATTTTTGTGAAATCAGGGACTCCAGTGAAAGATCTGTGTGAGATGTTTGACCACCGGTCAGTCATGTAGTGTGAACATGGAAGACTCCTGATTATAAGACATTACGTTTGTTGAATCTGTACAAGAATAGAAATTAAAAAAATTATAATATCTGGGTTAATTTCTTTTTCCTGGGAGCAGTTCTCTTCTGGAGTCCCTATGATGTGTTAATCACTGAGATGTTTGTTGCTGTTAGAGCAGGGGATGATCAAAAAAGGATGTTTCCTAAAATATCAAACCATTTCTTTCCCACTAATCACATAGCACAAGATAGAAGTGTCAGTGTAAAGAAGATGTACGTCACCTTTAGAGTCCACCAGGGGGATGGTCTTCAGAGACGTGGTGTCTAGCAGATGGTTCAGTTCCCGATAGGTGGATTGAGAAGAGAGGAACTTAACTTTGCGCACCATGATGTCCTCCACAAAGATGTTATACTTGCTGGGGAAGCAGAGATACCACAATAAATACCTGTTCTCCTACAATGACAGCGTGGAAAACATAAACACACAAATACATTTCCTCGCAGTTTTAGCTTTACCTGATGTGCCCGAGGGCCAGCTCAGGCAGGTAAGGCAGCTTCTTCACCTGGATGATGGAGTCGTAGAGAGAAGGCTGCAGGCCCTGAGCCACCATGTTTGCGAGGATGACGGCCACCATCATGGGCAGGATGTGCGAGATTTGACCGGTCAGCTCGAAGCAGATTACTGCAGTGGAAACCGTGTGTGTGACGGCTCCCGTCATGGCCGCCGCACCTGGAAGAGAGCAGCAGACGGAGCCATTGTCTTTCATCAGTCCGCCATCGGAGTCCTCCGTACCTGTACTCACATTCACTGTGGCCTCGAATTGACTTAATGGTAAAATAATAAATAATACGGTAAAATAAGTATGCATACGGTAAAATAAGAATGAATACGGTAAAATAAGAATTAATATGGTAAAATAAGAAATAATACGGTAAAATAAGAAATAATACGGTAAAATAAGAATTAATACAGTAAAATAAGAATTAATATGGTAAAATAAGAAATAATACGGTAAAATAAGAATTAATATGGTAAAATAAGAATTAATATGGTAAAATAAGAATTAATATGGTAAAATAAGAAATAATACGGTAAAACAAGAAATAATACGGTAAAAAAATAATTATTACGGTAAAATAAGAATTAATATGGTAAAATAAGAAATAATACGGTAAAATAAGAATTAATACGGTAAAATAAGAATTAATACAGTAAAATAAGAATTAAAGATAGAGTTGAACGATGTTGGGAGTTTTCATAAGGCAGAAATCAAAGCGTAAAGTAGTAAATATATCTATTTAATACGCATCTTTATCCATCACCTCTATCTATTTTCCAAGCTGCTCATCCTGTGGAGGGTCTGGGGGACTGGAGCCCGACCCTCCACATATTTAGCAAACCTTTTTTTTAAGTACTCATAATCCGTTATCCATTCACTTGTTCAGTGAAGCACATTGAGCAGGATTACAACAGTGAGTCAGACATTACATTCAAGAATTCCAATTACTTTAAATGTTTAATTTGTGGAAATTAAAATGTTTCTGGGTAAGAACACATGACATTTTATATTAGACAATTTGGAGGCCTCGTTTTGACCACGGACGGCGAGTGTGAGTGGTGAAACTGTTTCTGCTGCTACATTCACATCTTTAACTGAAAGAAAGAACGTCAGTAGTTCATCAAATGTTCTCAAGTAGTCTCCTTTAAGTCTCTTCTATGAGTCCTAAGACCCTGAGCACAGCGCGACGGTCCGTAGACTTACCAATGACGGCGTAACCTCCCGGCAGGATACGGTAGACTATCCCATCAAACAGGATTCCATTTGGGAAAAGAGTGGCCATGATCTCCCCCACGAGGCGGCCGAAAGCAGCTCCTTGAGGAGAGAGATAAGACATGCCGCTAAAACAAATTTAACTGAAACTCAGAAGTAGACACTCACATTACAAAATCCTCTTACCCAATATGAACACTGGCATAAAGGCACCGGAGGGGATGGGCATCGTGGTGGAAAGCGCTGACATCCAGAACTACAACACACACAAAAAACAGATCAAGGATGCTCATGACCAGAACATTATCACACACACACACAAACACACACACACACACACACACACACACACACACATACACAGAATATAGAATACCTTCATGACGCAGAAGAGGAGGAGGATGACGAAGACGCTGACGTGAGGATGAAGCCATGCAGAGGAGGGACCCAGGCCGGGCGGAGCCGCAGATCCTGAGATTTTGGTCCAGGTGAAATTATCAAACAAGGAGTTGATGCACTCTCTGGGCATCAGCTGCCCGACAGGACCGACGGACAGGAGGAAACGAGACGTTATCAAGACGGAACAAATGCACCGTTGAGCCTCCACCGAGGCGCAGGTAAAAGACGAGACAACGTATAAATAAAGACGACACTTATCATATCCTGTGATGTCATGGTGGAGTTGTCCGGCATGCACATTAAGATTAAAATCTGAATAGTTGCCCGAATAAAAAAAGAAAGAAAAGTGAAGCAAATTTCAACAAATAGACCGCATTTTGACTATCTACTGTTAATAAGTATATAAACTAATGGAAAGAGGGGTACAGGAACGAAAAGCAGCTCCACTGATTTGAATCGTAGAGCAACTGAACAATTTAGAGAGAGAGAGAGAGAGAGAGAGAGAGAGAGAGAGAGAGAGAGAGAGAGTCCGTCTCACCTCTCCAGCCATAAACTGTCCAAATCCAGGTGGAAAGGTTAAGGTGGCGATGATCAGTGTCACTGCACCTGGATAGATCAATCGACTGGACGTTCACACACACATACACACACACACACACACACACATACACACACACGCACACACATAGTCATTATCAGGAATGTATTCTTAGACAACAACCACGTGGCAAAACAAGTGATGCTTGCAACAGAAATAACTGGCCACTGATTGTATGGCTCTCCATGGCTGCTGCTCTCCTCTCTCTAATGGTGGAGACTAATGCTCCCTGACTGTTGAGTCTGGGGATAAGTGAATCTCCACACTGAGTGAACAACTGGCTGAAAGGTTGTCACGGCTCCGCTCCTGTCCTGGCCAGCGTTGTGGCACGGAAGAGTTCAGAGAGAGAGCTGAGACGCATTAAGAGGACTCTGAACATGTCGAATGGTTTGAGATCATGGGAGCATGGCCCTGTGAGAGATAGTGAGTGTGTGTGTGTGTGTGTGTGTGTGTGTGTGTGTGTGCGTTGGGATCTTACTGTCTGGTTAGGAAGCGTGTGAGCGCTGTCGGTCTCCTCATGAAGAGAACCACTTGTCTGTTCAGGTAGACGAAGAACGCCCCCAGGAAGCCACACGAGATCCTGAAACACGAGAACACAAGTTGTCCATGATGCTCCTGCACTACATATGACAGTTATGTATTGGGGGGGGGTTCATGCCCATATCTATATCTATCTATATCTATTTTCAAAGTAGAGACACACAGTATTATTGCACACACACGTTTGTATTCACCCTATTATTGCAAATGCAGGCAGCTCCTGCAGGTCGAAAGGGAAATCCATCCGGAAATTAGTTTTGAAGAGGGCTGTGATTGTGACTGAGGGAAACAAAGAAACATCAAATGAACATCTGATCTCAATCTCTCATTTCAGGGCTCAGCATCTTGAGTGCCATTTGTCATCAAATGAAAAACAGGACATAAGAAATATGGAAACGGAAAAATTCTTTTAGGAATAATATTCTATTCATAATGTTAAGGGTGTTTTGTAGGACTTTAAACCTGCATAACTTATGAGCAGGCAGCATATGTGTGAGTCTCTGCTCAAAAGTGTTTGGAGATGAACATTAGATGATCTTCCGGTTGAGTGAGAGATATTTATTTCAATTTAGAGTAAGACAGAAAGTAATCTTATAAACTGTAATAAGTTGACATAATTAAGTATATAAAGGAAGAGATTTGGGTGCAGGGTAACCAATGCAAGTTGTGAGTATTTAACTCTTTGGTGCTGGTGTATCCTGGATCAACTGAAGGAGATGACTTGAAACGTTCTGGTTTAAAGAAGAGCATATTACTGAGCTGTCAAATTCAGCTACTTCCCATGAAATGTCAGTTCAGCAGTCTTGTGTGTGTGTGTGTGCGTGTGTGTGTGTGTGTGTGTGTGTGTGTGTGTGTGTGTGTCTCCTCTGCTTCTCACCAGCATCCTTGTTCCAAACAGAGAGTACCCTGAATATGAAGGCGCTGAATGTGGCGGCAAAGTATCCCCGCCAGTAATTCCTCACCGCAAAGTAGGTAGACGTGACCTCAATACTGAACAACACCCCTGGTGGTGGTGAGGGAGGGAGAGAGAGAGAGAATAAAAGAAAGAGAGCGAGAAAGAAAGAAAGAAAGAAAGAGAGAGCGTGAGAGAGAGAAAGAGGGGGGGATTGAGGGAAGTTAGAGAAACAGGGGAAAAGAAGGGGTAACAGAGAGGGAGAGGGAGAGTGAAAGAGAGAGAGTCAGAGACAGAGAGAGAGAGAAAGATAGAGAAAGAGAGAGAGATGAGTTAAATAAGCAAAATTAGTCCAAAAACACTTGAGGCTGTGGGTGTAATTATACACAACAGGAGAACCACAGGGAGTGAATACTGGAACAGAACCAAACACACACACACACACACACACACACACACACACACACACACACAAACACACACACACCTACACACACACACACACACACACACACACACACACACACACACACACACACACACACACACACACACACACACACACACTGATTTAAATCACTATTTAGCAGATAAATCTGTTGTAAAATTATTATTTTTCTGCCCAACCCGTTAGAATAGTAGTATAGAAATGAAATCCGTCTGTTAGGAGTGGAGATGAGCTGCTCAGCCCAGGGTTGGTTATTGTCCTGTAAGTCAGAGCTTTGTGGATACTGAGAATGAATTGAATTACCCAAATGCCAAATACATGTTTGAAGAAGTATCGTGATTAGAGTTTTGACCTCCAGAGGACCGACACATTTTCCATTGTTAAATGTCTTGGCTCCATAATAATCCTGTCTAACAATGAAACAAACAATACATTTTAAAAAGTTGTTCTACAGTTTGTTTATGTCAATAAATGATTAGAAGCTGATGTGTCATTATGAAGTCTATTTGTCTTCAGCCAAGCATCTTTACAAGATCTTTAATATAAATAGACTCAAATAAACTCAATTATAAATGTAAGTAAAAGAGTGTTGGTACTGTCTTGTTTCCGACACCCTGGGCCTCGGACTCGTTTCAGTTGATTCTCAGAAGGTCTCAGTCTCCAGTGAGGAGACGTGGATGCGGGGTACGCGGCCGTGTGCAGGTTGTACCGTACCTCCAAGTGGAGTGCCGAAGCAGCATCCCACCCCCACGGCACAGCCAACAGTCAGAATATCTGTGTAACCATAAGGGTTCTACTGACACAGAAAACAGAGGGAGAGAAGGAGGGAAATAAAGAGTTGAGGGAGACAATGAGCGATAAAAGGCGTGAGATGATGAAGGGAACGAGAGCGTGGACAGAATGAGAGGAAGTTGGAGATGGAGAGAATGGAAGATCAAGGTGGAGAGGACAGGAGAGGGAACCACAAGAGGGGGAGAGGGGGACAGAATGGAATAAAGTGAATAAATATTGCTCACTCCAGAGTGATTTCAGAAATAAAGTTAGAAAGATGAGGGGAAAAAAGGCACATCCAGAGAATATGAAGCAGGAATGCACACGGCAGGCAGAGAAATCAAGACTTGGAGGGAGCAATTAAAGCAATCAGGAAACAAACGGGTCACATCGTCCTTAAAAACAAATCCCTGCCGCTGATTGCAGACCCAAAATGAATGGAAGCAGACATTAAATATTTCTTTTAATTATTTAGACGTCCTGTATATCGTTTTAAAATCACAAGAGAGCATCTTAAATGCAATTACGTTATTGTTTCAGGTTTAATGTGTTGACGGCACACTTTTAATTCAATTCACTTTGAATTCATTCTCTGATCTGAGGTCAGTGTTACGGGAATAGTTTGATATTTTAGACATCATTCTTCTCATCTAACTATTAGGAGGTCAGCAAATAAGTGGATTTCCCCAAATCCAGTCAGCTTCATATCGACAGGTAGATCTGTTTGAAGAAGCATCCAGTTTCATTCATCACTAAACAATGTAGAGCACTGATCTGAGGTCAGATGTAACTTCCACGTTTGTTGTCCCAATGTTATTTCAGGGGGGGTGGGGGGTGGGGGGGGGTGGGGGGGGGCACTTGCCTCCCACGGGGGCCGCGAAACACGTGGCCACTCCCACGGCACTCGCACACACCAACAGGTCCTGGTTATGGATGCCATTCTGGGGTTAAAGGTCACAGACGAGCAGTGATGAATGAGAAAGTAGGGGGGACGAGGAGAAAGAGAGAGAGAGAGAGAGAGCAGGGGAAGAGGTCACTGTTAATACACATGCCACACATTACCATCACACTATTAATACAGCGACACGCAAACACACACGAGGTGCGAGCGGGCGAGCAAAAACATAGACGCAAGAGAAGCAGGGAGAGGAGGAGGAGGAGGGGGGGGGTTAGGGGGGAGAGACAGATGGGGGAGGACAACGGTCACAGGGTTCCCACTTTCTCGCCAACATCCTATTCAAGGTCCTTTCAATTAACTTCACAGACTCAAAAATGCTAAACAGAAAGACTGTATAGGCCTTGTTTATGTTTATATACACTACCGTTCAAAAGTCTGGGGTCACCCAACAAGACAATTTTGTGTTTTCCATGAAAACTCACTTTTATTTATCCAATGAATTGCAAAATGAATAGAAAATATAGTCAATACATTGACAAGGTTAGAAATAATGATTTTTATTTTAAGTATGAATTGTGTTCTTCAGCTTCTCTGACCAGCATAACTGTTTTCAGCTGTGCTAACATAACAAACGAGTTTTCTAAAATTCTAACCCTCTGCTAGTCTTCTAAGGCAATAACACAATGTGCCATTAGAACACTGGAGATGGGCCTCTATACAACCGTGTAGATATTATATATTTTTTAAACAGGTGTTTCAACCTAGAATAGTCATTTACCAAGTTAATAATGTATAGAGTGCATTTCTTAATAATTTAATGTTATCTTCATTCAAAAAACATGCTTTTCTTAAAAAAATAAAGACATTTCTAAGAGACCCCAAACTTTTGAACGGTGGTGTATATATACGACAATCCCTCCAACAGATGTTGAGACGTCTGAAACGACCAACAGGCTTCAACCCTCGAGCTGAATAAAAACAAAACAATTGATTTTCTGAAATCATAAAAATGAAGAATTTAAGGGCCAGTGGGAACCCTGCGATTACACCAAAGACGTCAACGGAGCAAGTTACGATGGAAAAGCCACATCTCCACCTTCATGAGGTGCATTGGCGGGTCGGCAGGTTTTGGTCTCGTCTTACCTCATAGACGCCAGAGAAGATGGACATGAACCGACTCAGCACCGCGGCACAGATACTGGCGATGTGGACGAACGGACCCTGAGGGCGACACGTCGTGACTCAGATGAGTTACATGTAATGTCTCTCTCACACACACACACACACACACACACACACACACACACACACACACACACACACACACACACACACACACACACACACCGGCTCCTGTCGGTGAAGCATGGAGTCTGAACTGGGACATGCTGTATCAGAGCAGATCACTCCCTATATAATGGCTGCATCTGACAGTTACTCTGCTCCTGCAATGGGGGAAGTTTATGTGCTCCTGGGCTGAGAAATTATTTGCTTCAATCCCGAGAGAAGAGAGAGAAGAAAAACATGACAACAAGGAGATTTATTAAGCTCCAAGCCTGAAGAAGGAGCAGATGGAGTGACGCAGGAAGAAGAACAGAGATGAAGGGGGTTAAGGACAGTGATGCTGGCTTAATGCATAATATATATATAAATATAAATATAAAAGGTGGGGTTCTGACCTCCTTGCCTACTGGCATCCCACTGCCTAAACAAGCAGTCAGCCCAACGACTTTAGCCACGAAGGCTTTGAGGGTCAGATACTCCTTCAGCACGACGCCCCTCAGGATGGTTTTCAGCTCAGGAATGCCAGAACCTGTAAAAACCAGAGAAAGATGGAGAGGTAGACTAAAGACGGGCGGGAGCAGTAAATTAAGAAAGAGTGCCACGATCATCCAACAGGAACACAGACCAAAGGAGGTAAAGAGGGGAAATAAACAGGTGCTGGGGGAGGATAAGAGAGGCTGACAGGTGATGGAGGGCTTACCGATGGCCTGCGGGGAAACCAGGTGACAAAAGAGCGAGGCGAACATGACAAGGATCATGGGATAGGTCACCCAGGCGAGGTACTGAAGGGGCACATTGCCCTTCAGCTCCCCGTGCATCCACTTGTAAGCTGAAAGACAGAAACACAACAGAAAGAGAAAACACACAGACGGGATGAGTAAGACGGGGTCTCATGGCATCAAACGGCACATCGACAGGAGTCATCTCTCCGGCTCGGGCCGGTACCTTGAAGGCTCTTGGCGCTGGCGTAGTCCATACTCCAGCTGACCAGAGCCATCGTCAATCCCAGAAGAACCAGAAATATCCAGTCCTCCCCCAGCTTGGTCACGATGTACCGCCGCACACGAGCAAAGCAATCTGGGACAGAGAGCGCCGATGAAGAGTCACCTCACACTCTTCATCTTGGTTCAATGATTTGAGGAGTGCTGCATGAACTCATTGAGCTTAAAGACAGTTATTTTAAAAAGTGTTAACATATTGCTATTTAATGCTATGTTTTATTATTGGTTGTAATTAGGATTAAGACATTTAGATCAGTGGTGGAGGAACAATCCAGATCAGTAAAAGTAGCAATTCATTATAAAATAATAAGAGTTAAATTAAAAGTAAAAGTTACCAAATGTGAGTTAAATCATCAGATATGTTATGATTGGATTATCATATGTCATGCATCAATGTGTTAGCATCATTTTACGGCTGGAGTTGGTAAAGCTGGAGCTTATTTGAACCATTTAAAGTCATTTTTGGTGGGTGGTTGAAGTGAAAAGTAACTTGAGTTGTCAAAGTAAAAGGGAAAATGCAAATGACTTCCCATTGAAATGTCATTGTGTGGCAGTATGAACTGCCAAGAAGAAACTACTCAATTAAAGCACAAAGCCTTAAATATGTATCCTGCTTTTGTTTCAGTATTCAGTATTTATTTCGAGAAGTAATTGAATGCATAATGTTTTGAAACAGCATTTAAGCTTCATGTTGGAGAATGAAATAGATTTGCAATTTTTTGTTATAAAGTAGTTATAAAAGATCAACGTTTCACAAAGAAGAAACACTGAACTGAGCTGCCAGTACCTCAACAAATATATAAATAACATGTCATTTAAATATGTTTTCTGGTTATTACATAAGATGTTATTGCCATGGAAACAATGACCACCGTTTGCCTCTTTACAGAACACCGTTTGTAAAGCGTGTGAATGAGTGTGTTTGAACAGGATGATTCATCCCTGAAGGTCACCTTGGCATTTGGAGTAGGGACGAGGCTTCTTGGTGGAGGAGGCGTGGCTGTGGTACGACTCCAGGGACACGGGGTGATGTGAGTGATGCCGCCGCCCCGTCCGGCCGGGGGGTTTCTCCCCCGCCTGTCTCCTACATTGTCTCTCCGTCAGCAGACGGGCGGCCTCCCGCCTGGCACAGTTTCCGAGCTGCTCCCTGTACTCGCCGTACAGCTGAAACCCGGAGACACCGACGGTCACGACATGATGCAACAAATCACGAGAAGGAAAACCAAATGAAGATATCAGAGAGGGGGGGACGGGGACGAAGACCTAGGAGAAGGAGAAATACCCTCTGAAGACTTAGGAGAAGGATACAACTAGATCCAGTGTGAAGAGTCTTGAGATAACGAGAAAGAGATGGGGAATGTGCGGCGTGTGTGTAAGGGATACACACCAACCGGAATACCCTGGCCGACGCAAATAGACAAAACGGGCATAGAGATCGGAAAAACCCCTCCCTAGAAGAGCCAGAGGAAGAGCCCCTGGAAGAGAGGACATTACACATCTTCCCCTATGCTTTACACCTACAACCGCACACGCACACGCACACACACACACACACACACACACACACACACACACACACACACACACACACACACACACACACACACACACACACACAATCAGAAAACAGGACAGCTTGTAAACCTGTAAAATACTGCAGATCCAGGTGCAGCTGAGGTGTGCAACTGAAACCTATAGACCACGTGCACGTGCACCCCCCACACGTACACACACACACACACACACACACACACACACAGCAAAGTGAGAAGCTAAACCATACGGAGGGCCGTCTGCCACACAGTACCGCCTCACGTTCACACAGGAAAGGAGAGCTGCCCGTCCAGCCTGGAGACCCCGGACTAGAGGACCAGAGGAGCACAACCAAAGCTTAGCTGGCTGCTCATAATCCAGCAACAATAAAATAAAGATGCAACAAAAATAAAAAAATCTCATCTGAATAGCGTGACACAGACAACTCAGTGCTTTACACAAGCAGTCCACAATCAGACATGAGTCACGACAACCCCGTGGCCGAGTGGCCGGTTCCGTAGTCTATAATGAAGACAACAGGTGAGCAGCTGTTACACGGTCAAAGGCTCCTGAACATATTAGAAGTCCCTACATTGTCAAAGTTATTCCTCACGACAAACCACAAAGCGTTATTCAGAACAATAAGGCTCCGCATGCCGCTCATGGTCAACAGGAGACAAAGCAATGCAAACAACTAGTTGCAATCTTATATATTTTGTATTATGCAAAGACTTTTTGAATGATCTAATAACGGGGTTTGCTACTAAGAGCAAAACACGGCGTGGGAACCTTTAGATCACAGCAGTAACGCATGCACAACTCATCACATTAAATGAATAATCCGATAAGAAGTATCAAACATCTGTTTACCGTGTGTAAAGGCACATAGAGCATTATATACAAACAATACGGTATAATAATAACAAAGGTATACAATCACTCATTAGGATTGCTTCATACAATACTGGATACATTTAAATTAAATCTCACAGAGAAATAATTTATCCAGAAATTAAATACAATTTTGTTGGTCCACAACAATTTGGATATAATCTAATTTAAGTAAACTTCATAGCAATATAACACATTTAACACGCTGTCTACTTTTTAGTGGTTGATATGTTTTCGGTCTATTCCGCTCTATTGTGAGTGAAGAAGTCATTAAGGCGGCGGCTGTAAAAGGAGAAGTGGATGAACACACGTACACAGACCCAGTGAAGAGCTGGAGGCTAAAGGGAAGTGACAGAAGGGCTCTGGACGGCGTCCAGAGAAGAAAGTCCCCCCCGCGTGAAGCCTCTGGTCTCCAGGTGTCTACCTGTTCCTCATCACTTGTCTCGCGCATGGTGCAGCTCTGCTGCTGCTGTCCTCCGCTGCAGACTACCTCTCACCACCACATGCACATTAACACCAGAGCACTCATCCATCACCATCATCAAACAGGCTGCAGCACCGGGGGCCGGAGACACGGGCCCCCGAGGGCCGCTCCCACCTCCCAGAGCAACACCCGCCACCACGCGGTTAGAGTTATACATTAAAGCTCATTCTTACTGCGACACGCGGAAGAGCCGCCTCTCGGTTTGGTTTCTACTTTGATTAAACTGATGCTCAACGCAGATTTAGATTTTTACTTGCTTGATGGTTTTCAATCAAATTGTCAGTTTGTGTATATTTTTGGAGTACATGATTGTTTATAACATTTAGTTTGAACATATTGTCTTTACTTTATTTTATAATCAAACGACTGTAAGTAGAGTAGAAATGATAAATTAATAAGCATTCAGAAAATTACAGATACAAGATACAAATAACATTTGTATCATTAGTCATGTCTGCACTGAATGTGTGTGTGTTTATATATATATACAGTATATATATACATACATATAAACACACATATATATTATATATATATATAAACACACATATATATATATATATATATATAAACACACACACACATATATATATATACAGTATATATACATACATATAAACACACATATATATATATATATATATATACAAACACACAAATATTAACTGTGTAAACAGCCAGCTTTTAATTAATCATTTGAGTCATATTATCAAGAAAATATGCCAAAGATTACCAACTAAAATGTCAACTGCTGGTTGTCTGAAGAGCGTCACCTTGGATCTCCAACGTCGCATGACAATCACTATAAGCTGCGTCTGGATGTTTTGCCACTGAATTGTGGAAAAGGAGATAAATCTGAGCGCGGGAGATGGAAACAGACAAATGGCCGACAGCGTGAGAGCGACATTGAGAGCGGTGATTGATTCGTGTCCGGGGACTTTTCTTTTCTCCATCGCTCAACCTCGTGTTTACATCGATGTTGCCATGCAACCTTGAGCGTCCGCTGACATCAGTAACCGACATTTCCCACCACCGTTGCATGTTGGAGCATCGCCGCTGTTTGAGTCTTCTGTGGAATGACCTTCACTCGAGAGACTCGGTCACACTCTCCCTACTCCTCTTCCTCCACACACAAAAACACACAGAGAGAGAGCGAGAGAACGGGAGAGAGCGAGCGAGATTCAGTTAGTGAGAGCTGCTAATAGATGCCGAGGTTGAAGGACGGTGTGACTTTGAGAGTTAATTAAAAAAAGAATCGCACATTCCTGAGTCCCTCACGAGACTCAGGGTTGCATATTCAAAAATATCTGTGTTGGTGCAGGTTCTTAATGCTAAATTTGTATTTGTGTGTTCATGAGTGAGCTAAATTAATGTTTATGTGCGAGCATGTGTGCAAATGCGTGTGTATGTGTGTGTGTGTGTGTGTGTGTGTGTGTGGTGAGGCCTTACAACAATATAGCTCTGTTCCACAGCACAAGGTTAAGGATAAAATTTGACCTGCTCACTGACAGATAGATCAGGAGATTACACCACCCAACACACACACACACACACACACACACACACAACCCCTCCCCCGCGCGCACACACGCACGCACACACGCACACACACGCACGCACACACACACACACACACACACACACATGTAGACACACGCACACACACACATGTACACGCAACCCCCCCTCCCCCGCACACACACACACACCCACACTCACACACACACTCGTACCCCCCTCCCCCCGCACACACATGCATATGCACCCCAACCCCCCTCCCCCCGTACACACAAACACACACGCACACGCACACACACTAATTAACCAGCACAATAACATTTGTGCGGCTCCTCCAAACACTGTTCAAGCTGTCATGTTCTAATTGCAGCATGTTGACGAGGAAAAAAGAGAAAAATAAACAAAACTGCAAAACGTGTTATGTCTGAGCCCACAGTTCATATATTCACACCAAGTAATCAAGTGAAAACCCGACTGGGATGAGCTGTTAGCCCCGTGAAGCTGCTTTAAAGGAATAATTCATCTCAAGACATTTTAAACGGAAAATCAATCAAACAAATAGGAGACAGCATAAAAGAGTCTTTCCTAGAAAAACACCTGTCAATATTCAAGATAATTCACCTTACCAGAAATTGATCAATATTCAGAACCGTTTCAAAAGTATTGATCCGCTCCCTCATCTTTTCAGCTGCTCCTCCTGCAGGTTGCTGCTCATTCTCTGGTGCCTCCTTAATAAACTCCCTTTCTGGGTATCTTTGTCTTACATCTGACATTTCCCGTCTTTGCCAGAGTGGTGGAGACTGTACCTGGTACAGGACGGAGGCCAGTGACTGACAGGTATGACCGAACAGCACACACACATTCAGAGAGAGTGGAGGAAGCAGCAGAGGTTAAAACAAACACTTGAGGCCTGACAATACATTTTCAGCAGCTTTTAATTTAGAGGGGAATATCCTCAGTCAGCAGATTCCTTCAGCCGGATCATAAATGATACTAGGCAGGAAGGACACAAGCCTAAGTTATGAAAATAATACCTGCTGACGGAGTGGAGCCCTAAACGTTATTAACATCGTGTGGGACACGGTGGATAGAGCTGCACTGCACTAGAAGAACCTTCAACCTACACACTGGACCGAAGGGGACACGCACACATGCAGGGACCGCTGCAATGAGGCTAGTAGTTCAAGTTAAGGCTAACATATACATATACATATACATATATATATATATATATATATATATATATATATATATATATATATATATACATACATATTTACATATACATATATACATATTTACATATACATATATATATGTATATATATGTTATACATATATAACATATATTCACATATATATAGACATAAATATATATATATGTATATACATATATACACATATATATGTATGTATATATATATGTTATATATAACATATATATACACATATATATATATATGTGTATATATACATACACATACATACATGTATATATGTTACATATATTACATATTTATATATATACATATATATTACATATATATAAGTATCTTGCCTCAGTGTATATATATATATATGTAATATATATAACATATATACATATATATATGTATCATGTATATGTATATATATACACATATATATGTATATATATGTTATATATAGATATATATACTGAGGCAAGATACTTTACAGAACAATACATTTCACTGTGAACGTTTATAATCATTAAACTTACTTGAAACAGCGTGTAAAAAGACAAATTATAATCCTTGAACTAAGAAGAATAGTATCCAACATATATAGACATGCAGCTTATGAAACATGAATATGCTAATAGAGACAAGTATTGATTTACTTTGGATAAGTCTTCTTTTATTCTCTATTCTATTCTATTCCTTTATTCACTCAACTCCTCTGACTGTGGGACCTGTACTGGGTCACCGACAGCTCGGCGGTGACCCAGTAGTTCTCACGTGGTTTCTGGGTCTTTGGGGACCGGACCACTGCCGGGGTTCTGTCTCACCAGCACGATGTTTGCGTCGTTCTCGTGAAGAACTAATCAGATTTTAGTTGACTGTGTTGTTTAGTTCAACTTGTAAAGCCGTTGATTACTTCAACACCAGAAACTACCGCTGACAAGGAGGGCTGCTGCCAGCTTGGAAACCAGTTACATTTCAACACTTTGAAGGTACATTGAATGAACAACCTGGCGTCTGTGCAGGATGGGTTCCTGTCTTCTACCTGATGCATGATGGGATATATACTCCTCATCCCTATTAATGGCCTGAGCGGGTAGAAGACGGCTGGGTGGATCCAGCTTTCAGTGGAACAGACCTGCACAATGTTCCGACCTTACATGAATCCAGTTATCAAACGCTTCTCTTTCTTACAGCCGTCCTGAACATGAAGGGAGCTCTGCTCCATGTCGGTGTTCCAGGAAACACAAAGCACAGCGCCTTGACACCGCAGCCATCCTCATTGTTATTATTACACCTGCGCTTCCCCTGCTGGGACGTAACACACTGCCGGCTGTAAAAAGGTCCATTACACATCAGTAAACCCCAACGTATCAATTCCAATATACATTTCTTTATTATTATATTATTCATATTTGGCTCCAACATTAGATTTGTATCTGAATTTCAATAAAACACAGAAACAGGTTTCTATCACTTTTAAACCAAATGAAATACATGTGTATTATTAGCTGAATTAAATACTTAAAGCTCTGTTCAATAGCAATTACAAATGATTTGCAGTTCAAACAAATTTAGGAGCCAGAAAAACATTTAAGGCCATTTAGAGACAACACAACTAACTAATTGCACTTCTGTTTTCTCAAACGTTCCTCAAGGCAATACAAATGTAGTCAACTGTGAATGTTTGTCCTAATATCACTTTAGCCTTGAGGTGCTTTTAGGGAATGAAACCTTGGTTTTTGTTCTTCCAGTTACACAAATACTCATTAGAAAGCAAATGTTTATTTCCTTTGATGCCACAAATTGAATTTCTTGTATTTTCTTGAGCTCTCGTGTGCAGCCTTCCACTCCCCCCCCCCCCCCCCCCCCCGGAGGTGAAACCTTACTCGTGGATAAATTTAGCAGCAGTGTGACCCAATGTTCACCGGCACACCTCTCCCTCTCTCCCGCCGTGTGCCTCTCGCAGCCCGTCTGCACCAGGAGGCCTGTCATTCAGGCGGATGGCGAGGAGCTTTAACCTTTACGCCACAGCCACGCCTCCTTATTGATACCGTTTCCCCGCGTCAGCCGCGTGCCGGTTCGTCTTCTAGCTACCGACTTGTCTACAAATAGTTTGATTATCACATTCCAGCCACCGCTGCGATTGAAAAGACGCATCGAGTGAACGCAACATGGTACGAAATGTAATGACTTAATGGCCTCCGGCCAGTCGGTGCAGCCTGTGAGACTTTGGGCAGGGGAACATTATCCCCCCGCAGCCCGTAACATGTGAGACTTATGAGCTCTAGTTCGCTGCTGTTGACACTCTCAGATTGAGAGCCATCGCCTCACACAACCTCATCCTTTATTAATTTATCCTAAATTGTAAAACACAACGAGAACACACACACATACGCTCACGCTCACGCACACACGCAGCCCTGATGAAGTGTCTGTCAGTGTCACAAGTCAACAGAGGGTGCTTCCTCCTTGTTAAGGTCAAGGGTCGACAACAGCTGTGGGACTTGGAAGTAATTAACACAACTTAAAAAGCCAGCAGGAGGTAATGTTACGCTTTGCCCGTCTCGGTTGAAGCCGCTCTGACGTCTTGTGACGTTTTGTTCTGTAAACGTTTTAGTTTAGGAGTTCGTAATTTGCAGACTTAAATTATTTGAAAATAAGTTTGAAAATAGATATTATGGGAGAACACTGTGAACACCAGGTGTGTTGTGAATGAGAAGCTGCTGCACCTCTGTACCAGGTGCAAGGTTACAGCACAGCATCTTGATTAAATAAAAGGTACATTAGAGGCAGCATTATACTGGTGGTGTAATCGTCTTTTAGAGCACAGCAGGTCCATCAGACAGAAAACTATTCAACACAGATAGAGACTGAAGATTTTGGCTATTTAGGATTACACAGGGTTCCTACACTTGTTGACCAATGGATTTCCATTACTAGTCAATGACTTTAAACCAAATTTCCACGACCAAACTGAAATCTCGGTATAAACATGAACAATTTAGAAAATGTTGTGCGTCTTTCTTTAAAAAACATATCAATTATTTCAAACTTGGCGTGAATGAACATGTGATTATAACACATTTCCATGAATTTACCAAAACTTTTATGATTTGACCTGGAAATGACCATTTTAAAATGCCATGACTTTTCCAGGTTTTCCATGACCGTACTAACCTTGAATACAGGACGTCCACTAGTCCATCTTTACGTTCTCTTTGAGCGTGAATAGCTTAATGCTATGCTAACAGAATTATCAAAGAGCTTATTTTCCGCAATAATCCGGAATCCGAATGGAGCTTTTTGTTGTGGGGACCCGCGGGGCGCTCACCTCTAACCTCTGGGGGCGGGCCTACACAAACACCCCACGCCCAAAGTGGAGTTCATATTTTCTCTATAATTCGTAAGAAGAAAAAAAAGGCTTTTTCCTGGAGGCTATATCTTGAAAGTTGTAAGAGTATAATAGGCCTGGGTTTCTCTTCCAATCCCAAATCCCAAATTTGTTTCTGTATTTATACGGGCACATGTAATTGCGCAATCAATATAATGACATTCAAAGGTAAAACCGTAAAGCGCTTCCCTTCATTTTCAAACAGTTAGAATACAATTACATGTACATACACGTCTAAAACACCGTCAACATAACAGTTGTATACTAGTAGTTGCAAAACAGACATCCATGCTAAACACACAATCTCAAAAGTACACAATCTCAAAAATATACTCAGTCATATCCTGCTGCTTATCAATAAATAAATGTTATTAACATGATATATTACCAGCTCCACACATAAACTACTCCAAGGCTCTAATTTCCCCTCTCTCTCTTACGCACACCTACACACACACACACACACACCTGAGAGATGTGACTTCTCAGTGAGACATTAGGCCTGTAGAAAGTGTAATTAATTGAGATGTCTTATTTATATCCGACCTGATGGCCCTTGAGGGGCTTCACAGGAGTGTGTATGGGCCGCTTTGTGAGGCTGCTCCGACACACACGTTAACCTCCGATGCTCATCTATCCGTCGTTCTCTCGACTTTTATTTCACATCCAACTCTGCAGAAAAGGACCTTTAAAAACAACCAACAACAAAACGCTTCAAATCAATTGCTGGAAAAGTTCCCAGAAGTCGTTTCTGTCCACAGACCCGGTGAGATCGGATGGTCAGTGGTGGACGTGATGCTGTTGGGAGTAATGGCCGTCACTGGGCGAGCCTTTAGGCGGATGAGCCATGAGGATATAGTGACACGAGATCATCTCAATACGTACATCTAACCTGTCTGCTCAGGTTTCCTCTATATAGGTATTTATATCCACCAACACATGAAAACAGCAATGACTTTGTAAGGCTGCGGCTGGAGGAGGCAAACGGAGAGAAGAGCGACAGAGTCACAAAGAAGAGGAAATGCAGAGTGAAATCTAAATGAATATTAAAATCCGTTCCGCTTCTCGCCTTCACTCAGTGTTTCGCCGCGTGGGAAGTAAACGCCAGCGGAGACTGAGAGTGTGTTTGAGGGCAGGACAAATACAGTTGACATTAACTCGCATAAATCTTGTTCGTGAAATAAAGAAAACGTAGGAGGAAGAAACAGCTGAGAAGTATCAATTCAAGAGAAGTCTCCGCCGCGTAGAAGAGAAGCACAAAGGACAAAGCGGAGCGCTGCAGGTGGACTAGAGAGGACTCAGAATAAACACGAAGACAAAACATCCAGAGTATTGAGAAGGTTGGCGTGAAATAGAGAGAGAGGGAGGAACAGTAAAAGGATGGCTGGAAAAGACAAAGTAGATGGAGAGATGAGGGAGAAGCAGGTGGAGAGGGATGAAACGAGGGGAAAGCAAAGACAGAAGACGGGTAAGAAAAGGTTTGGTAAAGTAAAGAAATAATAAAGACCTACCAGGGTCTGCTGGTATCTCAGAGCCTTTCTTTGCGACGCATCTGCAGCCATTGATACGCTGTCACTGATCCAAAAATAACCTCGCTGGACACCCCAGCATTTCCAATGGCTTGGGCAACACCATGCATACACACATACACACACACACACACACACACACACACACACACACGTACACACTTATTTGTATCTATAAATATATATTTATAGATACACACTTTACACCCGTTCAGATAAACACACACACACACATCTTCTAAAGTTCCTCACTCTCCTGTGAACTCATCCTCAAACACACTCGCTGCATAGTAAAAAAAAAAGCAGATGACGTCCTCCCGGGACGCCAGATGATCCAGAGGCTGCACGGCGTCCAGCTCCACTGCGGATCTGACCGGCGGGCGGATAGAAATCAGAGCAAAGCCGTCTGATGAGGCAGTGAAGGACGCAGCGCTTTCCTTTATTAGAACTGCAGACACCCAATAAACACACACACAACTTGTTGCCCTTAGCAGCAACCTCTCTGCCAGCCGGCCATTAGGTGGGTGGGTGGGTGCATGCGCGTGTGTGTGTGTGTGTGTGTGTGTGTGTGTGTGTGTGTGGATGGACTGTTCTTGTTTGGACAGGAGTGGTGGGGGTAGGAAGGGCACCCCCCATAGGGCTGCCCCTGCAACGTGAGCAGGAAAGTGCACACGACACCCCTATGACAGCTCACACCTAATCAGCCAATGATGCAAGGCAACTCCAGACTCACATGCTATAGCGGTCCTCCTAAAATCACCCTGAATGTGCCCTCTCACTGTAAAATAGACCCCCTAAAGGGCTTCCAGGAGCCTCGGGGGCGCTCGGTAAAGTGATCTCAATGTTGCGTCACCTCTCCATCAGGTTCAGATATCTAGAGGAGCCAATCAGAGCCAAGCACACAGGTCAGTGAGAGCTGGAGAGCCCACGGGTCTGTGAGTCGGACCGTCTCCCAGGGAGACGACATCCGACTCAGACGAGATCGTCTTAACCAACTTGTCATCTGGTTGCTCCACTCAGGCTCATGAGACAGGCGGCCATTATTATGACACCACAAAGACACCCGCCCCGCTCTGTTGTCTGCACGCCAGCGCATGACAGCCTAATCTCAGAGCTACACCGGAGGCCAGCGAGAAATGTGTTACTCTGACCGCCGGCACGCTCGCTCGCGTGTGTGTATGTATGTGTGTGTGTGTGTGTGCGTGTCAAGGGAGAATGACTGGACAGCTGGCTGGGCCTCTATCTGATACACTCAGAACATTATCACGGGGAGGCGGGCAGTGGGAGGGACGCATACGCCCCAGTCACAGCACGGAGAGACCCGAGCGCAGCAGAAGAGGTTATACTATACCTGAGAGCGGAGGACAGGCTGAACGCCGGGAATAACACACACACACACACACACACACACACACACACACACACACACACATGAGGATGACAGAAAGGGCAGTGTGCAAAGGTGCAGGATTCAGCTTGAATGTAGCATAAACACAAAGACATGCAGATGCTCATTCTGCTGTGAGAAAATAACAACACCAACAACAACAACAACAACAGTGTGTCTTGTTTAAAAACCATGGCCTGTTTATTGTACAGCACATTTGGCAGTCACTGGTGTTGACAGAAACTAAATATCTCCCGGCCCCTTCAACCTTGCACCTCGGACAAGCTCGGCAGAAAATACCCACCGTGAAAACGTTTCCCCCTGCAGGAGCGCAACCCACTTATACTCCTCCAATGTTTGTGTTTAAATAATAGATAAAAACCAAAGAGGATAAGAGCGAGCAACTTCCGACGCAGGGGAAACGCTACCCCATGCTTTTGAGCCAGGCGTGACAACCTCACACACGGCTCCAAAGCACACAGATGGTAACAATCAATACTGTCCATATCCTCTGTTTCCCCCACTACAACACTGTTGTAACAAAACACACGTTTGTCTGATCGGGGCTTTTCTGGGAATCATCAACACTCACACAGCCTGGAGGAATGGATCCATGTGTGTGGACGAAGAGATAGAATATACTCGGAAAGCTCTATTGTCATCAATATCTGCAAAAAGATCATCTTTTTGAAGAAGCTGTTGAAAATATGCATATTGCTTATGGAAGAGAAAATACATGTCTTATATTTACTGTATTCAGATACAGTGCAATACCACGTTAACTGGAAGGGGACTGACTACGGGTGCTGCTCCCACCCACAGGGAGACCCTCTAGAGGAAGCCAGCGTTAGCAAAAAGGTCAGAATTCACAATGTAGGTGAATGACCTCACAGGTAGCACCACACCAGCCTGACAGGCAGACACACAGTAACACAGTTGATATGAAGTGGCATGTACAGTGGGGGTGCCCTTTATGGAATTAAAAAGCTTACTTTTCCTGATTGAACATCCATAAACATAAAAAGCTAAAAATCAAAAGACAGACCACTCGAGGTCTTGTTTTGAAGCTGCGCTATAGGTTTCTCTTCCTCTGCTTAGGGAAACACGTCAATGAGAGCAGGGCAGGACCGGCTGCAGAGATGTACAGCTTCACCACCACTGTAGCCAACTGGACCTCAAATCAAAGCAACTGAATTGGAAATCTAGGGATGAAGAGAGTTGAAAAGCATTTGCTGCATTTCGTGCTGCCCCCTGCCTGTCACTATACAAAAGAACGAAAAAAACGTCACAATTTATCACAAACATTATTTACAAATAAAGAGAATGGGCTTTAAAATCCTTATAAAACAATTCCATATAAAATAATCCACAAAAATAGATCTGTGTACAAAATACATCTTAAAAAGAGAGCGTGAAACCTCAAAGTAGCTGTGCAGTAAGAGAACAACAACAACAAGATATGATTCTGTCTTTGACTAAAGGATTACCAACTAAACCTTCGGACTGGCATAGACGCAGACACACGGATGCATGAGTAAGTTGTTCGCCAACACATTGCTCAATTCTGAGAACATGTAGATTAACATAAGCGTTCTCCTTCACGAAATATGTGTGCGTGCGTGTGTGTGCGCACATGTGTGTGAGGTTGTGCATGTCTGATGAGGCAGTATTCACACAGAAAATATGAATGAACAAATCTTCTTGTTGGATGTGAAGTTGTAAAGGAGGAATGTGCGAGTGTGTGGCAGTAATTGGAGTGAAATTAACCGTTCTGGCTTATTGCAAGGAATGTCCTGTGTGTGTGTGTGCATGTGTGTGTGCATGTGTGTGTGTGTGTGTGGACACATTTGCATGCATCAATACTGGGGCTGGTACTTGGGGAAAAGGTAGAGGTCTTTGCATAGTGAGCTGGTGAACTCCGACATCTCTTTGCAGCGATGGTGCGCGGTGCCAGGAGCGTAACCCTCCCGCTCCTTGATATGACCGTTGACCTGGAGACAAGAGGAAGAGGAGCACAGTGATGTCCTGAAGACGTTCGCGGAACAAGGAGGCGTATTTTACACGTTTGTGGGTATAAGCGACGCGTGTCTACCTGCACCATGATGTCTGCAAGGTGTTTGTCTCTGGCGTGGAGGCGCAGTGTTGCGTTCAGTTCCTGGATGAACCAGGATCCCCTCTTGGTGTTCCGCATGGCTGCTGTGCCTGTAGGAGGAAGGATCAAACAACAAAGGCTTAATAATAATACAAACATGATGGAGATGAGATGCTATGCTGGTGTTTGGTATGTACAGAACTAGAAATAGAAACTATAAGTCATAAAATATCTGAAGCTGTGACAGCTTGTGAGGCTCACTCAGAACTTCAGGGATACTTTACATTTAAATAAAAACAAACACGTGTGTCCTTAATAGAGCGTTCGATTTAAGAGTCAGACTTGGAGTGAACAGATACTTTAAAAAGTATCGATGCAGTAGAGCTAGAGATATTTACTTTTCTACTTCACACTTTGTCATTTCAAAACTACAAAGGGCTTTATAGAACGTGTTTTCTTCTGACATATGCAATAGCACTTCCCAAGACATAAAAAGGGATATTAAGCCACAGCTGGTTTCAGATGCAAGCCAAAATCAGCAGAGGAAATAACTTGGCTAACAAATGTCTCCCACATAATGTATTTTAGTTTTTTCAGACTCTTTAACTTCTGATGACACTGCAGAGTAACAAATGGGACAGACTTACAAATGCTCTGACCTTTGAGAGACGCAAAGCCACAGATCATGTCAGAGCGCTGCGGCAGTTTGATCCTGGGCCGGCCCATGTCCCCTCTCGGTCTGGAGTTAGCGTCCCCTTGTCCTTCCCTCCCCGCATCCCTCTGTTCACAGCTCGGCGAGCTGGTCCTCGCCGGCCCGTCGATCTGCTCCACTCCACAGTCCATCTCCTCTGGAAGACAACAACGTTTCAATTTAGCCAGCAGTTCTTATATTTAACGTTTGTGTTTGGTTTTGAGATGTTTTTTTTCTATCGTCCCAAGCTTGCGTTGGTTTTGTGTTTAGGACTCAGACTTATCTCGGTTTCCTTATTTTTCACATTATTGACAAAGTTGAATTAACGTTTCATCTCTCTCCACTCGAACTCAACCCTCACTGGATCTTGTTCTGGAACTCGTCGGCCTTAGTCTCTCACACTCAACATAAGAGGTCTTGACTACAGCCCTCACACAAACACACAGTATGACTACCGAGCAAATCCAAGACAAAGCGGTTTAGTGATCAATGTCAAGGTCACGGTTGCAGTGTAGAGGTCATTTCTTGTACAGGTTTCTTTGACTTATTTCTGAAAGAAAATCTAATATTAGTAATTAGCGTGAGCTAATGATGTGTTCTTTTGTTGCTTTTTGAAGATAAAGTTCCTGAGAGAGTAAAAAAATTGCTACCGAGAAAATCACCACGGCGGGACAAAAGTTGTGCTGCTGAGCACAATGTGAACCGTCATGCGGCACAAACACGTGAAACCGACTGGCACAGAATTGACTATATTTGGGAGGGATCCCTCGGTCACCGCTAATGATTGATGAGTGCACCACGACTGGAGAAATAATCATTACAAAAGGTTTTCACTGGAGCTTTTTGTAGAGGCAGTGGCCATCCACAGATAATGGCCTTTCAGCAGCACACCTGCGGTTGGCTGGAGCGAGAGAGCAATTAGGATTGACCTTAGGGGTCTGAGGATTTGTCATGGGCCTACAATCAGATCATAATCTCCATCACTGACAGACTAATTAGCTGTGATCCTGGTTAAATCACAGATTAATTACATATTGATGAACTATTATTGCACGACTATTGATTACAACAGGACACCGAAATATGACATTATGACACAATCAACCACTTCTGGAGCTGAGTGATGAATAGTTATGTCTGACCCAGTGACCAGGAAGGTGACAAAGAAACATCTGGGCTTGTGAATGATGTCATTAATGAACGCTAGTGACTTACAAATATGTATGTTAAGAAGAGAATACATGGCTATTATGATGAGCCTATAGGTTCAGATATACATTGATACACATATGTCCTCATGTCCATTGTTTGTCAATAATTGATAATGACAGAGGGCCTGGGAGCCTTACCTCCTCTGCAGGCCTGGATAAAGAACATCTTTGGCTTGTTCTGGAGCAGGGGGCAGCGCGCGTTGTCAAAGGACTCAAACACCCAGTCAAGCTGAAATCGAATAAGTGACAAAGTTACATGTCTGGAAACGGGTTACACCTTTACCCTAAAATAACATCATCGTTCAGGAAAATACCAAACAAAAAACACCTGCAGAAGCTGTCCGTCTGTACCATAAATAGCTCCTTCCACTCCGTGGGAGAGCAGACACACCACGGAGCTGTCCATTGTTCGGTGACCTGGTCGTCGACAAAAATTCTCAATGCACGCCCTCATGCCCTAAGCAAATAAAGAATCAGCTCAATTTTGGTTGACACATACTGTTGCTTTAAAAAAATACTCAACAGGTATGCAAGACAGTCATGTGGTTACAAGGATCAGTCTGGGATTGAATGTAGTTCTAGGCGATAGGACTACAAATACTACAAAACAATATTAAAATGTCTACTGGTTACATTTTTTCTATAGAATTTCTATTGCATCGCCAACATACCAGTGGACTGACTGAAGTGCTAAGTGTGTTTGCTTTGTGATAACATTCCCACACTTCAAATGGAAACCGAGCTTAACAAACCGGGCAAACACTTTCTAGAAATCATTCAAGGTCAAAAGGTCCTTTTCCAGCTTTGTCAACCAAATGAGATAAATGGTGCGTTTCAAATGACATCCTGTTAATACATATTGAGCCTGCGCCGGTGTGTGCGTTACCTGAGCTGTGAGGTCTCTGTGGACTGTAACCAAGTAGTCCAGCTCAGTGAAGACTTTCCTGAGGACTTCGTCGTCCACTTCACCTCCCTTCCTAGGGTCAAGGTCAGGCGCAGCACAAAGATCAAAGGTCACGTTACTAATCACCAGAGCAAAGCCACGAGGGGATGAATTCATTCTGTAAGACTGGAGTGCGAGAGAGAGAGAAAAACAAAAAAGCATGGTTAAGAAAGATCTCTATAAAAAGGGCTTTAACAACTTATTTGTTCACATTAAATTATGATATGACTGTTATTACAAAGTAATACAACTTGCAATCACTACATGTATTCATCTCTGCATCGAGGGCTCTATACAGACTTGTATGCAGATAAGTGGTGTGACACTAAGGACAAGTATTTCTCAAAAGGTCACAGGCAAAACATTACTGAGGTTACCGCGAGTTAAGCTACTGTAAAACCTGTTGAGCTGACGTGGTGAGGAGAAGCCTTTTACCTGCTGGCAGTGTGAGAGATAAAAGTCAGGTGTGCAAGGGAGAACAGGGCTGTTGATGGGACTGTCAGTGTCCAGACTGAACTCCAAGGACTCTGCTGCACACAGAAACACAGAAACAAGTGAGCACAAACTCCGCTTATTACAAATGAAATTGCGGATGCAATTACGTTGTGCGCTCACTCCAGCACTGATGTGATAACAAGCTTTGTGCACAAATGCTGTGAATGAGTCACGCAGGGCGTGGAGCCTGTCGGTACAGACAGTAGCCTGAGAGCAACCGAACTCCTAGACTTTTTAACTCAATCTCATTTTCTTCAGACACCCCCCCCGTGTCCACGGAAACAGAAACATACACAATAACAGCAAAATCACACACAGAGAAACCTATTTTAAACTGAATTCAGGCCACAGTGAAACACCACTCACCGTGTGTCCTTGCTCTCTTGGTAGCAATTACTTCTTGGGTGGGAAGTGGGAGAGAAGAGTCCACAAGCATCTGAAATGAAAAAGCATTAACATATTCTTAGTGACAAAACATCAGCTGAGACACAAAGAAAAAAAAACAGAAAATGATGTCTTTTATTGTTTTTATGGGGCAGCAGACAACTGCACTTCTTACTTTACTATCAGGTAACCTCCTGCCTGCTGTCTGACTACCTCAGCAGACCATCTGGTTGTCCAACATAAGTTGGATGTGGTTTGTGAGTCTCACGTCTGTCTGTGTATCTCTTCCTCTTTTCTTCATCCCCTGTCTCTCTGTCTTCCCGTCTTCCTCCCTGACTGGGACAGTGTGCAGACCGCTAGCCGAGGTTTGGCCCGGACATGATGAAGTGCTGCTCACCTCACTCTCATCTTCTCTGTCTATTGAGGATGTCTGAGGAAGACCGTGTGACTGGAGCATACTGTTAATCTTCAAACTGTAAGCATGTATACTTACACTCGCAATTATGAAACCTTCAAAAGACCTATTCAACGATACAAATGTTACCAGACATCCGCTTCTGTTCTGTCTACGTCTCTAAGTGAAAATGACTGGTGTAATCCTGCTAGAGGGATTATAAATGCCCAGCTCACCTTTCTCTTCTTTTCAGTTGTCTGCAAGACGGGCTCTTCCTCAGGCTGAGGAGAGCACAAAGCGGACTAAGAACTGGACTACGTCTGGGAGGAATCTGCTGTGTGTACAGTAGCTTTGTGTTGTGTGTGATGTTTGATGAAGTGCTAACTCACCTCTGCCGGTGTCTCTTTGCTATCTTTTTCTGGTGGTTGTGTGATCAGTTCGTACAGGTGCTGTTGCTCAGTTTCTTGCAGAGCTGAACAGAAGCTGCTAAAGGCTCTGGGCCCCCGCTTTGGTAAGAGCAGTAGTAAGCGCCAGCTTCGTTTGTGGGACGTTGGCTCAGCCTTAAGTAAAAGAGATCAGACAAGAATTAAACATCACTGAAAAGATTAAATCTAATAGAACATTTTTGGCAACTCTTATGTCGTGACACTTTGTTCTCCAAACATTGCCCGCCATTGAAACTTGAGCGTCACTAAATTCTCTCATTACAATAAATAAGCATGCATTCAACCAGAAGCTGTTAAAGGGGACATCTGGTAACCAGTGATGTCAGCCGGGGTGAATCACATGCACATCCAAGTGTTTTAAAACTAAAGCCTTTCTGTTTGGAAACCTTTTATTGTGGCCTTTTTGTAACTTTACACATGTGAGGTTAAACTTCAAACTCCTCAAAAATTAACCTCTCGCATCAAAGGTTGTAGATTCCAAAGATTAGCTAGTGCCCCTTTAAAATAAACAATATTGGCTTGTGACCTCATTAAAGGTGAAGTTATTTTTCTGGAATGCATTAAAGAGAAATAGTGATTTGGGGTCATTACAAATAAGATGAAAATGACAGCATCTGGTGATTTACAAAATAAAAACAACAGAAACATCTTTTGACCACAGGTTTATCATGGGACCCATTACGGGTTCTGACCCCCAGGTTAGGAAACGCATGTTTCACCCATGGGCCCACACTTGACCCAAACCTTTACCTTTTTCAATCTATTGATATTAATGTAATTAAATGTCTTTAACATTCAAATTGTAGGTAGCTAACACAAATTACTGTTGAACATCTGTTGACATGTTGTGTACGGTTTTGTTCTGTGTGTACTCTGTGTTTCCTCAGTGTCTACTGCGTCTCCTCTGTTTCTTGATCGTTTCATTCCCTGCACCTGCCCTCAGCTACTCGTCTCGTTAATGTTCATGTCGTACACCTGTTTTCTCCCCAATATATTGTACCACTCTTTCCCTTGTCTGTTGCTGGATTGACTTTTTTTCCATCTCCTGTGTTGCATGTTACTAACGTGGATCCTGCCCCTTTTGGACCTTGTTGTTTTTGTTGTAACCTGTTCTCGCCTCATTAAAGAGCGCCTTTTTTTCGAGCCTGCTTGTTTCTCTGCGCATGAGCTCCTGCACCACCTGTGACGTCGGCGTGACATATTGTGCTCGGGATTCTAATTGAGACCATATGCATTCGACAGTGTTTACATACCATGATATTCTCTGCCATGCTTTCGGTTAGGATGTTGTCTGCCTGCAAGAACTGGACGAGCAGCTCGTCCACCACCAGCTGTTTGCACAGGACCAAAGAGCGTCTCCGCAGCGCGCGGCTGTCCCGCTCCAACATGCCACACTCCAGCATCGTGCTCCAGCAGCCTGGCCACAGGACAGAGACACGGGAACCTCCATAACAATGAGACGGGAGTGTGACCGTAGAACGAAGTGACATGCAACTACGCCTAACGCACACAACGTGAGTGTGAGATCTGTCCGATGTATTGCCTCAGATAGCAACGAGACGGTGTGGCTGCACGCTCCACTGTTGCTAGGGGATCTCAATTGGACTTTTCACTAAATTGCTATACAGTAGAACCTGGCCTTCGCTCATCGTCACCAATAACGTATCAATTAACTTAAAGTTGAACTCGATTGTATAACCTAGCGTTTCTCTTACAGCCACCGCAAGTGTTATGCTTTTAACGTCTCACGTGAACAACTCACCGAGGAATTTGCGAAGACAAGAGAATCAATAGAATCATAAGAGTTCTATAAGATTATACATATATTAACAACACGTCACAAGACAAGAGTTGCGTTATTCTTACAGTTACCGATACACCTAGATAGCTAATTCACAAAGCTAAGCTAGCTAACTGAGCGAGGGCACCTCGGATAGTTCTCGCATTAAAGTGGCGAAATGCAATTCCTTCCAATCACAATTCTCACCGTTTTTCTGTTTCTGAAACGGGATGAAAAATCGTCCGGTAAACGTGTTGCTGTTTACACTATTTCAGACAAGTTAACAACATCCCGTCCTCCTTCGACCAACCGACTTCCGCGGGGTCTCAGGGCAGCAAGCAGAGCGACTATAAAATTCGTTGTATTTGATTCTGACCAATGAGAGTAGGATACATTTTGAGTAACGGGTCTACTGTCCAATCACCTGGTTGCATACAGAAAGGAGGCGTGTAAACAGTTCAAAACGCTCGATCGTCACGTGATTCACATGGACATCATATAATTCTAGGTGTATAAAGAGAGGGTCGCGTCAACTGGAATTCAAAATTGTGGATTGTCACGTGATTAATGTAAACTTCAGATTGTTCCAGAAAGGTTGACAGGGAATTTGTTTGCGTAGATATTAGTAGAACTTGGATTAAACAAACGAGACAGATTTAGCATTTTTCTTCATTAGAAGCCAAGCAAATTATCGATTTATCATATTCATATACACCTACATAATATAGTAATGTAATACATGTGCAGTGTTAATTAAGTCATGCAGTAATATAATACATGTAGTTAGTATCATTCTCTAGTTACTCTAGTTCCTTCTCACAATTTCACAAGGTCCTCCAACTTCCCTCTCCCATATCCATCAATAGGCCTACAAATGTGCTGATTAGTTAACAGTAACAAAACCTAAAATAATTAAATCAGATCGTTCTAGACGTATGTATATAAAGAGGGTCGCGTCAACTGGAATTCAAAATTGTGGATTGTCACGTGATTTATGTAGACTTCAGATTGTTCCAGGAAGGTTGACAGGAAATGTTTGAGTAGATATTAGTAGAAATTGGATTAAACAAAGAGACAGATTTGTCATTTTTCTTCATTAGAAGCCAAATACATTATCGATTTTCAATATTCATATATAGCATTGACACGTATACATAAATGTTGTTTTTAATCAAGTAAAATGTTCTATTTAAGGGTTAGTACGTGTAACAGCTAGAGTTACCTGCCTTGTTAACATAGTGGAAGTTCCTTTGTTTGAAGGAAGAGTGGGATTTAGTGGAATCCAGTGGTGAGATTGCAAGCAACAACATAACTCTCCATTCACACCTATTTAAATATGATTTCTATGTCATATAGCAGTATTACACACATTTGACATGTTTTCTTATTGTTGTCTTAGAAACTTACCGTGTTTTTAATCTCACTAAGGTTAACGAAGGCCTCCTTACCTGCAGCATTACTGAGGCTCCATCATGCTGATATACATTAACATTACCTACATAATATAGTAATATAATACATGTGCAGTGTAATTAATTAAGTCATACAGTAATATATTACATGTAGTTAGTATCTTTCTCTAGTTAGTCTAGTTCCTTCTCACAATTTCACAAGTTCCTCCAACTTCCCTCTCCCATATCCATCAATACAAATGTGCTGCATAGTCAATAGTAACAAAACCTAAAATAATTAAATATACATATACATTTTGTTTGTTTATAAGTCTCAAATATGTAGTGATAAGTCACAAAAATATCTCATTATTAAGCACTCCGAGACAAATTTGTGAAATTGGGCTATACAAATAAACTGAATTGAAAAAAATATTGTGTATCGTTATCAAATCAGTTTAGCTGTCAATATAAAATATCTTGCTTTAAACGTCTTACCTTTTTAAAAGTGCATCATGAACGGTCCATTTCACTGTGACTCTGTGGCGCTGTCACTACCAACTTTAGGAGACCTTTGACAGCATTATTGAGTTAAAACAAATTCTCTAATACTTCATGAACATCTATGAATCTGAAACTCACAGTTGGTGTTACTGAACTTTGTTTGTTTGTGATTCCGGTCCCATTAATCATCTCACAGCCCGTCACATTGATCTGATCCACTGACCCATCACCTGGAGGTGTAAACGGAAACGTAAGGACATGTCATTCAAGTATCATTTGGGACGCCTCATCCTCTCTCTCTCTCTCTCTCTCTCTCTGCCTCTCCCTCTATCTCTCTCTCCCTTTCCCTCCTTTGTCTCTCTCTCTCCATCTCCCTCTCTCTCTCCCTCATACACTTCACCCTCCCCTGCTGTCTACCTCCTCACATTCACTGTGTGTGCTGTCAATAATTGATGCTCCTTACTGACTCAAAGGGTAACGGGTCCGGGAGAAAATGTCTCCCCCATTGATTTATTTATTTACACGTCTATCTTTAAGTTCAGTCGGGCGGAGAAACCACCATGCGTGTTTCTGAGAGCAAGAGGATCGATGGCATGAAGCCGCCAGACCGTGTCCGTCCTCCGGTTCGTAGCATCTCCCTCACCTGCGTGACCCTGATGGGGTTAATGCGTCTGGCTGACAGCAGGACAGAGGGAGGAAAGGGAAGCTTAAATGAGTGAGAGGCAGGGGGCAGAGAGAGGGAGGAGTGACAGAATGAGAGAGTGGATTAATTCAACCTTTGCCAGACCTGATTGACTCGGTCTCAAACTGGCATGTACAAACATCCCCAGTGAAACCAACGCCATGGAGAGAGAGAAGAGGAATGACACCTCTTTCCCCGGGAAGAGAAGTTTTACTTTCGGGGGATATGGAGGGTGAGTAGTCTCACATTACGATTGAGATGTTTGAGTCAATTGAGTATAGCTACATGTATTAAATGATTAATTACATCATTTATTAGATAGAGCGGTTGTTGTTGTGTATTTTATTCAGTCAATCATTGCAATAAAATACAATATTCTATATAATATACATAACAGAAAGACAGAAAAGGTATAGCAGGAAGCAAAACATAATTATATATTCCTATCTTAAATTATTATAATTAAATCAAATAATTAAACTAATAAAAATAATAAAGAAAATAAAATAATAATAATAAAAACAAAAAAAAAAAATATATATATATATATATATATATATATATATATATATATATATATATATATATATATCTTCCATATATGCTGTACGTTTCCATCACACTTATAACCCCTTTAGAAATTGAGTTCATCTTTCTTCTCCAAGTCGTTCACACTTCCTTCTTTACAGTGTGGACAGCTTCACGTGTGTCGATGAGACAAGGTGAGCTTTGGCCTTCAATTGTTTCGAGCTCAAGCTTTATTGTATGACATAAGAGCTGAATGAGAAGCAATGATGCGCCGTTAATTAACCTGTTGCTGCAGACCTGAATCTGCAGAGGACAACATCCTGGACACCCTGGACTCTCCTCCCAGGGACAAGCAGTCTTTCCCCTCGGCCAGCAGCAACCAGAGGGTGATAGCATTATAATTTCCCAGCGTGCACCTTCCCCTGTTTTTTTAATTAAATCTAATCTATTTAAATATCCGGCATTTCTAAGAATGTTCCACTCGCATCTGAACCATTTGTCATGTTCCTCTTCCTCCTTTCCTTTCTCTCCACATTGGTGTCTGACATCTGTTGCCTGTTGGCTTCAGGACACGGAGCTGTTTGAAATCATTGAAAAGCTGCAGGTGAGCTGCAGCACGATGGATCTTGTGTAGCTCGGGTGTGCAGAGAACTTTATCATCATCTTATCAATACTCGCCTTGTCCATCAGGGCAGCAGGATCGATGAGCAGCGGTGTGCATTCCCTCTTCCTCTGAAGGTTAGTCTTCAATCTGAGAATTAACCAAACACGCAGAGTTGACTCAGTACGCAGGTTTGACCCCATTCGTGTGGGCTGCCTCCGACCTTTCTGTGAACACCACGACATCCGTTTCTCCAAACAGAAACGACAGACCCTCATCATCATCATCATCATCATTATCAGGTGCTCCTTTGTGTCTATTTTAGTCTCAGCTTCTGAGGATAGGTGGAGACCTGCCTCTCATCCTCTCTCCGAAGCTGGGGGGCTACTGGATAGACCCCCCTCTGGAGAGGCTTGCAGATGTGAGTCCCCCCTCCTCCCAGCACGGTCTCGACCCACAGAGCTACGACATCATGGAGAGGGACGGGGAGGCCAAAATCTACCACGAGAGCTTCAGCTCACGAGTAAGCAGACTTAAAGTCTCCAGGAACGTGTGATGTTTCCTGGACTTGTGTTTGGTTATCTTTTGTTCCCTTTAGTACCATCACTCATTCACAGCAGTGGATCTGTCGCTGGGGCCTCTGGTTCTCTCCGTGTGCTTGGAGGAAGAGGAGAGCAAGCTGCGGGTGATACTCAGGTTGAGATCTCAAGCTCTTTTAGTCAACTATGAGGCAATGTTTGTATAATCCAAGCTGCATTTCTCAGAGCATCCCTCTTTCCCTTCAGGTTTCCCTCCATTTAAAACTGTGTGTTGCAGACATTTTTGATTGAAATGTCTGTGTTTGGCAACTGTTTGTTTTAAGCAAGTTTGCATCCCAAACAATAATGCAGAGATCCTTTTTCTTGTCTCCCAGAATGAAGGAGTGCTCTCTGCACGCAGTTTTCTCCATCTCTCTTTTCCCCAGCATCCCATCTGCTGTTGAATTAGCAAAGGTACAAACTACTTATTCTAGAAGGAGGAAATATATATACCCAGTAAGCCGAAGTACATAAATATTATCAGCAAAATATCTAAACTATTACGAGTAAAAGTTGTCTTAGTTCCTTTCAGTGTTTTTTTTCTTGTATGCTTCATTACTGGACATGTATGTAGTCTTTTTATTGTCGGAGCCGGTCGAGTTGGAACTACTTTATACATGTGGTTGTTTATGACCATTTGTCGTATTTTAAAGTGTGATAAGATAATCTACAATGTCACCAATAACTAGAGTAGTCGAATAACTCGATACAAAATTACACATTGTGAAATTGAGGTATAAAGTAGCATAAAACTGAAATAATAAGCTCATAAGTAGTCCCTCATAAGTGTACTTCATCACCGTGCTTGATCAATGTATAGTGACCACGTCTCTCACATGACTCCTTTTCTCTCCAGATGCTCTGTGAGAGAGTGACTGTCTCAAAGTTTGAAGTCGTCAGCTACCTCAAGGTAATGGGGCAAAATCACCAATAATTAAAACATATATGGCCGCTTATGTTAAATCCTCTCATGCTATTCTCCCTCTTTCCTTCATCCCTCAGGCCCCGGAACTCATAACTACATTTGATGAACACAGAGTGTCTCCTAATTTCAAGTTTGGCATTTTGTACCAAAAGAACAGGCAGGTAAAGAAATTATGCAATAATAGAAATGATTGAAGTATGGCGCCACATCATAACCACGCCCAATCAGACCACATCCATCTCTCTCCAGTTCACTGAGGAAGACATACTCAGTAACACTGAGGAAAGTGAAGAGTTCAAGGAGCTCCTTTCTCTTTTGGGAGAGACGGTTCGACTGCAAGGCTTCAGCGGGTAAAGCGCCTCACGATAACGTTGTTCAGCTTCAGCACCTCCGATCTGTGCCATCACTCGATTTCATTCTCCTCGCTCTCTCTTCTCAGGTTCAGGGGAGGACTGGATGTGTGTCACGGTCAGACAGGAAGTGAAGCCGTCTTCACTTCCTTTCACGGCAGAGAAATCATGTTCCATGTCGCAACTAAACTGCCCTTCACCGAGGGCGACCCGCAGCAGGTCAGCGCCCGCGTCGCCCCGAGGGTTCACAGCTTCTTCTGGCCGTCTGGCACCGGTTGGAAAACAGATGCTGACACACTTTTCTGTTTTTTTTCTCCAGTTACAGAGGAAAAGACACATTGGCAATGACATTGTAGCTTTGGTCTACCAGGAGGGCCCAACCCCGTTTCTATCGGATGTCATCAAGTCTCACTTCCTGCACTGTTTCCTGGTGGTCCGGAGGACTCAGGGCCCGGAGGAGACGGGTGGAGCTGCGTACCAGGTACGCGGGAAATAGTTGAATCTATCATCCCTATCAATAGAAGTTTAGTGGCATCTTGTTCAACAGATCTAGAACTAGTTTAAAAAACATATTGTACTTTGTCGGGCCGGACCAATATTGTGTTATTTATTTTATACGAATATTGTTATTTGATGGTTCAAAATAATCCAACATGTCTGCCGATATTTGTTTGTTTAATGTAAACTTTGTGGGTCATTTGATAGTAAAATACAAAAATGTTTCGCTGCTCTTTGTTGGATGAACTATGGTGACTCACTTTTAAGACGACTTTAGCATTTCTGTGCGGCAATCTTTTGTTGCTTTAATCAGAAGCAATACACACTTATATTATATCTGTTATCAGTCTAATATTAATTTCCCCTCTTCACAGGTGTCCGTCACAGCCAGAGAGGATGTCCCCCCCTTCGGTCCGGTACTTCCAGATCCTCCCATCTTCACAGATGTAAGAGACCATTTCTCTAAATACTTGAAGGAATATATATCGCAGCCACACCTACACCTTCACTTGTCTGCATAAATGTCTCTGCTGTCCAGCTACGAATGCACACTTCACAAATAGACATTAAAAAGTTATTATAAATATTTATTACTTTTTTTGCGGGGTTTGTTTTCAAAAATGTTTCCCCACAGTGGTTTTACCAACTTATTTTAATTCTTTCGCCTGACACTAGTTTTCTAAAAAAAATTGTCCATTGAATTGTGGAAGAAGAGTAAATTAATAGAATATTAAGTAGGTATGCTGTCTACGTTGATTATACTCTATTGTGTAACTTTTCTAGTGTCTTCACACTATACTCACGACCTGCCGATTATCAGGATGGAATTGGCGGTCCAGCTGTTGTCTGGTCCGGCCCCCTTATAATTGATCCTTATCTTTATCCAGCATATTTAGGTCCCCACTACACTTGTTTGTATTACTCAGCCTGTCCTTGCCTGAGTCCACGGTACAAATACATTATTGAGGAATCTTAGTTTCCTCTGCCCTGTCTTTCAGTCTTCCCTGCTGAGAGAATTCCTTCTGACCAAACTCATCAACGCAGAGATTTCCTGCTATAAGGCTCAACGATTCAGCAGACTGGAGGTAGAGGAAGACTATTTAGATTAATGCTCGGCCTTCGTAAATATCCACGCTCTGATTTCTCTGTGTCCCTCCTCCCTCACAAAGCTGCGTACTCGTTCATTGCTTCTTGAGAGCCTGCAGGCTGAACTCTCCACCCGTTCCCAGTGCATGATGGGGGATCCATCACTGTCTGCTCTCCCATCTTCTGAGGGTGGACGGGGGGCATCTGAGGGGACTGGAGGATTCATTGAAAACTTTAAGGCAAATGCCTCAAGTTTCAGAAGTACTCTCCCATACGTGACTTTATTATTTTCACTTTACCATTTCCCCTCTAAATCTCTGTCATTAGAGGGCCATTAGAGTGCGGAGTCACTCATTCGAGACTCTTGGGGTACCGAGGAAGTTGGGTGGCAGTGCATCACCAAAGCCAAAGGTAAAAAGAACAATGAGATTGAAGCTCATGACTGGAAAAATAGTTTTGAAAAGTTTAAACTAATGTTCCTCTTTCTTTACAGACAGATAAAGAAGGAGATGGGTAAGGTTTCTGAAAACTGATCTATTATATGATTTGAACTAGGAATCAATATGATATATATTCTTGTTTGTTTTTCAGTGACAAATCTCCAGGACATCTATCTGCTGACAGTTCGGGGTCGGCTGAACTCAAAGATCAAGCAAGCCCTCAAGAAGAGACTTAAAAAAGAAATATACATTTTTAGATTTTAAATATATATATATATATATATATATATATATATATATATATATATATATATATATATATATATATATACACAACATTGCTAGCCTGTTACTACTTTATTATCTTGCCAGATGGCTTGAATGTAAATAGAGTGTACAAGTAAATAGTATTTCTGAGCAGATACATATTTTACTTTTTGTGATAGCGGTAATATACTACATTCATGAAAAGTGTAATATTGTATATGAGTGAATTGTTAAAGATATAAAACTACCAGAAACCTATATTTGTGTCTTTTTATTGTCAATGAAACAGTTTTACTTAAATGAATAAGGGAAGTAAAGTGAAATGTAAAAGTAACGTAACGTATCATCGTTACATCGTTACGTAATGTATCATCAGCTCAGCGCTATATATATATATATATATATATATATATGACATCATGAAAATTATTATAACGAATTATTATAACGAATGTGTAAATATTGGAACTCGAGTAAGCTGTGAACATAAGAAGCAATACCTCAAAGTTGTACTTGTCACGACCCAGAGTTTGTGTCTTGTTTTGTGTCAGATTTTGTGTCGTCTGTCTCCCTGTGATTGGCTGCCCTGGTCCTGATTGTTTCCTCCTGTGTGATTGCTGGCCTCGCCCTCCTTGTGTCCACCTCTGTCTCGTTCCCCGTTGTCCAATCACCTCCACCTGCCTGTGTATGTAAACCCTGTTCGTCTCATTCCCAGTGTGGCTTCGTACTGTTTGGGCCGCGTTGTGTCGCCCTAGCTAGTACGTTGAAATCAAATATTGCTTTTGCTATTTTGCTGAAGTTATATCGGCATTTGGGTCCTCTCTCTCTCTCTGCGACATCCGAGACGCCTTATGACAGAACGAAGCCACCGAAAATGGACCCAGCCTTCGAGCCCCAGAATATGGACTGGGCAAGCTCCAGTTTCCACTGCAAGGTTCCAGTCTATCCAGCTCACGCTGACGTTCTTCTCGAGAGGATGTGGTAGTCCCTCCGGGCCCAGGAGTCAATGACCTCGACGGAACACCGGGGATTGGAACCGGAACACCGTGTTCCGGTTCCAATCCCCGGTGTTCCGTCGCCAGCTCCAGTCCCTGATGGTCTGGTTGCCCTCATTGAGTCCGCCTGTGTCTCGTTCCCTGTTGTCCAATCACCTCCATCTGCCTTTTGTTTGTAAACCCTGTTTGTCTCATTCCCCAGTGTGGCTTCGTACTGTTTGGTCTGCGGTGTGTTGCCCTGTCTAGTTCCTTGAAAATAAATATTTGTTGGCATGTGGGTCCTCTTTCTCTGCGACATCTGTGAAACCTCATGGCAGTACCTCATTCTGGGAATACATCTAGAAATTGTATTTAATAATTTTTTTTTTCTTTCCTTTTATTGTTGGTGCAATTATGTGACTAATTCGACATACAATAACAACAAATAGTAAATCTAACAATGTAGGTTGTGATTTTAATTTGGAAAACTACTCAAAGGAAAATACGGTGTCAATGCACCACGTGTCCGTCAACGATCACGTGGTGCGAGAGGTGCTCCAGTCCAGTGGGTGGCGGTAACGAGCAAATATGGCGCCTCGCCTACAGCTGTTAAATTCGAAGAAGAAACGAGGGACCTAGATAGAAGTAGACGAAGGTAAATGATTGTCGGTCGCTCCAGAAGAGGGCAGCGCTGAGTTCAGGTCGGTTGAACTCTGACACACTGCTTGCAAAGCTCAGGAGACGACCCGAGCTACACGTAGAGTCACGGGCCTCTGCACGCAAGATGACGTCCAAGAAAGTGGTGGAGTTGTTCTACGATGTGGTTTCGCCGTACTCCTGGCTTGGATTCGAGGTATGTGTGTGTTTTGGATGTCATGCTTCAATAACGCGCACTTGGTCTTTTGAAACGAAGCTGCACCGGGCCGTGTGTGTTTCCAGGTCATGTGCCGCTACAGACCCGTGTGGAACATCGAGCTGAAGCTGCGTCCTGCCTTCCTGGGTGGCGTCATGCACGGCTCCGGTCAGTAGGCGAGCACCTTGATCCGAGCTCTGTCCTCAAGTTCAGTTTGGAGCTATTTTCACTTTACTGGAGTGGCCATTAGCACCACCGTTACCATCTGCATCACTAAAGGAAAACACATGCATGCAGCGCCGCCGCTCCCATAACGCGCACTACTCACTTTCCTATCTCAGAGGGGGCATCATGAAGGAGTTATGCGTAGGGCACCAACATGGCTAGCAGCGGTACTGCATGCATGCATCAATGATTACCTTCGCATTGAAAATGCAGAAGTTAATGTTTTGGCCGGCGTGTATTTATTGTGAATATGTCCGTTTGTCCGTCCGTTATTCGTCTAAATCAGACAAAACTGAGCCGATTCTTATGAAACTTGGTGGGATGATTGGTCATGACCCAAGGAACATTCGATTAGTTTTTGGGAGTGATTGGGTCAAAGGTCAAGGTCACGAAAAGGTGAAAACCGTAAATTTGCGATATCTCGGTTAATTGGCATCCGATTTGCGTGAAACTAGTGCCAAATTGTTCATAATTCAATCTTGTGATATGCGAAGGTATGCGCTCTACCGAGTGCCCATTCTAGTTATAATCTAATAATAGTCAGTACTTTTTGGGACATATTTTGATGCTGATACGTGTACTTCTACTTAAGTAACATTTTTAATACAGGACCTTTACTCCTATCTGCGGGGACACTGTCGGTACTGTTGTGCTTTATACTATATGTATCTTTCATGACAGGAAACAAGCCCCCTGGTGTGATTCCAAACAAATTCATGTATATGACCAAGGACCTGCGCCGCCTGTCCGAGTATTTTGATGTTCCCATGCAGAATCCAGCTGACCCCTTCGAGGCCATGTTCGAAAAAGGTATCTACAAGCAGGATCTGATAGGATCAGTGCTGTGATATGTATTGATTAAACCAGGGCTCGATCAAGTTGCTGTTAATGCAGGTATTATTCTGTTTTCTTCTCCTAGGCTCCTTGTCTGCAATGCGATTTGTGACAGCAGTACAAGCGAGGGAGAAGGATGGAGACCAGCAGGTGGAGCGGGTGTCCCGGGAGCTGTGGAGACGGATCTGGATGGAGGACAAAGACATCACAGAGCCGGCGTCATTGTCTGAGGTACCAGCGTCTCCAGCCCGGTTGTGTTTGAGGAGATGAAGAAACTCAGTTTAGAGTTGTCACAGCGCTTGTCACATTTGTTTACTTGTGCAGGCAGCGATGAAAGCAGGACTGACTGACAGCGAGGTTAAAGAAGTGCTGGAGCTGTACAACTCCAAAGAGATCAAAGACAAGCTGAAAAGCTCCACACAGAAGGCACTTGATCATGGGGTCAGTTGTCCTTCAGTTGTCCTTGTAGATTCAGGCCAGAGAGACTAGACATTATTATGTAAAGACCTAATTCTGTCCTATTGTGTCTTCACAGGCATTCGGCTTTCCACTTGTGGTGTGTCATGTGAATGGAAAGCCAGAGGTTTTTTTTGGATCCGACAGATTTGAGCTCATGGCTCACTGCATTGGTGAGATAACTGCCGTGCCACGCGTCATCCACCAAGACAAACGCATACAAAGCCGTAGCTGCCTGAGATGTTTTGCCCAATCGCATTTTGATCTCTGTTGCAGGGGAGAAGTGGCTCGGACCTCAGCCCAGCCGATCAGCTGCCAAGCTGTGAGATGCAAAGCTGCTCAGGGGTTATCATTGTAATGATGTTTCTTTCTTCTTTTTTTCCATAATTCTTCGAATGTCCCCTATGGACCCAAGCAGAGTTTTTCCAAAAGGCCTTAATGACACACAGTCGTGTACATTCTGTAATACCAGTGTAATTATGTGCCTACTAAATAGAACATTGACAGCTTCCAGATGATGATCTTTTTATCTTTTCTAATGAAATACAAAGGTACATTTATGAAAAGGATGCAATTGTAAATCTGTTGCATGATGTCACACGTACCTTTTAATAGTTCTCATGCTCGTTTCGAGGCTCTGGCGTGGGCCGATGGTCATCGACGTGCACGGTCCCTACAGGATGAACCCTGTGAGGGGGGTCCCCTGCCGGGTGCTTCGGGCCACCATGAGGTTGATATTTGTAGTTGTGGTGAAACATGTCAGCGACTAGAGGACGGATAGCGGAGACATTCATGTCCTTCTCAGGGTGAATAGTACTGGGTGGTAATCCTTTAACTTTTGATCGAGCACCCTCATCGGGTCATGCTGATCCCATCAGCCTCAGCTGTACTATGTTGTCGAATCAAGCCGTTAAACCGCCGTACTGAATATATATATATAAATAACACTTTGATCATATAGCAGGCTCAGTAGTTTCCTCACAGCAAGTGTTTTTAAATCCACAAGGAGCTGAAGGAAGCCGTTCTGTGCAGGTGAGGTGGGGGAGAAACCTAACTTGAATTCAGGATTCGATATTCCTCCTTATGGCTGTTTGTTTATGGCTGTTCATGTGTGCCCTGTGGTGGACAGCTGTGGGTGTGACCCTCGTCATGCTTGATGAGAGCAGGGACGCCCTCCACCCTCTTGCCGAAGTAAACTCAGGACGTGGTTATGGATGGTTGGATAAAACCTTCATGATGAAATAAATATTAATCTTCAAATCCAATGTTTCATGTATAACATTTTTCATAGAGCTTACATTTTTTAATTTTCTGTGATAGCTCAAGTAGCTCAACTTCTGCCTTATATCAGATTATACATAAATCGGATCAATAATGCATCGCTATGGTCTATTTTGTTGAGGTGAGCAGCGGCTGTCTTCTTATTAATCACCATAATTAGAATAATGCTAATCTGCTGCTGTTTGATTATATTTATTTCTTCCCTTTCTTTATCTTAGAGTTGAGTGCCTTGTATTTACAAAATGAAATAACAAAAACATTCATAATGAACAATTTTTTTTCTTGATTTTCTTAAATTGTATCCCAAGAGAACTTCTGTAATGTCAGACCTGGACAGTACTGACTTGTAAAAGTTTGAGATAAATGCGCTTTAATATTTCCATTTCATGCTACTTTATACTTTTAAAGGTGAATCTTGTACCTTTTTAGTCTGCCAAGTTTATTTGACACCGTAGTTTATTTTCACATGAGCATTTTGCATTAAAAAAAGACATTACACTCTCATAAAGCACAACGCATTATTTTAATATTCAACCTGTTTCCCAAATCTTTTTGTGTGTTACCCTTTGCAACATATCTGTGCGTCATTAGGAACAACCTAATAATGTAGTATATTTAATTAAACATTTTTGCAGAACTATTCTTCTGTTGGTACCTTTGCTTCAATAAAGGATTTGACTTCTTCCACCACTGCAACAATACATTGTCTCAACTGGAAAGACACTATTTATATCTTTTTTCACGATGCAGGATTATTGATCTACATGTAATGCCCGCCCTAGGGCATTAAAGCAATATGTCAGTGTTGACTAAATACTCCTGAGCAGGCGAAGCTGGTCATACAAGTTCCAGTGCTATGAAGGCCAAACATGCATAACAAAGGGCCTAAAAACCAGTTCCCCCAAACAAAGAGGAGGAAGGCCGGGCTAGAAGAAGCCGTCATGTGTTACAGAGGAACAGCTAATGATAGAATGTGGTTGAGCAAACTCTGAAAGGAAAGCAGGGTGAGTCTGGATCTCCATAAACCTGATAGCAGTGACAACAAGGAGGAAGAAGGAAGTGATAAATAGAAGAGGAGAGGGAGAAGCTGCAGGTGAGGAGGGTGGAGTTAAGAAAAGACACACAAGGTGTAACATAGACAAACAGAGCAGCGCATTGCTCCCCTGAGCCGGAGACACCGCCTGAGAAAAACAACACAATGAAGATCTGAAGCCGCACAACGCATTCAGCCCAGAGGATGTAGAACGGCGTCCGGGTGTGTGAAGGAGGGGACATGAGCACGCATTAACCGGATTCAACCTTTTATCTTTGGGAAATAAGACACAACGGAAGGAGCAGAAGTAAGATATGTTTATATCTTTATATCACACCGTTGTTATTTATGGTTAATCTGAGGTAGCCTACATGGAATCAGTCTCTCAGCATAATATCAATCTAATAAAAGGCCATGTGTCTCACTCTGGTTTCAGTCTTTATGTGATGATTGGTACATATTCTGTTAGTTTTAAAAGAGTGCAAGCCAGAGCTTTATGTTTGCCCTTTTGGGTGTGTAGTACAGCACCAGCAATTATGGGTTATGCAGATTAACTGGTTCACATGTGAAAGGATTCATGTGTTGTGTTTCTGTTCGCCTACAATGCAGTTAAAGCTGCTCTAAATCCAGATTAATCTCATAAAGATTCCTCAATTAGAGCGTAATCTGGAGAGTGCTGCTACAAAAGAAGACAATGCGCTGAGGTGTCAACGTCTTTATTCTGATTACCAGTCACAGGAAGACAGTGATACAACTGTCTCAGTTGCACATGGGATCAGACACCAGGAGTCATGTTACTCTTCACAGATTCAGCCCCGCGGACAAACCACGGTCACTCTATTTGTTGTTTACTAGGACAACTACGAACCTCCTGAATATCTGTATCATAATGTATGTCTGTGGGGAAAGTGAATTGAAAAATCCTTCTTTCATCATATCTCATTAGACATTTCATTTTTTTATAGATACATTTGACAGGATGTCTTCCGGATCCGAGCGAGCCGTCATCTGCCAGCCCGAAGACACGCTCTGCGGTGAGTGTGTTCAGGAGCAGAGGTGGAATGTGGCCGCCAGCAGGTGTGCCCAGTCCAGGCCTCATCCATCAGATCCACAAAACAACATGTCGTGCCTTCTGGGTGACGGTGTGACTGAAAAAAGCATATTTTCCGACTATATCTGGATTAAAACACAGATTAGCACTTCAGTGGCTCTTAAATATCTCTTATTATGGTACTTTTGTAGTTTGACTATGTTGAGGAAATGTTACTTTCTGTATTCTTGTTGTTCTTAGTTTGTACTCTAGGTTGATGCACTTATTAAGTGGATAAAAGCGTCTGCTAAATGACATGTAATGTAATGTAATGACGGTGTTTCCTCCGTCCTGTTCGCAGTGATCCGTGTGTACGAGCAGGAGGTGATTGTTGTGCCCGTCTTCCTGCTGGCCAGCTTCCTGGTCACTCTGGTGTTCCTCCTCCTGCTGCGCTACTGTCCGGAGAAAGTCGACCGCCTCCGTCCGCAGGCCTCGAAGCCGGCCTCCAGGAGAGTGCTGCATGGCATCGATGGTAAGCCACTGGCACCAGTTTGTCTGTTGATTGAACTTAAATAAATGAAATCAGATCACAAAATCACAACACCGACATGTACTCAAACAAGCTCATTCCATATGTGTATTTTGTGTATAATTTGTTTCTCCAAGTGATATAGTTACATTATAATCAATTGAAAGTTATTTTATTTCCTACATATTTTTTGTTTATTTGGCTAACTTTGTCAATGGTTACATTTTACTTTTTAGGTGGTACCTTTGGGGCATACACATTTTAATTGTTAACATTTTCTGATCACTTTTCCATATTCTTAGAATCAATGTTTTCAAACACAATGTAAATCAGTGATGGTGTGATTGTGCCTTCATTTGTACATCTTTTACAAAGCAAAGACATGCTAAAGATCAACAGTTCTATTTACCTACTTTTCATGTAAATCTTTGCACATCTCGATTGACGATGATTCCCTGTCTCCCTCTTTGTCTCGCCTTAACTCTCCACCTGCAGCTCCACCAGGCATCAATGTCCTGGAGCATGAGAGCATCGCTCTGGACACGTCCAGTACCTACTCCACCTTCACCCCCCCGATCATGTACCCTTCCAGAGCCTCCTCCAGGAGCATGGCCACACTAAACGTCCCACTGAACGTCCCCCCCAGTCTCCCGCCCAGTCTCCCCCCCGGCGCCCTGCCGGAGCCCTTAAAGCCCAATTACACCCCCATCGTCCAGCCCAGGGAATTGCCCCGTCAGAGGCTGCCTGAGTCCTTCAAACTGGTCACCCCTCTGCCTGTGGCCTTCTCCCTGCGCTCCGACACCGTTGTGTCCCTCTACAGGGCCCGGATGGAAAACAGGAATGTGGTGCTGCGAGTCCTAAAAGGTGAGGTGGTTAAACGATCATTTGACGGACGCTCCCAATCGTCTCATTTGATTTTCAAGACTTGTTTCCTGTAACTGAAGGTTCCTCTCTCCCTCTCCTCTTCCTCTCGCCCTTTACAGACACTGCTGATGCCTCAGAAAGACAAAGCTTCCTAGAATTTTCGTCCTTTCTGGCCCAGCTGGGGCCTCATCCCTTCCTGCCAGAGCTCCTCGGGGTGGTCTCGCTTCGAGCTCCTCTGATTACAGTGGTGGAAGAGCTGGAGAACAGAGACCTGCTCAGCTTCCTGTGGCGATGCCGAGAGGTATGATGTTCCTGCTGCCGCGCGTGTTCCCTCACTTCAAACATCAAACCATACACGGTATGCATTCAATGCGAAAACAATAAGAAACACACATTTTAACTTTGTTTTCTCATTTCAGGAACATGTGGATCCTCCGTGTGAGATGACCGAGAGACGGATCTTCACCATGGCCAAGCAGGTGGCCTCAGCCCTGGTCAGTGTGCTAACACACATGTTTTCACCTTTTTAAACGACACATTTAACTCTCAAATCACTGACACACCCTGACCCACCTCAGCCTCCTGCTTGTTGGCATGCACCCACCTGCCAAATATGACTCCATGACAATACCTTTGTTTTAGTCTCATCGCTCCGACTCTGTGGGGAAATGAGAATAGCCTCTAAGCCTCTGGTCCACTGCCATGCAGCCGCTCTGGAGGTTGGACGTTCACTCAGTGGCGTATTAAACACATGCGATGATGACGATGATGATAATCTGATGTGTGCAGGTTATGTAACCACGTGCATGTAATGTTCACCTCTTTAGTTAGACGAGTTAGAAATACTGTGAACATCACACAGTATTGCTGAGGCTGATGGGAATGTCATCGTTTCTGATTTTTGCATTTTCCCACAAAACTATAAATTTGAACCGCCACATGGAGAATCAGGAGATCATTCATGATTCATCCATTGGGAACCATGCATCCAAACAGTGGTAATCCACCCAATATGATTTATGAAGTGGTGGATGAACCCATCTCAAGAGCCTCTATCATGGCTAAACATATAAATCCTACTAAGTCGGTCTTACATGTTGAAGTGTCCTTGAGCAACACACTGAACCCCCAGTTGCTCCCCAGGTGTTTCACTGCAGCCTCCTGCTCCTTAATGACTCAGGATGGGTCCAAATGCGAAGTAGAATTTCCCCACAGGGATCAATAAGTGTACCTTTTCTTTTCTTTTTTCTATAGGCTACCTAAATTTAAACTCTTTTAATCCACTAACTTTTATAATATCTCTCCATGTTTTAAATCACTGGATTCGTCCCAAATACTATTCAAACAGATGCTCTGAAAAAGCTTCTGAGGTTTCAGGTAGTACATGTTTACTTAATGTCAACAGGGATGACTGAACTGAAATAATCGGCGCAGGTGTGTGTGTGTGTGAGTGTGTGTTTAATCCTGAGATGCTCAATGTCTTATTGCGTCATCAGGAGTTCCTTCACAACAAAGACCTTCTCCACGGGAACATCCGAGCCCGCAGCGTCCTGGTCACCAAGGAGTCCACCGCCAAGCTGTGGGGCCTCCATGGGGTCTACACCAGGAAGAACCAGGAGGCCATCAAGATGGAGGATCCGGGTATGAAGAAGTGGCAGGCACCAGAGCTGCTGGTCAAGAAACCCGCCAGTCAGAGCAGCGACATGTGAGTTCATTAGTATAATGCAGAGTTTATTATCAAGAGCGTTATTGAATAGAAGATTGCAGCATCATTTGTCCTGTGTGCTCCTCTCTAGTTGGTCATTTGGCATCTTACTCTATGAAATGGCAACAATGGGTAAGTTGGATTTGAACTCTTGGTCATGAATGATGGATAAGATGAAAACAATCTCTCTTAAATAGTGTAGCTCTTTTTTTTGCGATTGCAAACCCATAAACAGGACAATCTTATTTAAATATATTTTAATACTATTTCTGTAATGCGTAATGTTTTTTTGTGTGCAAAAACACACCAATGAACAGTGCTCCTCTGACAATGTGAAAGTCGGTATAATTTGATACCATCCGGCCCTCCTACCCACAACAGGTGAAGCTCCGTTTGCAGAAGTCTCCATTAATGAGCTGCTGCAGTTTCACCAACGAGGGAAAAGTCTGAGGAAACCTTCAAACTGCTCCACCGCGCTGTGAGTAGCCGCGGCACGCACCTGCAACACCTCCCGGAGTCCTGCCGCTCCGCTCTCTGACTCGTGTGCTGTGACTCTCCCAGGTACTCCGTCATTAAGGGCTGCTGCCAGTGGAAAGAGCAAGATCGACCCTCTCTGGAGGAGGTGAGCCGCAAGGTCAACTCGGCAGAGAAGAACGCCTCCGACAAAGTCCTCAAGGCGTCGGGGACTGTCAACATCGAGAAGTACTTGCAGGAGGCCGGATACGGGGACAGCAACAGCTACACGGTTTTCTGATCGGTTTTCTGCCCGTCAGCTAATTTAATCATTAATAATTGCACTTTTCTCCCCAACGGTAGCACCGTCGTGCCCAAGCGATCCGCCAGGTGCAATACAAGTGTTCCAAACGGTTCACTTTGATATATTCTCCTTCTTCAGGGTCAGAAACAAGGTCAACTGAATGTGAAAGAAGTTATCCTCTGGGAACCATTCATTCTTATTTAAGTAAGACCTCATGAATATGTGTAAATACCTAAATCTTTAAGGTTGGTGAAGGAAACACAACCAGTCATTTTGTTCTTTTAGAAAGGTAAACTTGGAAGTCCAGTCGCTGCATCCCGAGTCGATACCGTCAACGTATGACTGTTTACAGATCTAGCAGGAGCACATGTAAATTAACAGATGCAAATATGGTATTACCGCATTTTGTGTGATTATATATTTGGAAGTTGTGGAAATGAAGGGCACATAAAAGTATTTGTTATTTTTACACTCACTGTCTTTTCTATGAGCGCAGATCATTTGAACATCTGCCAGCAACACATGAGCTCAAACTGTTTATTCAAATTTAAATGTGAATAAAAATGCTCAAAAACAATCTTTTTCTTCGTGGCACCCAAAGCATCCAGGAGTCCAGTAACAGGTATTGTTTATTGGTAGTACTGCATACATTACACAGAGCACTTCCACTCGGCCCTTGAGAGAGCGAACCACGAGGAATACCTATTTTCAGGTAGTTAAGTTGATTAAAGCTACTAAAACTATGTCATATCCATGAAAAAATAATTTTGATTGTAGTACAAAATGGAAAAGATACAAAACTAAACTTTTGAGAACTAGTAAAACTAACTAAATGAATGTCCAGGCGCTTTTAGTGTCTTCTGCTTGATGTGAGCCTAGATGGAACATCTACGGTAAAAAAACAACTTCTAAAAAAGATTGAATATATAAACGACGTGGACATAACTCCAAATGTCAGTAAAGTTAAAGCACCGTTTGAAATGCAGCAAGAAGGCAACGTTTCCTCTTCCCCCCCCAACAGGTGAACGGTCCAAGTTACAAGAACGAGTTCACAGAGGCAGAAAGGAACCTGAACATCACTTCTGACATGTCCACGCTAAACACGAGACACAGAACATGTGTTGTACATTCACTGTCCAGAAAGTAAACTGCCCATCCTCATGTCTCCACATGGCTGATGGTGCACAATTGTTTTGTTAAAAAAAAAAAAACACATCCTCACTGTCCTCATGGAAGTCTGTTTAACGTGGGACTAAAAGAGGAGCAGGTCCGCGTGTCGATGGCAGCGACGAGTCCTCGATGACGAAGTGATCCTGGAGCTCCCGGAGGAACTCGCCGAGTCACTCGCGCAGGGTGTTGATGGAGGCGCAGATCTTGAGAGCGGGACCCAGCTTGATGTTCATCGTGGAGATGAGATGGTCCTCTCGCAGGAGCATCAGAGCCTGGCCGTCGATCTCCTGTGACAGAAACTGGGCAGCCAACTCTTCACAGCCTGGGCGCCGGCAGAAAAGACAGATTTAGTACAAGAATAAAGCAGGAGGCGTCGCCCTGGCTGAGAGTCGTCCAATCGCTGAACACCAACCTTGAAGCGAAGAGATGAACCTGCAGACTTCCTCCACGCTCCACTGGCCAGGCGTCGCCGAGAGGAAGCTAGCGCCCTCTAGTGGGAGGCTGCCGGGAGCCACGCCGTCAGACGGGGGAGCGCCGAGCTCGGCTCGGGAGCAGGAGTGGGAGGAGCTCGGGGACAGGGAGGGAGAATCGTCCTCTTCGTCCCCGTCGCTGGAGACGTCCTCCGAGCGACTGGACTCCGAGTGACACTACAGCCGCGAGAACGGAGACACACAAGCGTGAGGCTGCCATGTTGAGAAATACTGTCTTACCATCAACAAACTCCACGAAATGCCCAAAATCAAGTGATAGTCCGACTACTCCTTCCTCATGCCAATTAGCTATTAGCTATAGTAGAAGGTCTTATCTTTAAACCGCCGTGCACTGTAACCCTAGACATGACAACAGCACTCGTCCTTTGAGAGGTCTCACCTTAACAGGCCTGCTTGAGACTTTATTACAGGTGATGTTAGAACTACTCCTGCGAGACGGGCCTCTTCGCCGCGCAGTGCTCTCATTGGTTGCTGGAGGTGGCGCCAGCCCTGCACCACTCCTCCCTCGGCTGGTCTTGAAGTGTTGACTGCAGCTCACGTTATACCTGCGGGTCCAAGAGAACCGTCAAAACCCAGAAGACATTCAGAGAACTTCACACTTGGTTTAGTCCAGTAGCATCCCCGATAGTCATCAGGCTGGTTCCTTATTACATATGGTTTCATATCCTCGATGTATAGTTTTTAGACGTGCCTACATCACGAAACAAACCAAAATGTAAAAGGATGCACGTATGGGAAGCAAAAGTAAAGCATACCTTTTTGCACAGGTATTTGAACAAAACCTCTTTGATCCCCTGAACTGGCTGGCTGGAGCGAGGCTTCCACAATACTCACATTTTAACACTGAAGAAGAAAAAGCAGGGATCAAACTATGTTCCATAGACATTACTAATGCACACCGATTCATACGTGATCTTTAAGAAATAAGAGATATTCAACCACTTACACGGAGGCCCATTCTCCGAGCGGCCAACCAGGGCAAAATCTCTGTCTTTGAGGAGCCCAGCAACCTGCCACGGCAAACACAAGACGGTGAGCAACGTATCCATGTGGAACAGTGCAAATACTTTAAATAAGAGATTTGATTGAACATGTCGTGCTGCACACTGACGGGGAAAGGCTCGGCTCCCTCCTGGATGACGAAGCCCTCGATGAGGTGGGTGAGCACTTGAGGTTTGACCACCGCCTGGGGAACCGGCGCTCGGTCTTTGTCCCCGTGCCCAACTCTCGACAAGGGAAGAGGCAACGACAGCGTGGGAGGAGACGAGAATGCAGCTGCAACAGGAGGAACTAGTTAGGATCCAGCAGGGTTCTTACACATGTTGACCGATGGATTTCCAGGACTTTTCCATGACTTTAAACCAAATGTCCATGACCAAACTGAAATTTCGGTAAAAACATGAAACAAACTCGGTGTAAATGAACATGTGATCATAACACATTTCCATGACTTTTCCAAAACTTTCATGATTTAAGTTTTTTCCATGACTTTTCCAGGCCTGAAAATGACCATTTTAAAATTCCATGACTTTTCCAGGTTTTCCATGACCGTACGAACCCTGATTCAAAGAAACAGGGGAAGAGATACGCCTTCAAGCAGAACCATTGCTGCTCCTAATCCCTGCTGGGTCTGAGAGACGACACATTGACGTACCCGAGGTCTTTGTCGGGGCCGGGGATGAGGCCGGTGCAGAATCTTTCATGGGTGTCGGGTCTGAAGAATCTGTCGCCATCTCATTTGGAGCATCGCAGTCAGATTTTCTTTTCAGAGAGCCGATGGCGGGCTTAATCTAATGATATATGGGATTAAACTGTTACAATGTAGTTCTCGATACACATCAGTGTCGTGTCGTACGTCCTTTCATCGATCGCCCTTACCATCGCACTGTTGTTGGAGGTCGCGTGAACATTCCCCCCGGCGGTCCCTTCCTGGGCCGCGCCGGCCCGCGCCTGTGCCAACGCCACAGCCTGAGGGTTTCCTGCTAAGCCCTGCCGGGCTCCCACCAGCTGCACGGGGATATGGGGACTGTTGTGCTGGCTGTTGCTAGGTGGCGCCGGGAGAATGTGAGGTGGGTGTCGAGGAGGCAGCTGCACAGGTAAGCGGTGTCCCTGAGCCGTCTTGGGCTGGATCGGCACAGGGCCTTTTTCTGTAGCGGCGCTGGCCTGCTGCAGGGGCTGCACCACCAGAGTCTGAGTGTTCACGTTGGCCTTTTGGGTCACGGAGCCAATGGAGTAGCCCTGGGTGGTGGTTGTAACATTCGAGGTGGGCACCAGGATCACGGGGGCAGCAGAGGAAGACAGGAGGAGTTGGGAGAGAGGGAGTGCTTGAGAGGAGGTGGAGGACGGTGCTACTGAAGCAGCTGGAGTACCCGTCTTTAAAGTCATGGTGTTGACAGAGGAGTGCTGAGTAAAGTTGGGTTTGGCCATCTGCTGCTGCTGCTGCTGCTGCTGCTGCTGTTGTGGTTGCACTTGCTGCTGCTGCTGCTGCTGCTGCTGCTGCTGCTGCTGCTGAGCTGTCTGGGCGAACGTCTGCAGCTGGTGACCGAGAGGAAAGCCGGCGACATCTTTCCTCTCCGGAATCTCGGACTTGACCGCAACGGCTCTGGGGCTACAATGGAGGGCCAGATTCTGCACCTATAAGACACAGAAAAGAGGAGGTTGAGAGAAATGCATTTGCGAGAAGAAGCACAAATATATATTTAAGACTGCATGACTTCACATTACAATGCAACGTTAATGTCACTCAAACCTGATCATTGTCAGACTGAGCACCGGCAGCAGGGACTTCATGCGGTTGCTGCTGTTGCTGCTGCGGCTGTGTCTGGGCAACTGCCACAGTAGCTGTTGTTGTCCCGCCAGGCATGAAGATGAGCTGAGAGGCTAGGGGAGCCCGAAGAGAGCGGTTGACCTATGTGAGGAGAAGTAAAAGACCGAGGGCCAACCTCGTAAATAACTTATATTACACTTTATGACTCCTTAACTACATGTGACGATGTGGGAAAAGTGCTCAGGCTAACAGTGTTTACTTTAGTTCTTGAGAAAACGTTATAGAATCCATGACTTGTTGCAAGTACTTATGTTTACTTATGTGCAATATGTTTAAGTACTTTTTGTTTGTATATACATTTCTATTCAGTCTGTACATTAATATTCTACAGTTTTTTTTGAATGCTTATTTATATTAATACTTATTTATATTACTTGTTTCTATTTTATTATTCCTTTTTATTCACTTGTGAGCAATGCTACTGTGATCCTGTAATTTCCCCACTGAGGGACTAATAAAGGACTATCTTATCTTATCTTGTTACGTGTAGCAGAAAATACCAACCAAAAAATAAATCTCTTCAACACCAATGAGTAGAATTAAAAGGTCAATCATAAGAATCTGTGACTTAGACCAGCCCAAAGTGCACTAGTTTATTTGAATATTACACAAAACCAGACTTTTGAACTCACCCTGAGGTACATCTGCCCCTGTCCTGCAGAGTTTCCTCCGAGCAGCACTGACTGGTTGAGAGCTGTTGTTGTGGCCGGACCGTGGGGACGGGGATTGGTCATGGTGCCTGCTGCAGATGTGGTGCTTAAGTTGACCTGGGAGGAAAAGAAAATTCTGAATTGTCTATCAAACTTACCGTGTGAATCCAAAATTCCAACTGTGCAAATCATAATACAAACAACTTACAACAAAACTTACAGTGGTGGTTGCCTGTGACATGCTGTTACTCGGCGTACTGGACTGTCGACTAGCTGCCAGCGTAGCAGCCTGAATAAGGAGACATGAAGGGGATGGGCTTTAATGCTTTCCATTATATGTGTGTCCTGACTGCATGTACAGGCCATCATTTCAGTTACCTGTTGCACGGCGGCGAAGTTGTGTAGTTGGGCACTGTGGATCTGCTGCTGCTGCAGCATCAGCTGCTGGAAGTACTGAGCTGCATTTGGCTGTCTTTGCAGTGCTTGGAGAGCCTTAAAAACCGCACACAGATACATGTTGTCTCATGCACAAATCTTTATATTTAAACGTGTTTACCAACTCAATAAATAGTTTTGTCCCATCTAAGCAGCCGTGTGTGCACACCTGTACAGCCTGTCTCTCATAGAGGGACATGTGGGCGATCTGCGGAGCACGAGAGTTCCCACTTGTCTGAGGATTCCCATTGGCGGGGCCCGTGTTCTGCTCTTCACCTCCATCCATGCTGCTGCTCAAAACACAGAAGCCACTCATCAAACGCAGTTGTGACCAGGAGTCGTGTTGCACACACAACAAACCACCTGGAGAGGTCTAGTCCAGCATGACGACTTGTTGAATGTGCAACGTGCACTCTCTACTGGAGACACACGCACAGACACACAACAGCTTAAATAAATGCGCATGTGAAATATTGAAAGATCAGGAAGCTGAAGTACATTTTTAAAACTTGGTAAGTTTAACATGTTTATCAAACACGACTAACAAAAAGACGATGTGCAGAGCGCACTGATCGTAACATTCATTCTTTAAGAGGACCCATAAATCACAGCTCGCGACTCCCCTGCAGTTTTCTGTCACTGACTCGTGAGCCTGTCAGATGTTATTCTTAAAACATGGGCTTTAAGGCATTTACATGAGCAGAGCGGTTGTCAACATGATGGATGAATGCGAGAGAAAGAACATGGAGGAAAGCTGTAAAACACCAGAAAGAAGCTCGTCGTCTGAACTGAACTCTGACCAACACAAACTAAAATACATTAACGCTTTAAATCGGGGTTAGAACAAAAAAAGGCCGCGTGCAGAAGTTTTGATTGTTATGAGTTAGTTTCGTCCTAAAACTTAACTTCCGAGTAGAAAAGATGCAGCACGAGCTAACGTTAGATATGCTAACTAACTAACGAGGCTAGCTGTTTACTGCGGGCAGATCTACGTGGCGCTCTTCCTCACGAGAAGTCAACGTCCAGGGTCCGTCGGCGTGCTTGTGTGTTTACCTCTCCTTGGTATTCTCTCCTGTTCTCAGTGAAATGCACTCGAGCTTATATTGCGATCCTGGCTTGAACCGCTAACAACGATAAACCCTTTCAGGGTGTTTTGCCTCCAACGAAACCACGCCCCTTACGAGTCCCTTTCTTCTTCTTCGTCTTCTTCTTCTTCTTTGAAGATAAACCCACCTGAGATCGCGTTTACCGCCCAACACTGCCCCCTATTGCACCGGCGTGAGCCGATCTATTGTACAATCCTTAAAGTTTTAACTTGTAGACTTGGCTCGTTATTAAAAGGTTAAGAACCATTACATTTTGTTACGATTTAACTGATTTTTAAAAAATTATATATAGTGCATTATATGTTCACAACCCACTCACCATTAGCAAACAATATCTTAAGCATAACGTGCATTTAAATATAATATATTACAAACATGTTTTGTGCATGAAATGTTTTTATTAAAACATTTTACATTCATTAAATCTCCAAATGGTGAGTGCACTTAAGTGTGTATCAATGTCACCACTACAATGGACATACATAAACTATTGTCATATTTTATTTGTTTATGGAATCAGAAAAGAATCAAAAACATGTGTGGCTTGAAATCCTCCTTGAAACAAACACGTTATCACTTTATATTAATATAGAGGCTGATTCTTAATAAATACAAAAGGCAAAGATGAAAACAAACCAAACAAACACAAGTGCTCACACCAATATTGTAACTCGATCCGCAACTAAATGTTCAGAGGATCTTTTTACCATCAAAGTAAAAAAATCCGGCTGTAATATTTAGAATGAATCAATTGGAATTTCTAAAAATATAACTTCTATCATAATTCATATTGTTTGAGCTGTAACATTTTTAGTTAAACTATATTAAAATAGGTGTATAGAAACTTAAGTTATTTCCTTGCAGCTCTATCCTCCTAATGCAAAGCATCAAGCATGAAGTGGTCTCAATATTTGGTCAGAAGATAGTCGACTGTTCTCCGATAACAGAGAGAGACAGTGTGTGTGTGTGTGTGCGTGTGCGTGTGTGTGTGAGCATCTAGTGATCGGGTACGTTGTATAATGTAGGCATCCAGACCAGAGTTTACCCACAATAATATTCATTATTAAATAGTTTTGTGATCATGGATATTAGTCTTTTGCTGTGAATTCCTTTGTATTATATTGAAGTACATACCATATATATAATGAATAGCATAATACTGTGAATTTGAGTATGCTTTGCTTTAGACACCAAATTTGTAAGTTCAGCACATTCTTTTATCAGCAATTTTGACCTTTAAGATAAACATGTAATATATAATGGCTGAGATCAGATTTAATTCAGAAAGCATTAGTTTTCTTCGCCATGAAGTGTGAGAAAGGAAAATGCCAATTAAAAAATCCAATAGCTATTTGTGTAGCAAGGCTGCAAGTAGTCACATAACTAATAATTATACATTTACAATCTCACATTACTTCTTTCACTTTCAAAAACACAAAAAACAAACGGATTAAAGCCAAATTACACAAGCAAAAGCACTTGTGTGTTTTGTAACCTGCAACTGTCAGTGCACAACCAGAACCCAGAAAAAGCTGTTTTCAGCAACAAATTCAAACAACCATCAACCACAAGCTAGCAGAGAAAAAGGTGAGCAATATGACTAAGTTGAAATCAGGTTGAAATCCAAAATCCTAACTTCTCCCTTTTGTGCCAGATTTGCATGAAAGAAAAGTCACTCTTTATTGTCACTTTGTAATATCAGATAATTCACTCATCTGTTTGACATCAAACAGCTGAATGAAATGCGTGGGGTGGGAAGAGGAGACTGGCCTGTCAGCCCTGTGAGGAGCATGCCCATAAGAGACGAACAGGTCACACGGGAGTCGCTCTAGGCACAAGTCTGGAATACACTGAACCAGCACAGGAAAAACAAGACTTGTGTCTAAAAGCAACCTGCCGCTTGTGAAAGAGTAAACTGTCACACAGTGAACACTTCTGTCTCATTTCTGACATATGGAGGTCACATAGGTAGTAAGTGGTCATCTCTCTCCTCTGGCTCTTCTTCTAACGGTTCTGTTGCCACTCCCCTGTAAGCCCGGGCATCCTCACGATTCTGTGACCGACACACAAAGTCACATCCATCCTGTAAGAGAGAGAGAGAGATAGGGGAGGGGAGGGGGTCGGGGGGGTTGTTATGAATTATATCAAAAATAAAACATATTTTAATAATGTTATGGATCAAATGCTGTCGGCTTACCGCTGACATATTGCCAACTTCCACCCAAAAAGCATAATTTGGGAATTGCTCCATCCCCTTGGCTCCAACAATCAGTCGTTGGTAGAGGAAACCGCCGATGAGATAAACAGCCAGAAGACAGAAAGCACTGGAAGAAGAGACGGTTTGTGATCACTCATCATTTGTGTGCCTTAACGTTAAGATTGTTTGTGTCACGGCCGACTGTATTCACGCACATGATGAGTATGATGGAGCCAGCGCTGATGTGGGACTCAGGGACTTCACACATAACACTGGAGTCCAGCTCTAACAGGTAGAAACAGTCCTGCAGCCTCTGCCTGTCCTCCAGCTCCACCTTCATCTGGCCCTGGGAGTGAGACAAAGGTGAATACAAGGCAAGCCACGCTCAGAAAAGGAGACGTGTCAGGACTCCGTGGCACACAGGAGAAACAATCTTGTGTTCAGATCTGCATTGCACTGTGTGAAATACACAGGCACTTTTATAAACACATTTATCTCAATAAACTGCAGGTGGGCAGATGCAAAGGCACCATGTTTAAACTATAATTAGGCAACATTATTTCTAATTATTTCTATTATTTTGCTGTTTATTCTATGCCCATTATCACAAGGAGTAAAGTTAACGGCTTTCTTTCTTTTGATCAACCAAAAACACCTCTTTAAAATAATGCATCACACCCAATAACAGGGTAAACCACACCTCACCAGGTTAAAAGTCCCCGTCCTGCCTCAAAGCTAATCTGAGAAGTTTCCTTATCACTCCTAAGCGAGGACTGTCTGAGTATTCTCAGGGTATTTGGGAAGAAGGCCGTTAATAAAAGAGCATTTATTTTCCAAAAATCGATGTTTCTTTTACCAAACCCGCTTTCTTGTTGCAAGAGATCATGATCATGGCTTTCCTCGCTTCCTTGGAACAGCGTTCACCATATGTGTCGCCACTTGTGTAGATCAACAGCACCCAGTCACCTGCAAGGACAGTTTTGTATCAAAATAGACACGCAGACACAATACTGATCTAGATCACCTCAGGAAATGTTTGATTTCGTGTTCAGATATAATTAAAAACTAAACAGTTAACATTTCTACAGCATTTTGGGGCTTATTATGCTCAGTTTTTCTCAAAACACAATACAACGATCCAACCTAAGATTCCAATTCCAACAGATGCTTAACATTCAAAACCAAAGAGTAAATTAGGTCTCATGTATTTTATTCTGCAGACTTACTTCCTCCAAAGGCCTGCGTGGCATTGTACCTGCCAATCACTTTTGGTTTGGTTTCTGTTTTCTTGCTATCGTACTGGATAACCCCGGCTCCAGGAACACCTCCTGCATCTCCACACAGCTGGAACACATATGTGTAACTCTCAGTTCCAATCGTGGTCTCTGCTGTAAAGCTGCCGAGGTGAGAACAGATCCCAGGAAACGATTAATAAAGGGTGAGACCGTGGTGAACAACCAGGCAAAATGTTTCTGTCTTGCGTCTTCAATTAGAGCCGACAGTTGACAGACAGGATAACAACAATCCAAAAGCAATCTGACGGCTTACTTCTTATGGGCGAGTGGCTCGAGTCGATTGAGGACTTTGCGTTCCGAGTCCGACTCGCTTAACAGTATACAGCTTTTGGTGTGGTCAGTGGCGTAGACCCCACTCCCACACAGGACCAGCTGAACCAGCAAGGTCCACACCAGGAAGGGCCCTCCATCGGGGCCGTTGACCACCTGGCACAGAGGTTACATTAAACAAGTTTTGAGTCTTGGTCTTTAAACAATAAAATAACATATTACATCGATCACCATTGTATCAATTCTCAAACATATTACTTATTCATTTGAAATGAAGGTTGGACCCAATTTAAATATATAAAGAGATATAACTGTGACTGTTATTTCAATAGTAAATTACTCAGACAATTGACAGGCAACTATTTTGATATCGTTTATCAATTAAAATGGCAAAAGAAATGCCGCCTTTATTCGTCATATATGTTATTAAACTGAATAACTTAATAACACAATTATTCAATCTGAACAGAAGCAAATCACAGGACTGCTTTATGGTAATAGTGGATTTTTATATGATTCTTAAATCCATGCGAATGATCACCTTCATTTTCCAGGTATATAATTCAATGAATAACCAACAGTCTGTTTGTTTATTTCGTGCATATATTACAAATACCAAGAGAGGTGATTACTCCTATATACACATGTACATGCTCATTCATTTGATCAAACACAAAGTAAAGCTGTCCATTTCTTAGACAAAAACGATTTAAAGTATCGGCTACCACAAATCATCATATCAATATATAAAATATCATGTAATTGGGAAATTAAGTTTTGACACCATATAAATGAAAGCGTTTGCATGTAAACTGTACGTTCATCTGCACATGAGGCAATAACTTTTTAAGAGGAAACAGCTATAAATACCCCCTGGGAAGAGAGTTCAACTTCAGGCTGCATTGTGCACCTACCTTCATGACTTCTTTTATAATTAATGAGTACTTCTTTGTTAGTTTAACAGATGTTTAACATGTAGCCCGTTGTGTAGTGCGCTTCGTCGCGCTAACGTCTCTTCCTGGTTGACTTAAGGAAGCATACAGCTGCTATTCTATTACGTACATAAAATAAACTACGCCTGCGTGTACTCGGGGTTTTAAATGAACGTCGTTAGCTTCACACTTTTCCTTTCCTGGATTAAAAAAACGCGCTTTTCTTCCAATTGCATGAAGTGGTATCCAAGAGGCTAACGGGCTAAAGGCAGCAGCGGAGTGCGGAAGTAAAACTAAATAGACGCGCGCACGTGACTGCAGCGCGACCAATGAGCTGCAGCGGAGCCCCCCTCCCCTCTCCCCTCAATGCCCCCCAACACCCCGCATCAGCTGACTAGAGGACACACAGTTGAGTAAGTATGTCAAACACAACGTGAGTCTGATGACGGACAATCACGATGATTGGACTGAGTCCAAAGGAAAGTGGGAGACATGAGATGTGCGGGAAGGGAAACAGGAAATATGAAACAGTTACAGCCAGACTTGAACACACTGGACTAAACATAACTAATTGAAACATATGCTGGAGGTAAATGTGACAGCTGTGGCCAGAAGAAAACAGTTGAACAAATCACTGTCAATACATGTAAGGAACACACAAGGCAGCCAGTTAAAACCTCAGCAGGATGAAAGTACAGTTTAGTTGTCATAGGAGTCAGAACTAAATAAATTGTATTAAATATTATAAAAGTATTTGAGACTATATTGTATTATTGAGAAAATGTGAACCCGTTATTTAAATTAAATATGTTGTATTTAATGATGAAGGTGAGACGTCCCCCTCCACACCAGATGGTGGCGTTAATACGCAAATGTGTTGTTTGCCAACCGCCAATAAACTCAAACGAAGAGGAACATGTCCGCAGTTACCCCTGTCTGCTTCTTTCAACGCTGCACAAACCACTATTTGATCATTTAATAAGATCAATCTCCAGATCAAATATAGTATTTGTTTTTAGTACAAAGACACTTTTCTGACTTCACGAGAGTGGAGATGGATAAAAACCAAACAACAATACTTCTTTGCCATATTTTCACCAGATTGCACTGATTTGTTTTGCACTGTCTCTATTTATGTTTATGCTTCATCGCATGGCTATTTTTAAGGTTGGATTTAGTAAAGTGCCCTAATAAATAAAGTTATGGGTCCAAGTTATATGGTTTTGCATATCCCTTCTAAAACATTTTTAGTTTAGGGCAGTGCCAAGTGGAGGTATATGATCCCTTTTCTCAATCACATCTAAAACAAAGGGGCAACATATTGGAGTTGTACTTTCTTGTTCGGCAACTGTCCTTGAGCAAGACACTGAACCCCGTTCCTAAGGATGGGTTAAAGGCAGAGAACACATTGTATCTATGTATATATTATAAACATATGTATGATGACAACAAAATACGAAATAATCTTTTAAATTGGTAAAAGTGTCACGCAAAACCACAAATTCATGTTGGTATTAGAGGAAACATCAGGACTTAAGTCACATGCATATCTGGACACGATGTTAGGTCAAGCAGTAAGATTACAGACAAACAACAACACATTCACAGAAGACTATACGATCCATTATTAACTTTGATTATGCTCTAAGGGTATAGCCTACTGTATGCAAAACTCTTATGTTGTTGGACTTTGGGTTCCTCTTATAGGAGCCTATACTGTTCCGGGGCTCCCCGAAAACCATTACTATCAATTTTACACAAGTGTATCAACAAACACTCACAGGTACAATAAGTGTATCAGATACACCAGCCTACAACTAATGCAGTCTCCAACAGTCACACATCCACGTGGGTTATAATGTTGAGTTTTCTTTAGAGTTGTTGTTGATCTAATCTTTTGATCCTTTTGAAGGCTGTTCATAGGGTTGTTACATTATATTGTGTGACACTCAGAGTTGTTTCTAATATTTAATCAACCCTTATTTTTGGGTGGACACTATATTATAATCTTCTCTTAGTAGTATAATGCAATACAATTTACCAGCGCCACAGTCTATGGGATTAAATGAGGACACCAACATATTTTCAAAAAGGAAGGTTGTCTTTTTGTCACTTGGATGTTTATTCCAGTTTTTTATTTGAAAGTCTTTTTTTTTACAACATTGTGTTGAACTTTGTTTCTCTGTTGATTTTATTCATGATCTTTATTTAGTTATTGCATTGTTGGTAATTATGTCACCTTATCACATGATCTATCTTTGCTGGAGCATAATAAATATTGTACATTCTTAACTTTATACAGATGTGATTTAATGTCCCTCTTTTCTTAATGTCAACCAGTCTAAACTAAACTAGCCTCCAAAATGATCATACAGTTTATTAAAAACCTCTCGAAAACACTTCTTAACTAAAGCAAACAATCCTAATCTTCATGACGATATAATTTATTGTCGGTGTGTTATGTAACACTGCATTCCTTTTATTTTTTTATAACCAATAAGCTGGAAATGATGGCATCTGATGTCATTGAAACAGTGTGGTAATCACATATTTAAGAAGTTAATACTTGTGCTACACTACACATATACTGCTGGGTTCAACCTCAAAAGTAAATTGTTTAATTCACATTCTTATAAAACAATGTGATGAGCACTTTTTTTTATCTCAATGACATTTTAGTAAGGTACGTGTAAAAAGTGGAGTAAATGTTTCCCGTTTCAATTGCAGCCACAGCCCATGACGCAAAGCTTGTTTTCTATACATTTATGTATCTGTGCCTCATCATTTGAATTCATTTGAATACAATACAGCTCGTTCAGCGTCTGATCAGATTGATTTCCCTGAAACAATGACCCATTCTTCTTATCATAACCCAGCTTGATTACATTAAAAGTATTAGAAGTATTTAAAAGGATACGATTAAAGATGATTAACATTCATCAGTAGTCTGTGTTTGCTTAATGCATTTAAGACAACAGTCTCCCTCGTGAGGACACAGTTGACATAAAATCCATTGAAAGAGTTTGTTTGTTCAGTTGTTTTGACCCCCTCAGCCGCCATCATTGCTAGTTTAGTTTCATAGTCTAAACAAAAATTATAATCTTTATATCAAAAGAAAAATAAAGTTAAATACAATAGCGAGGTCAGTTCATTTCAGTTACAGCATTATATTTGCCAGCCCTTGTTAATGCACAGACTGTAGACCAAATAAGCAACAAATCAACAATGTCTACAATTTCAGAAGGGATATCGGCTTGAGCCCTTCAGTCCTGTTCAGGGAAAGCAGATGTAGATAATAGACATGTAAAAAATGTGGTTTTCCATATATGTTGAACTATTTCTTTATACCAAGAAATACCATGATCTTTGGTCAACTAGTAAATACAATAGACCAAGCTAAGACTAAAGCCTTCATTGATACACACGGGAGTAGACAATTAATGCAACAACACCACAAACCACAAAGCCTGCAAAATAACTATATCATCTAATTGAAAAAACAACAGAAAATATGACAAGGGTGTTTTATTTGACATGATAAATTTGAATCATGCTACCTAATAAGCTTTCAAGTTGAGATTTAAAATGAATTTGAATATAGGCTACTATAATATAAACATGAACGAGAAAGTCTTGAAATGTATGTCATTAAGTGAGTGAAGGTGAAGTGAACCACAACACAAAGAAATAACCGTGTGTACGGTATGTCTTTATTTGGTAACGTCGGTGACTGAGTCGTGGTGTTCCAAAGGTTTCGGTCACTTCGGCTCTCAATCAAGGTGGTAAAGCAGCCGTCGCTCAAACAATCATTCACAGATCACGCGTGTAAATGCACCTCCTTCGGTCTCCTCCTCTCTCTTTTTAAATCATAAGAAACAGTTTATAAATTACTTTCTCCCTCCTCCTTAATTTGTATCGGCCTCAGTGAACTAACCGTGTGTTTGTGTGCGCGTGCGCTTTCTGTCTCCCCTCCCCCACTCGCGTTACCTCCAACCTTACCTGGCGGTGTGTGTTGTGCAGACACACCCGGCGACTCCATGTCAACCAATCACTGCGTCAAGTCAGAGACACCGAGGACGTGCACTTCCGGTGTTTTGCGAGAAAGGAATGAGGCAGGAGAGAGGAGAGCGGAGAGAGTTGTGCACTTTATTTAGTCAAGGGAGCCCACACAGGCGACCACTGAGGGGGAGGCGAGGGCTGGACCGGCTCGACAGACTATGGTTTGATTTATTAGAAATCTCCCTGTTCAGAAACAGCCACAGGGAGGCAAGGAGAGAGAAGGAGGAGGGGAAAGATAAGTGTCAATCTGTTGAAACTTGTTAGGGAATTTGAGGAAGGAGGGGAGGTGGGGCGAGACGGAGAGAGAGAGAGAGAGGCAGCAAGAGAGGAAAACAAGGAGAGCTCAGGCATAAACACGAGGTTTTTTCACAATAGCTCAAGTATTTAGAGAAAAGGGCATGTTTGATTGATTTGTAAAATGGAGGACATTTGCTATGTCAGCTGGACATTGTGAACACAGGGAATTGATTACTGTGTGTTGTGCAACCTTCTGCTTTTGAGCTGAGCTGGACCCCAGGGGAGACCACAGCTCCCCAGGATACAACATTCAGGTGAGTTGTTTTCATGGACTCTGATGAACACTTCTTGAACTTCTTCTTGCTTCTAGTTGGAGAAGATTTGAATCCAGCGTAGTTATGGTTGACGTGTTACATGTCGTGCCTATGTGTCACAAGCCCTCACTTTCTAAAAGACTTCTCATAGTACGCTGTGTTTTTTGCAAGTCTGTGCTGCATTCTTAGAGAACTGTAAGAGGGTGTCACCTTTTTTATGGCATACTCTTCTACTGTAAAGTCATTATACAACCACCGGCTTTGAATATACCATAGTGTTCAGCTCTAAAGTGTATAGGATGCAATTGAGTGCATTTGACAAAATATGAAAATAAGAGTCTGAAGAGGAAGCGTTGTTGCAGCTTCCAGGTTGTAGGAACGTCCGACAAATGTAGTAATGACAAACTGACTAACTTAGTATGCAAAAAATTGCAGACTTTTCCATATTGCTTGATTTCACTTGTATTTCGGTGTTTTGACCCTGACAATAGTTTTACTCTAAATGCTTGATTTCTAAATCGATCATTCTATTCTTTTAGGTTCTCCAAATTATGATACTATGGGGACCAAAAGGCCCAGCTGGAGCCTCTTTGACACTTTATCTAACATAAACATTTCTGACTACAAGATTCAGTCAGGTGGAAGGATTTCCCGGGATCCAAGTCCCAGGCCGGCAACGACTGCCCAGTCGGAGCGAGAGAGAGACAGTAAGCGAGAGGACGACCGGAGGAGCGAAAGAGAAACGGAAAAAAAGAGGGACAAAGCACGAAAGAAAGATATGGACCCACGGGATAGATATTATGAAAGAGACCGAGCTCCTGGACCCCAACCAAGAGAGGGAGAAAGAGAATGGAGGGAGAGAGAAAGGAGGCAGGCAGACGAGAGAAGCAGGAACGGGAGGCCTCTGTCACATCTAGAGAAGGAGACTGCTAGGGAGGTAGAAAGGGCGACGAGTAAAGGCGGTACGTTTCCCAGGGCGAGAAAACGCAGCGCCGATCGTGGAAAGGTAAAGTCGTCCACCCCCAAGGTGGATGAGGAGAGAGGAGAAAGAAGGCAGAGAGATGGGCCGAACAGAGTAGAGCCAGATGAAAGGGAAAGAGAAAGAGAGAGGGCATGGCAGAGAGAGAGATATAGAGAGAGGGAAAGAGATGAGATGAGAGGTAGGGGAAAGGAAGAGGGGAGAAACACTGTAGGAAGACCTGTAGAAGATGATAAATCACGGAAGAGGGAGCGATATCAGGATCCTGTTGTTTTTCAGGACAGGGTAAGAGAAAGGGGTGATTCACGGGATAGAAGAGAGAGGGATGCAGGTAGAAAGAGAGAAAGGCCAAGAATGGGAGAGAGGGAGGTCAGGGCACCTTCACCCCGCAATCCAAGAGACATCTACTCTGACAGGAAAGACAGAGAAATGACTCAAAGTAGAGAGGGAAGGAGGGACACCAGGAGTGAAGGAGACAGTGACGAGAGAGAACTCAAGAGGGAGAGAGGGAGAGACAAACAGAAGCAGGAGTTGACATATCACCACAGCAGAAGTGAGGGGGACGATACAAGCAAAACACTGAGGGAGAAAGATCCAGAGAGGCAATTATACAGAGAAGAGGACCGGCAGAGATATAGAGACGGGGACAGAGAAGGGGATCGAGCCAGGAGGAAGGGAGGGGAGAAAGATGGGGTGAGATACAGGGATGTTGATCGGCGAGCTGTAAGGGAGGGAGACAGATTGAAGGAACATGTGACGGATTTGAAATATGACAAGAGAGAGGGAGACAGATCCAGACAGTATGAGCAGAGGACGGGTAGGAAAGTGCAGGAAAGAGAGGTCGATCAAAGGTGGAATGATAAGACGGAGGGTGTCAGCCCATCCCGTACCGAGACGGCTCCTAGGGTGCCGCCACGAGTCCAGAGCAGTGGAGAGTGGAGCAGCGACATGGACGGGGAGGTGAGGTCTAGAAGAGGACAAGACGGTCCCGAAGAGAGGGTATCGGGGAGAGAGAGCACTGCTGAAAGCGACAGAGACGTAGAAGAACAGAGACGTCCAGCTGCTGAAAAAAGGGAGAAGAAAAGAAGTGAGGGGCAAGAGAGAGACAGGAGAGAGGTGAGGGAGCAGAGGAAGATGTGGTTGGAGCCACGGAGGGGCAAGAACAGTAAAGACGAGGTTGTCATCAGAGAGCAACACACACGGGGGAATGAGAGGAGGAGTGAGGAAGAGAGGAGTATAGAGTCACAGGCTGAGTTTGAAAGAGAGGGGCGGCGAGTAAAAGAGGAACCAGATGAGAAAGACTTGGACCAGAGCAGCTACAGGGCAAGTCAAGAAGGGAGAGATGAGCACAGGGGAGACACTGAGGGGACAAAGGGTGCAAGTTTAGATGTAGAAGACGAGGGTAAAGTGTGGAGAGACGTAGATAAGGGAGGGAAGGAACATCTGTCTGACAGTGATGGAGGGATAAAGGGAAGTTGGAGGAGGGATGCGGAGGGAGAGAGTGTGACAGATAACACTGAGGAGAGTGACGGAGAGGAAGAGGGTGAAGGCTATTCGGGCTGCTCTGAGAACAAAGGAGGAAGTGAGACGGGGTGGAGGCAAGAAGAGGACAGAATGACGTCGGGGGAGGACGGTTTTGTTACGGTATCCAGTAGTGGGGACGAGGAGGAAAAAGAGGAAGAGGAGTTTAAGGACTGTCCGGAATTCTTTGAAGGTGCAAATGATGGTCGCCCACCTGTCGCCGCCAACGAGTGTGAGGAAGACGAGGAGATGGGAAAGGAGGAGGAGGAGGCTGATGAGGAGAGAGAGAAGCAGCCAAAGTACGTCTTCTGTGTGATCGGGCAAACGTCACCGCCGCAAGGCGACCCCACGGGAGGTCAGGAGAGAGACGACCCCAACGCAGAAGGTCGGAATCATTGCGGCGATGCAGCCGCTCGGCACCGCTCACCGGGCATCAACATCCGGGACGCAGAGAGCGAGACTGAGCCCGACCCGCCGAGGGAGGACAGGCCACGCACAGGAGAGACGGCTGCAGGGGACGTCGGGCACGGAGCGGCGGCGGTAGCGATGAGGAGCAAAGTTGAGCACCCATACGCCGAAATAGGGACGGTTAAGAGAGACTCGCAGACTGAACAGCTCCTCAACGAGTGGAGGGAGAAAAATAGAGATGGAGAGGAAAGAAAGAGGGAGCAGACTACAGCAGTCCCAAGTAATCCCTATGGGGATGTTTGTTCCATCATGGAAGGAATTAACATCGGAGCAATGAGTCCAGAAGAGGCGGAGGCCATTCGGATTCGGATGAGCGGGGCGTGGAGCATGTCCGAAGAGCCCAAGCGCCATTCCCAAGCCCCCCACCTCAAATGGGCCAAAGATGTAGTACGGGAGATTTTGGGACGTTCAGAGGACCATACCGTTGATGAACCTAATGCAGAGGGCAGAGGAAACCGAGGAGTCGACCAGTGCAAGACGGAGGTCAAGAATGACAACCAACAGGAGGAGGCTGCACAGGTGGCCGGAGAGGTGCCTGTTGTTATGTTGGAAACAGAGGAAAAGCTCTCATGGCCAGACCTGGAGGAGGAAGAACCGTTGGATGGACAGAGAGGTATGGGGCAGAGCCAAAATGGCATGCATGCTGACCAGATCACAGCTATGCATGCTGGTGACACACCTACACACACTCATGCTGACACACTGCTACACACAGAAGAGAAGGAGGAGCACAGTGTGGCCTCCGAGACGGAGTTAGAGGAGGCAGCCGTAGAGGAGAAACACAGCAAAGAAGGAGATGAGGTTAAATTATCAGAAGTGGAAAAAGAAGCAAGGCGGGAGAAGGAGGTGCAGATGTATTTATCCGTGAGCAACACGCTGTACAAGCCGAACAGCTGCCCCATTCTGAATTACGACTCTGAGTCCGACCTCCTCGTTCCCTTTAGGGAGGGGGGCCAGGAGCTGGAAGACGGAATGAGTGAAGAGGAGCCGGAGGAGAGGGGTACAGAAGAGGAGCGTGAGGACAGGGGTACGGAAGAGGAGCGTGAGGAGAGGGGTACGGAAGAGGAGCAGGAGGAGAGGGGTACAGTAGAGGAGCAGGAGGAGAGGGGTACGGTAGAGGAGCAGGAGGAGAGGGGTACAGTAGAGGAGTTGGGAGAGGGAAACGAGGTAGATAGCCGTGAGGGAGAGGCGGTCGCAGTAAAGAAAGGGGCAACTGTGACGAGCAGCTGCAGCTTCCGAGATTTGGGTCCTGAGGTTCGATTACGAAGAAGGGGGATCCGTAAAACCACTGAAAGAAGGGATGGAGAGCTTGTAGAAGTGGAAGAAGAAGGAAGTGTTGGAAGGGATCGCAGAACCAGAATATTCTCCACAACAGGTAAAGAAAATAAGATGGAGGAGGTGGCATAGACTGCTTCTGTCTAGTTTCTCATTAATCAACATACCCCCCCCCCAAAAAAAGAAAATTCAGACTTGACTTTCCGCAGAGCAAATAACCTGTAAATGAAGCCAACATTGGATTAATATTTCTCCCACAGTAAATCGATGGCAATCTTCTACTCATTTCTTGATTCACTGTCAGTTTGTAGCATAATTCCTGTAAATGATTCACAGAACGCAACTTCGAAGGGAAACATCAGCTAATAGACAACATCCGTTTGTTAATCTGATCACATTACATCAAACTGCGTCACACTGTTCAAAGCTCATGTAGTCGGTGGGGGTGGGGGTGGAGGTGGGGGTGGAGGTGGGGGAAGTGGAGGTGGGGAAACCCAGAAGCATGCGCAAAAAGACTCGGCATGGAGACATAACAAGAGAAGCACAACTTTTGGAAACGCATTAATCTTTTCTGTCATGCTTGTTGGAGCGGTGTAATAACACTTATTTATTGTATTTTGTTGTTGTGACTCATTCATCCAAACTGCAACTGGAGTTCATAGTCACTTCATTAGACAACCAGAAAGCATGCTGTTGTATAATGGGTCGACGAATGGATACTTTTATATTTCAGAAGATGAAGATGATCGAAGCAAAAGCTGGGGAGAAGTCGAGCTGAGGTGAGTGAAACAAATCACACTCGACGACATGTTAAAAGATGTGATTTGTTTATTAAAGCTCAGTTTTATGTGAGTGAGTGTCTCTAATATTAAAATGTTTTTAGTATATGGAGGTAAAACACTGTATTTCCTACGGTGTCAGATTATGGACTGATATGTTTAATCACTCGGTCCTAATTCTGTATATTCAACTACGCTAAAAGCAGTTTAGACGGTTCAGTCAATGCTATCAGACTTGATGCATATGAATAAATTGTTGTTTTTCTGACTCTTTCTTGGCACTGTAGAAATGTTTTGGACACAATCGACAGACGTAAAAGGAATTCAAGGTTCTTCAGTGAGTACCTTTTCCACCGTTTCATCTATTTTTTTCAGCTCATGCAACTTTATGCACATATCAAACATAACAACTTCATTTATGATATTTTTTGACAAAAATAAATAATATTTAAACAATAATTTACATTCTATTTGACTTGTTTCTCTTTTTTCTGATCATCGACACATTTGTTCAAGCTCAAGATGGATTATTAGAAACAGCCACAGAGTTACGCGTCTTCTGATGAAATCTCTGTGGTCGGGAAAAGCGTGACTCAGTCGAGCATTTCCCCTTCGATGGTTGTTATTCATGCCGCCGGAGTGTTTATCTCTCACTCTGTATATGTTGCTTCAGAATTGAAATAAATGCATCAATCATATAAACGTAAACTTTTGACTCGCACCACTTAAAAAAAGATGTCTTCAACAAACTAAAATGGCAGCAGGTCCCTAGGCCTATAAGATTCACATGAATATTCCAAGAAAATGGGGCGCCCGCATGTGTGTGCGAGCGTGTGTGAGTGTGTGTGTCAGTGCAAGCCGGAGACAGGTTTCTGCAAGTATTCATATCTCCTTACTTGAGACAAAAACAGCTGCTGCTGCAACTTTGCATTCCGACAAGTACGTGTAAAAGGAATGTCGAATGCAAACAACTCCTCTTGGCTCGCACTGTTCTGGTCTTTCTGTCTCCTCTTTTTCCCTTGCTGCCTGTGTTGTTCAATCGCCTCTCTTCTGCTCTCTTTCTCCATCTCCCAGACGCTGCCCAGCTCTACCAGCAGTACAGCGAGGCCGCCCAGGACATTGAGATCCTGCGCCAGGCTCGCTCCGATGGCATCTCTGTGTGCGAGGACCCTCCTGCGTCTCCTGCTCCCTCGGCTCCTCCCGCGTGCAGACCTCTTCCTCCCCTCCCTCCTTTCCCGCACCCCCACTCCTTGTCCCACACGTGCTCCATCACCAGTGTCCAGAGCTTGCCTCTCCCGGAGCCCCCCAAGAGCGAGGGCCGGCCGGCCTCCCCGCGTCTGTCCATCTCGTTCACGCAGTCGGTCACGCTGTGGCGGGAGCTGCCGGGGGTCAGGAACAGCGTGGAGCTGGAGGAGCTCACGGAGGACCAGAGGCGCCTGCAGGAGGTAACGCGCTGGCCCACCGCACCAATGGGAGTCTAGTCACCGTTTGATAGAAGAGGTTTTTCCGAGTCCTCCGAGCAAGAAAAAGTTCATATTTCACATTCGGCTTCTTTGAAGGATTTTCATTTTGTTTTAGGTTTGGGGTTTTTGATTTAGAGGAGCTGATAAATATCTGTGACAAGAAGAGTCAGTGTCGTGTTTTCTGTTTCAGTTTCTGCAAAGTTGCACAACATTGTCGCCTCGAATAAATGAAACGATGGAGAAACTTCTATTGTGAAATAGTCATTAAACATGGGGAGATGACTCTGAAACAACACCTTCATCTTTCACTTGTCTGATGACTTTGAGATGCATTTGTTTTCTTTGTAGTCTGTTCTAGAGGTTTTAGAGGATCACTTGCGTATTTACCACAAACATGATCAGAATGACTTCTGTGAAAGGATACGACTCATGAATCAGCTTTCCACAGTTTCCCCCTCACACGCCAAACTATAAAAATAATGGGAAGATTTCAGTCTTGCCACATCCCAGAATACCCCTTCCATTGATCCACGTTTCTTTTGGCAGACGAGTGTCTCCTGCCACAATGGGTGATTACGAAAGCGCGTTGTGTTTCTGAGATTGTCAGTGATTCCCTGTAAAACTGACACGTCTTAGCAGAACACGTTTCTACCCATTGGGAAATCTGAATTCGTCACATCTTTGTCAAAGTACCCCAGGCTGTAGATAACTGGCAACACTGTGCCTGCTTGTTATTCTTTACTGTGTAGCAGCTCTTGTTGTACCTACGTGACTACCTACGACTCGGTGTTCATCTTTTCTCATGTCTTTTTCCTTCTAGGTGAGATTTGAGGTGGTGACCTCCGAAGCCTCGTACTGCCGGAGTTTGGACATTGTTGTTGAGCACTTTGTAAAGTCCAAGCAGCTGGGGGCGCTGTTGGCTACTCAGGACCGGAACTGGCTGTTTTCTCGGCTCGCTGATGTCCGGGCCATCAGCCACAGGTCAGAGACGTTATGCAGAGCAGGTCCATGTCTACATCCACACACACACACACACACACGCACACGCACACACGAAACATGCATCGAGTGACCATCAAACTGTGTTCTGTTGTGCAGGAACACTCACACACACTTCTGGGAGAAATGCACATTAAAAAATTATGATTTTTTTTTTGGTTTCAGTTTTCTATCAAAGTTGGAGGAACGGGTGGAAACGGACATCATAACTTTCACCGTGTGTGACATCATCGCTCGGCACTGTCAGCGGTTCAAAATGGTTTACGTCCCTTATCTCACCAACCAGTCCTATCAGGATGCCACCTTCCAGAGACTCATGTAAGCCCCTCAGTCAAGCTTTCCTGTTCAGCTGTTGGTTGTATTATCTCTCTGTATTCACTTTATCTTTTTCCTTCAGGAATGAGAATGCAGGGTTCAGGCGAATTGTGGAGAAATTAGAGAGGAGTCCTGTTTGTCAGAGGCTTCCTCTCCGTTCCTTTCTCGTCCTTCCCTTCCAGAGGATCACCCGAATTAAACTGCTGGTCCAGGTGTGTATGTATGTATGTATGTATGTATGTGTGTGTGTCACAAATCTTGATAGTTCACAGCATGTATCTCACTTTACTTTCACACACCGTTTCCAGAACATTGTGAAGAGAACCACTCCTGGTACTCCAGAGGCGACTCAAGCCATCAAATCGTTGAGACATCTAGAGAAGGTACAGTAACATCATAATAACACACATTGTAATATAGTTTACAAAAATCGGGGTTATCTCGATCTCCTTGATGACAATCTTCTCTTTTTGTTTCACGCGTCGCTGCTTCAGCTGATTCAGGAGAGTAACGACAGCATCACTCAGATGAAAAGCATCGAGTCGCTGGTCTCTCTCAGTGCTAAGGTGGACTTTGAATGCAGGGTAAGTAGAGTAATGGGGACCAAATGAATAGATCACATTGGGATGAAATGGTCATAACATGACTGATTTCATGCAAACTGTAATTAAAAGCTAAGAAAATAACTTTTTTTTCACTTGTTTGTGTTAAGTTTTATTTTATAATCACAATTTAAATGATTAATCACATTAGACAATTATCTTACATTTTGTATTTAGCTTATTTGTGCCATGATTTATTAAAAATGGTTTTGTATTATAACTTATTTTACGTGTGTGTGTGTGGTTTCAGACTCTTCCCCTCATCAGTCAGTCTCGGAGGTTGGTTCGGGAAGGACTGGTCACCGAACTGATGGATTTCTCTCTAAAGGACACTGAGAGGAATGTGTATTTGCACCTATTCAATGACTACTTGCTACTTTCACTGCACAAAGAGTGAGTCAACAAATGTGTTTTGAATAATCCTGGACCATTTCCTGCATCCTGTTTTCATCGTGTCCGCAAACCTTTATCATCACTTTGATCTTAATCGGTCTTTCCTTCCGCCATCTCATTCCAGAGGGGGCCGGTTCACGGTGATCGACCACTGTCCGGTGTCAGACCTGCGTGCCGAGAACTGTCGCGTCAAACTCCACTCCCTCCAGAAGAACCTGTTCCGGCTGCACATGACGCACCGAGCCCTGCTGCTACGGAATGAGACGCAGTAAGAGACTGAGGCCGCCGCGGGGAACAACGTTATGCCGTTGGAAGTCCCACGTGGAATAAACTGCAGATGATAAACTCATCCTTTCTTTCTTTGTCTGTCTTCAGGAGTGATAAACTACGTTGGATATCTGCTGTTTCGCGGCCGCGGCCTGAAATAGATTTCACTGCTGCACAAGGTGAACTATGCTATCAGTTTTAGACATTTGAGAATACTCATTCCTAACATAATAAACACTCGATGTGTTACTCTAATGCGAGTTGTTCAGATTCCGACCCTAAAGACTTGTTGTCAAGTCGTCTTTTGCATCCTGGACAACAGGTGTGTCGTCACATGAAAGTTAACAAAGTAAAAGATTATCAAGAATAAAACCGTGACTGTCCAGACTACTTCAAAAGGAAGGCTGTGCTCTAGGTTTCTATAGGTCTAAAAAGTAAAAAACAGTTCAAGTTGTAGACAACCAACATTCTTCATCAGGGATTAAAGTGCGACGAGGACAGGTGTTCAAGTTATACATCATCACGAGGTCACATGACATGTAAACACTGCCCCCTGAAAGTATTGAGGGATCTTTAAAGAAAAAATTGTGCATATGTCAAAAAGGAAAACGTAGTGCTCGTAGTACACATTTTGACATGCAGAGAACTTCCTTCCATTAGAAGAAAAATGTATGCTTTGGGTTCAGTGCACCATAACGGAGTGCCAGTGCGATGGAGACTACCATGTATTACTTCTAATAGTGATTCAGACTGTATCTAGAATTTCTGATATTTTCTGACTTTACATGATTGCATGGATTGTGATAAAGGCTGTGCACACTCACACGGGTGTCTTTAATTAGCCTGGCTTGGTTGGAATCACATGACTTCAATAACTTCGATTTACCAACCAATGAACAGTTTTTGCAGGCCCATATTTACTATCTATCTCTGACATGGTTTGCATTATTGATCAACGATTCTTTACAACTGTAGGTCTAATTCCGGTCGTCTTTTATCCATACAGATTTTACACAGATGCAATGTATCCGAGCTTTTATGTCCCAGCAGCCTGATGAGCTGTCGTTGGACAAAGCTGATGTCATTCTCGTGCACCAACAAAGCAGTGACCGTAAGATGATCACACTACATTTTTCATAATTTCCTTGGGGGATTCAATAATATAATATATGCAGCCTGCTATTAATAGCACTCAGCATTCATTGCATTTTTGTTGGATTCTATTTTCCTCCCAGATTGGGTTGAGGGCACCAGACTGTCCGATCGTCATTACGGATGGGTGCCTGAGTCACATCTGGAAACCATAACCAACGCTAGAGTCCGGCAACGCAACCTGGAAGATGCCCTTAAACTGACAACTGCCACAGCTGCTGTTTGACCGGATGCGCTGACTAAAAATAGGGGATTCCTGGACTCACCGTAAAGGATACGACTCTCAATTATCTGCTACAGACTGCTGAAAACTGGACTATGGACATTTAGTGCCCCAAATGTGGCATTCTATTGTTCACAATAGTGCAGCAACTGAGACGCTGTAAGAATGTCTGAAGCATTGCTCATGTGTTCCAGTCACTGGTACAATTTGCTGTCGTTGCAATCCGTGAACCGCTGAGGCCGATCTGAAAGACATTGAGGACATAGTGACTCTATTAAGTGATATCTACAGTACATCACAGCCATTGTGTGTGTGTGTGTGTGTGTGTGTGTGTGTGTGTGCGTGTGCTGTAATAAATCAATAAACTGTTTATTTAGGAGAGGGGAAATCACCTTTCCCCCAAATAATTTGTGCTTGGAAAATGTTGCATTTGTGTATATTGAAGAGAATCTAACAGTTGAATGTATGGTGTGTGTCTATTGTAAAGTTTGCCCTTGCAGAGCTGAAACAAATCATGAAAATAAAATGTACAGTGGAGAAAAACAGCACGTGAAGACATTTCAATAAATTCCGACTGGTGGACTAAATAACTTTTCATATGACTTTATTGAGTCCTTTCTTATTTTCTTAATCATATAAACTGGTTTGGTCATTTATAGCACATTAGCTCCGCAATGCTGCACGTACACAGTGAGCTTCTACGGAGGTGGGTTGTGTTTACTGACATGTGTCGACAAGAGCTGTTGACAGAGGAAAGGGAACGTGCACACTGCACACAGCGCACCTATCATTGCTGGGACGTGACCCCAACCTCGCCCTGGCCCCTTCCAGGGCCTGCTATTGGTCATTAGTGCCGCGATTCAGAGAAAGTGGGAAGACAGACAGCGGTAATCATCCAATGAATTCCCTGGAAACAAGGGCACGTGAAAAAGCTCCGCCCCTAACTTGCCGTTGCTTCCCTCTGAATGGATACATTCCGCTGTCAATCCGTCTGCTCGTCGCTGATTGGTCAGTTATGATGTGGGCGGGCGTTGCAGATTTTGTTGTTTTCGTTGAGCAGAGTAAGGAGACTGTCGACATCTTTGACATCTATCGTATTCCCCTAGATTTTAAAGCACATTTTCACTCAAGGCGTTATTTTGAGATTCTAAACGCGTCAAGGGTTCCGTGGAGTACATCTGGATGCTGTCGTGTTTTGAGTGAAACTATTGTTTGTCTTCTTTAAAGGTATGTAAACAAGGACGCCTTGTCGCGCCCACGGAGCATTGCGGTAGATAGATGACGACGTAAACAGCTGATTCCGGGTAAATAGAAACACGCCAACCTTCACACGATGTGAACCTCGAGATGAATCCTGACGATTCGTGTTGTTAGTTTGGTCCTTTTTCTTTTAAGCAGGGTTTAAAACGAACACAAGTTATCTTCGCTGATCTTTGACGCTGTTGTGAAAGTGACGTGGCCTCTCTCTTCAAAACAGAGGACCCTGAACCTCACACGACGACCCACTGACACCAGGAGAAGTGGGATCAGTGTGTGTAATAGACTAAAGGGGATGCCGTGAGCATGCATGAGAGTTTTCATCGTTAACCGCAGTGTATTTGAGGTTATTGACCTAAAAGACTACTGTAAGTCCAATTTAATATCAATTTATTGATTTATCAGAATATACTGTTTTGTTTTGATCTCGTAAATGATGTGGAAACATATGTCTATCTCATTTTCTAATAGCCAAAGAAGGATGTCTTTAAATGGTTTTGTTCTAGATATGAAATTCACAATAACATGAAGAACATATCTCATTTGAGAATCTGATCATGTTTGTGTGTTTCCGCTATGTTTGCTTTACATTCACTAAACTGAACTAAATTTCCCCAGTGCGGGCCTTTATAAAGGATCATCTTATCTTATCTTGTAATAAACACAACTGCTCTTGACTGGATCAATATCTCTTGTTGACTAAAGCAACTTGTGGGTAAAGTCAGCCGGTTCGGTTTGTCTGCTTGGTAAATTCATCATCATGTTTTTCTTGTGTTGTTTGTTTCCTTGTATTGTTTCCAGATGGGCAGTCAGTACCAGCGCTCAGTGCCACTCGAGGTGAGGAGAGCAGAAGGAGAGAGAGTTCGGGCCAAGCATCCTGACAAGATACCGGTCAGTATTGCATTCCCCCCCGAGTGACCTTCAATCAAACCTGCGTTATGAAGTTAAATAAGATAATAGAAAAGTATTCTAGACCTTCTTTTCAAAGCCAGTTCTCCAAATAAAATACTATATATTATTTAGTATTATTTCAACTGTAATAGTAATGGTAGAGTGAATGAGTGAATTAGTTGTTTACATTTTGGCAGATGAACACATTGTTTTCTCTTCTTAGTGACGACTGACGTCTCTTGTTTCTTTTGAACCAGATCATTGTGGAGAGGGCCACAAGGTCACGCGCTCCTGAACTGGACAAGAAGAAATACCTTGTGCCCTCAGATCTAACAGGTGAAACACATAAAACACATTCTGGAGCTTCTCACATCTATCAATTACACAAGCTCGTCAGCTGTGACTTGGATGAGACCAACTTTTATTGCAATTTTTTTTTCTTCCTTTTTTAAAATTAAATTCAGTTTATTTTATATAGCCCAATATCACAAATTACAAATTTGCCTCAGAGGGCTTTACAATTTGTACACATACGACATCCCTTCCACAGGGAAAAAAGGGAAGACACCGTTCTCATTGGATTTGATTATAGTTCTCTTAAAAGTACAACTGTATTGTTTCCGTCTCAAGGTCCCACACTTGAAATGACCTTTGCTGACAATCTCTCTTTCTCTCTCTCTATTTTTTCCTTTCTTTTCAGTGGGCCAGTTGTGCTTCATGATCCGTCAGCGTGTGTCTTTAAGACCGGAGGAGGCGGTCTTCTTCTTCGTCAACAACTCCCTTCCCCCATCCAGCTCCCCTCTCTCTGCTGTATATGAGGTAACTGCACCCGTCCAGACACATGTTACCCAAACATGACCAGCACAAATATATTTAGATGTGTACCTTTGCTCGCTCGCAGCTTCAGAAAAGCAACGTTCCCCTCTTGACACATCAAACTCGTCTTGGATGCTCGACCGATCTGCGTAGACGCCGATGTTGCTTCCCCTTTTTTTATCTCACGTATAGTCTGCCAGTAGTCGCACCCACATGGAAAAAAAGAAGAAATCACATGCATAAATAAAAAATAAAATAAAAGAAGTTTGTTCCTTTGTGTGTATTTTGATGTTGGTATAGGCTCAGCATTTATAAAGAAAGCACATATTTAGTCATTTATGGTTGATAAATAAATATAATAAATAAAAAAGATAATCCTAGTTAATGAAATGAAGCCAACAGATACAAGTATTTATCATGTACAATAATACGTTTTTAGAGTCAGTGTGGTTGTGTCAGCCGATAAGCACACTTTCACTTGCTCTGCTGAATTATTAATTATTAATTATAAAATGTTCTCTTGCTTTGTTGTGTTCCAGGAGCACCACGATGAAGACCTCTTTCTCTACATGACTTACAGCAATGAGAGCGTATACGGTGCCTGAGGCAGGAAGAAAGACTGGAGAAGGAGAGAGAGAATGGGAGGAGACAAAGTGAGACGGTCTGAGGATTAAAAAGTTAAAGCTCTTTGTAAACACCATTATTATTCTCTATATTAGTTTTGATAAGCAACTACAGTACACGGTGGGAGGAAGGCTGGTAAAGTTAACCTTTGTCAGTATTTCAGGATGAGCGTAATGCGTTTTAAGTTCACTTCAAGTGATGTCGACTGCTTACTTGGTGAAAGAAGAAAGAGGAAGGATGAAAAGAAAGATTGAATGCATTTAAAAAAAAGTTATTGAAATTATGTTGAGAGCTCTCTTGATCTTTCTCAGTCATCTGTATTTATTGCAAATAGTTTACTTTTTTTGTAAATTAATATCAAACTTTTGTGGGAAATAAATTTGAAAATGCGACAATTCTGATTCTGTTTAATTTTGTGTCTCCATCTGCCTCACGGACAGTTTGAGACGTCAATAGAAAAAGACCAAATGTTAACTAATATTGCACTTTTCGAGTTGCGCTTTTAAAATCACATCACACAGTATAATGCTCATTAAGCATATTGACACTATGCATACACACAACGCCTTCCCCCAGAGCCACTCACATGTAACATGTGGTTTAGGGAAGCAAAGACAGAGGAGAGATATTCATGGGGAGGTGTTCTGTCTTTACGATTAGTCATTTTAAATTATTAGAAAAATAAAAGGTCCGTATGTTGTCCAGAACACATATTGTCTTAACACAGCTTCATCATTTACTCGATTCATTACATTTGAAATCTAACAAAACACCATTGTAGTATCAACTTCCCTACATTGCTGAGTATTCGGGGAAGTGTTGTCATCATTAATGTTACTGTACTGTAGTTTATAAGAATGACTTGAGGGTTTCTAAGAAAACAGATTCAAATAGAAAGAAAAGGGGAAACCAGAAACAAAGGTGTGAACATTTTGAACCACATCTGCAATTTTTCAAAAAGTATGACTCAACTATAATAAAACATAAAATGTTAATGATAGTAAGAAAGCCTGTTATCGTTCGGCTTTAGAGCTGCGACATTGTTATATTAAACATCCGTTCTCCTGTTCCAAGCCAATCGCCTTAAGAAGCCTTAATAATATGTTTAGGTATGTGTCATGTATTAGAAACACATAAAAGTAGGGATATCGAGAATAGGTGTGTTTTTTTAATTTTTAATTAATCTTTTAGAAAAACAATAAAATCCTCAAATTAAAAAAAACATTGTATGTAATACTTATATGAGCGATCGGGAAACATTATTCTCAATCCTCATATCAGACAAATACTTGAACTGGAGATGTCATGAGCATTCAGTACTGTGAGCTAAATATGTTGCAATACCTTCTAACTTGTTCTTAAATTGTCCTCCATTGACACAGGCTTTACACTTTAGATGAGGAGTCTAATGTAGATTACTGCGTGTCAATCATTTCTAAGTTGGTGTAGGACAACGTGCCTCAGGTTCGTTGCACCTGGCCCATCGACACACGAGTGAGTAGTGTCTATAATTGTTTAACAAGTATCAGTTGTTGTATCTTGGAAATTGTAAAAAGAAAAAAACAGACAATAACTGGATAGAAAAAGAGAGATACAGTAAAGGTTTTGGTGATTGAGGGACAAGCTGTGCTTTGTGCGCTGTGAATAACTTAAGAATCAGTGAAGGTCAGGTTGCTATGGCAACGAGGGAGGGGGACTCAGACGTGAGTCAGCCGATGTAGCAGGACGGAGGAAACAAGCTTCATCACAAACACCGGGACAATTCTCTTCATGTACATCAAATTTTGTCGCGGTTATGGCGTGGATGAAAAGGATGAGGCCGGTGAAAACTTGTCACCCGAGGACCTGTGGAACTGGCGGGGGGTGAAGGTAGGCCGCAGCCTTTATGTGTTTGTGCTCATCGTCAAATACCTCTCCAACATGTCTCCGCGCGGCCTCACCGTGCTGCGTGTTTATTCCTCGCCGTCCTCGGCCCGGTCCTGCTGCTGCTCGTTGTTCTGCTCAGCGTGAAACGTGAGTATCTGCAGCCGTAAAAACATCACTGAAGCAGACTGCTAGAGGACTGCAGCTTCCTCTGGCTGTGCGGGAATAAAATAAAAGCCAGAATTCAATTCAATTCAATTCAATTCAGTTTATTTGTATAGCCCAGTTTCACAAATTACAAATTTGTCTCGGAGTGCTTTACAATCTGTACACATAGACATCCCTGCCCCAAAACCTCACATCGGATCAGGAAAAACTCCCAAATAACCCTTCAGGGGGAAAAAAGGGAAGAAACCTTCAGGAGAGCAACAGAGGAGGATCCCTCTCCAGGATGGACAGATGCAATAGATGTCAATGTATAGAAGGACAGATTTAGAGTTAAAATATATTCAAGGAATCTGACAGAGTTTATCAATAGTTCATATTTAGGCATATTCCACGATGGAGAGTTTGGAGACCTCCCAAGTGGTTGAGTGGGCGGAGTCCCAGCAGGGCAGTGGCACAGCTGGTGTCAGGAACTCACGATCCAACCATCGAAGGTCCATCAGCAGATGGGATCTATGCCGTCTCATAGGGTCCAATGACCCCATGAGACGTGAAGTCAGAAGGACTCCGGGGAGAAGCAGAGTTAGTCATGTGTGATGGAGAGATGAAGATTCATCCATAGGAGAAAGAAAAGAGGAGAGAGGTGCTCAGTGCATCCTAAAAGTCCCCAGCAGCTACAAGCCTATACCAGCATATCCAGGGGCTGGACCAGGGCAAACCTGATTCAGCCCTGACTATAAGCTCTGTCAAAGAGGAAAGTCTCTTGAATGTGGTGACTGTGTCTGCCTCCCGGACTGAAATTGGAAGTTGGTTCCATAAAAGAGGTGCTTGATAACTAAAGGCTCTGGCTCCCATTTTACATTTTAAGACTCTAGGAACTACAAGTAGCCCCGCATTTAGTGAGCGCAGCTCTCTAGTGGGGCAATACGGTACTACAAGCTCCTTAAGATATGATGGTGCATCACCAATTAAGGCTTTGTATGTTGAGAGAATAATTTTAAAAGTGATTCTTGATTTTACAGGGAGCCAGTGCAGAGCAGCTAGTGCAGGAGCAATGTGATCTCTTTTCTTAGTTTTAGTGAGAATACGAGCTGCAGCATTCTGGATCAACTGGAGGGACCTAAGAGACTTATTAGTGCAGCCTGATAATAAGGAGTTGCAGTAATCCAGTCTCGAAGTAACAAACGCGTGAACCAATTTCTCTGCATCTTTTTGAGACAAGATGTGCCTGATTTTTGAAATATGTAGATGGAAGAATGCAGTCCTTGAGATTTGCTTTACGTGGGAGTTAAAGGACAAGACCCGATCAAAGATAACGCCGAGATTCTTTACAGTGGTGTTGGATGCTAGAGTAATGCCATCTACAGAAATCACATCACCAGATAATTGATCTCTGAGGTGCTCAGGGCTGAGTAGAATTACTTCGGTTTTGTCTGAGTTTAACATCAAGAAGTTGCCGGTCATCCATGTTTTTATGTCACTAAGACATGCTTGAATTTTAGTGAGTTGGTTAGTCTCCTCTGGTTTTATCGATAGATATAGTTGAGTATCATCTGCAGAATCACCTTTATGTTTTATTTTCGCTCATAACAGGGGACCATACGAGACATGAAGTGTGTCTGATTGCTGCAGCCTGAGGCCATTGTTGTTTTCCCAGCACGCTCTGCTCTCCAGTCCAGATGGGCTCCACAGTTTGCCCGCAGAGAGCGGAAAGCAAAGCTCCTGTTGCTCCCAGGTGCAGCCGTGAGGAGCCTGGCTCGGTTCCCCAGCCCTCAACCCAACGTGAGTGTGATGTCCTGAGTGGAAAACCCTGCACAAGCCAAAGCAGCATCTAAATAAAAAGAAAAACTAATGTTCTTAATGGCTAAGTGTCTGGTGGACGGTTCTGCTTCAGTTGCTCAAGTTGTTTTTTTCAAAGGCGCCGGAGGAAGTTATTTCATGCTCGTTTTTAGAGGAATGAGAACAGTTTAATTTAATTCAAACAAAAGATCAGTTGACTTTATTCAGCTCTGTTGTTTCCTCTGACAAACATGACATGAGAATCCTATGTGGTACACAAAGACACATTCAAAAGCACAAAATATGGACGGGACGTGAAAAAAAGGAGAAACCGAAGAGCAACACAGTTAATAGGAGGAGAAGGACAGGCCGGCTTCATTATCTGTAGTCCACACTTCCAGAGTGACCTTTGGGTGTCCTTGCTGGAGAATGTTCTGGACCGATCCCTCTGTGCTGCCAGGCCCGGGCTGTGGGCGGTGCGCTGATGGGCGGCTACCTTTGGGCCTGTCGTGTTTTTACCTGTCCACCTTCAGGCGGCGCTGGGGCGAGAGCCAGAGGATAGGCAGCGCCAGGGGAGGAGCTTTGGTGAATCTTACATCAATTCATCAATTCCATTCTCCGACCGTGAAATATAATCAAACAGTCCATTAAAAATCATCTGCACAGTTTATGTTTTGGAACATGTCATAATGGGGCTCTCTCTTCTAGAACTATCTGATTGAGAAAGGGCAAATGCCATGCTGGGTCGGGCTGAGACTGAAAGGAGCTGCGAGAGAGGGGATGGAGGGATGATCGTCGCTCATCGTCTCAGCTGCAGCACAATCTGATCTCTTTCCTGTAATAGTAATATGAAGGAACGAGGACACATTTATATGTATGCATGCTTTTTTGTGTATTTATCAAATCTACTCTGCGTTATAATCTAATCCAAAACAACAGCGCAGCCATATATTCTATTTTTTCAAGGTTTATAACGTTAAGTTTGTTTGATTTGAATGATTCTATTTCAGTATTGAGGTCACAGCTTACGGCGGGGCACTGAGCTGCACTATCACACTATCCTTTAGGAGGCAGAACATTAAAACTCACGAGGATCTCACTGCAAAAGTATACAATTTGAATTTACACACTTACGACAAAGTAACACGAATGTTGAGGTTCATAAAGAAAGATATCCTGTTGCAGACTTAAAGTAATTAAAGCAGAAATGCTTGCAGTCCACCAAGCGGGCGGACGGCCACACGTGAATGACTTGAAACATGGCGCTGCTTAAAGAAATGAACAACATATCCTGTGATTACAGTGTAATAGTCAATAATCTGTTGTATGCAGTTACTGGGCAGAGGAGTCAGAGGGGGATTGTGGGATCCTCAGCACCAGAAACCCACCTGAGCAGAACCGGCTCACAGCTTCCTGCGACTCCGTCATATACTTCATCTGCCAGCTGCAGTCCTGACGGGACACGTCTTTTTTCTTTTTTAAATGAAGGAGCAAATAATCCTGTCAACAAGCATCGACTCCTCCTCCGTCACATTTAAAACTAGAACTGGCACTCGGTAGAGCGCATACCTTCGCATATCACAAAATTGGGCATTGAATTATGAACATTTTGGCATTAGTTGCCAATTGGATACAAATTGACTTATGGTAAAAAATATGATTTTGACCTTTTCATGACCTTGCCCTTTGACCTTTGACCCGATCGATCCCAAAATGTAATCATATGGTCCCTGGATAATAACCAATCATCCCACCAAATTTCATGCGATTCGATTAAATTGTTTTTGACTTTTGCGAATGACACACACGCACGCACGCATACAAATACACAGCGATCAAAACATAACCTTCCTCATTTTCAATGTGAAGGTAATCATATCTCTTTCCACTTTAATCAGTAATATATTTTTCAAGAGCCTTTTAGACGTAAGATTTATATTTCATATTTTGTAATAATTTGTATTCTAACGTGTCCGTTACTGCTCTACTGTATCCCTCTATTCACTGCTGTCTGACTTTTCCACAAATGATGGCCAGTAAGTTTGTTTCAACAAGGTTTTATTCTCATATAAAAACGTTCATGCAGCTACACAATAAATTGAATGTCTATGTTTCACTTTATTTTAGCTGAGCATTTATATTACTGCTACACATGTTTTATATCGCTAGAAAAATAACACACTCTTCTTTAGCATAATACTGCAGGAATAATTGCACAGTTGAATATATTATAGGCGGATTGAGTCAACCAACTCTTCGTCGTGCAAGTTTGTTCATCACTTTACGTGTTCGTATGTTCCGCGTGAGACGAGACTGCTCTCCATCGGCATCGCTTCCTAAACATACTTAATGTCCTGGTCCTCCTCCGGCTCTTCCTGCTCCATCTCCAGCCCCAAAGCGCTGTGGCGGATCATCTGCCACCCGGCCAGTGACCTCCTGTGGTTTTTAGGTCTGAGCTTGGGGGTTCCTGAGTTGGACCTCTTCGTCGTCTCTGTCTTCTCCGTCTTCTCCGATCCATCCTTCTCCTCGAAAGCCTTGACGTAACGCCGCATCTTTTGCAACATCGGGTCATTTCTGTCCTCAACCCTGCAAAGAGAGACACAGTTGCTTCAAGGGAGATACTCTCACTACTCTTAAGCTATCATTATTATGCTTAAAAGGGAGCTCTTGTTACATCTTTAAGTTAGAGGACTCAGAACAGACAAGCAGCAGAAGATATACTAACTTTTTGACCCCTGAGACACCGACATTTCCCATAATGCAGCTCAATACCGTCTCCTGTTGGACTTTCCTCCGTTGCCTCGTAAATACTCACATGCAGACCCTTCATTATTTTGTTAATGACATCGGAAAGCAGAGATAACCTTTGATTTTATTATCCGATTTATTTAGTCAGACTTCAAAAAACTCCACAGAAGACATTCATGATGAGTAGTAAACTAATAAATACACCTGATGCGGTGCCTCTTTGATATGCCTTTTGATAAACCACATAATAGAGCATGTGTGTGGCTGTAGTGGTGCGGAGGCGAGATAATAATAGATCTGTGAGAGTGAGAGTTGAGTTTCTTACTCACAGCACAACAGGACTTGTGGTGCATGACAGACTCATCATGTTGTGGTCAGTGGACAAACTACTCGCTCTATGATTATTTTGAGTGAAAATAGAAAGGCTAAAAAAAAGTCTTACGTGATAATGTTAATGCACAATGTTACTTGTGTATTTCATATTCATATTTGATGTATTTTAATGTAAGAGGGTTTTTGGTGGGTTTAAGGCTTTGACAGACTTTTATTTGTAATCTTCTCATTGTGGCCGAATATCACATCTTTTGTACCAAAGTTCAAACAATGTTGATTATTTTTTAAATGAAATTTTTCTGGTAGCATTTCTGGCTACACTTCATGGTTTTAAGTGGACAGGACTCAATTAAGAAAACTCCTTATAATCAACTCAGACTACACCTACACAGTCTTGATGACGTTGAGCTGATTTTGAGTGTTAATATCTTAATAAATGGAAACAAAGTATCACCCTCTACAAAAAAAATACCTTTTTGATCAGGAAATATATTTTCCGACACTTTATTTTCAGTCGCTTGTGTTGTTTCTGTTCCTGCAGGGTTTCTCACCTCAGATACCAGCGTTCCCTCAGACCGTAGCTGAGCCCACACACCCCGAGTCGAGGCCACAAGCAGCGGGGCAGCCTCCTCTCCAGCATCAACGTTGTGGCGACCACCTGCACAGCACCGTTACAGCTGTTAACCACAGCACAGCAATGCATGGTGGGACGTTTCTAAGTCTATATCTGTGTGTGTATTACCTGAGTGGTCCAGAGCTCGTCTCTCTCCTGGGCCACCCTCCAGTGTGTGTCACTCATCATAGCTATCAGTAGGTTGAGCAAGAGGATGTAGGAGACCACGGAGAAGGTGCAGTGCAGCACATGGACGATCGGGGGAGTCGCGATGGTGTGATCCACAGGCAGATCGATGAGGCCCACGCTGAGCTCAAACTGGGAGAAGAGGGTGATGGGGAAGGAGCGATATGCAGGAATGGAGTCAGGCTCCTGGGTCATATACACCATCCACAGGGCTGGGGAAAAGTATGGAGGAGAGCAGAAAAGTCATCTCACTTCTTATATTTCAAGCTTTGAGAGGTTTTAATATTTGTGCATGTCACCCAGAATATACTCACAGGTGGAGAAACCAATGAGCACAATGAAACTCAGCCACATAAACTTAGTCAGGTCTCCAAATATAATCTAGGGGGAAATGAGAAACATGGTCGGTCAGTCTGCCAACACAAATAGATGAACCTCAAAAACCAAAACAACATCCATCTGCTTCAAAAACATTTTGGTACAGGTGCGTGTGTGTGTGTGTGTGTGTGTGTGTGTGTGTGTGTGTGTGTGTGTGTGTGTGTGTGTGGAACAAACATCTATTTCCTCATGACTCACAAGCTCTTACAGCATGCACCACGGTGTGTGAGTCCTACCTTCTGGATCATGATGACATAAGGGCCGAGCATTTCAAAACCCCGGGCGAAGAACATGACGTTGCACCAGCCGAGAACTAAGCACACTGCCATCACCACAGCCTCCCCCTGCACCTCGCAGACCCTGAACACACACAGCAGCACCACCAGGCATGCGTAGCTGATACTGGTCAAAAAACAACAACATACAGGTTAAAGGGCCTTTCCGGACAGTGGGCTTTATTACTGGGCTAAGATGTGTTTTCTACTCACAGGATAACGTGGAACGGGCCTCCCAGTGCTGTTTGGCCGAAATAGCGCTTTGCCCCAACTCTTAGTATATCAGGGATCTGGTGGAGGATTACATTACATGTCATTGAGCAGACGCTTTTATCCAAAGCGACTTACAATAAGTGCATTTCAACCTAGAGTACAAACTAAGAACAACAAGAATACAGAAAGTAACATTTCCTCAACATAGTCAAACTACAAAAGTACCACAATAAGAGCCATTCAAGTGCTACCAAAGTGCAAATCTATGTTTTAATCCAGATATAGTCGGAAAAGGTGCGTTTTCAGTTTCCGGCGGAATGAGGATGTGGCAGTGCAATATATACATATTTATACAGAATGTAAATAAGATGAAGCATGTTTCATAAAGTCACCTCCAGCAGCAGGATGACAAAAGCTCCCAGGATGCTGATGATCTCGCCCGCCAGCCGCAGGTTGTCGTTATGTGTCACATAACTCTCCTGAGAACAGACGCTATTATTAGACCAGGTGTCACATGCAGGTGCACAGTTGGATTTTTCGTAGTTTTTTGTGTCATTCTATCATAGAATTACTTCATCTTTGTCATTATGATGGGATATTTATGCAACAGTAAATAGGAAAGAACAGATCATTGAAAAGTAACAAAAACACACAGATTCTTATACTCAGATAATCATACAGTGAAGACAACGCACTTAAAATATTGCATTAAATTTCTGCCATAAATGCCTTATACGGTACCTTTGATTAAAGTAGTGACACTTAAGTATAACGATACAATTACAAGTCTTTTTTTCACATTTTAATTGAAGTCATACAATCTATATACAGCTAAATTAAAGTAAAGTAGGAAAGTATAGTTGTGAAATGAATATACTTCATTATATTCCTCCACTGATCATGGCTGTGTCTATTTCCAGTAAATGATCATACTTGCATGTGGTCACACTAACATGTGACATGCATGTATCTACACACCTGGAGGGTCTTCTGGACCCGGATGGTTTTGTCCATGTCTGACTGCGTGTAGTTCTCCGGAGCGTCCTTTAGGGGGCGGTACGCACAGCACAGTGTGAAGGTCCCGATGTACAGCAGGTACAGCAACAGCAGCAGCCTGCCACGAGGAGAGAGAAACAACACTCTGTAAAACCAGACGGGTAACGTGTACTGTTCAGATATTTCACTTTGGATGTGAAGCTGTACCTGAAGTAATGTTTTCCATACAAGTTCCACTTCAGACTAACCAGTTGCCTCACAGGGGTCACCTCCAGTATCCTTCTAGCCTGGAGAACAACACAGCATTACATGTCTTCACATTACATCGTCAATGTTATTTCTCACCACACATGCGTTGCATCTTGTCTGGTACCTCTCTCTGGGGACTGCCCACGATCAGCTCCATCACCGACATGTCGTCGGCCCAGGAATCGATCTCCGTCAGGTCGTACAGGTTAGAGGTCAGAGGGCCCAGGCTCCACTGGACCACACGCCTTTTATTAACCAGGTGCTGGAATGCCTGAGAAAAACACAGGGAAGCTCAGCGGTGAGGATTATACAAATAATCTACTCCACCTTTCATGTTGGGTTTTCAGCCTGTGAGCGCCCCCTCAGGCTTCATATCACTCACAACAACGTTTCCCTCTTTGGCAGCCATTTTAAAGGGTGTGAGGCCTCGGTAGTTGGGCACCATGTCCAGCGGCACCGACTGGTCCAGCTCCACATCGCGTGTCAAAATCAGGTCGATGGCCTGGCACGCAATCGTCTTGTTGGGCTGCAGAACCAATATGTGAAGCACGGTGTTACCTAGACAGAGAACAGCAGGGGGCAGAAAGAGTGCAGACAAGAAGAGAGGACAGGAGTTAATGATCTAAGCTTCAGACGGTATATAATCCTGGACTCTTCGCCAGCTCTCCTTTGAGAGGAGGTCTTTCGTACCACGGTAGTCCTGGACTCTGGTGCTGGCCCCGGCGTCGATTACCATGGAAATGATCTCCTCATTCCCGGCACACGCAGCAAAAGACAGGATGTGCTCACCTGTTGACCAAATGCACATTTTGAAAAACACCGTCATTTGTATTTGTCACAGAACACGAATGCGTACATGTGTGTAGCCTAAAGCATTGTTAGGGGCCACGTGGGGCTCCAACCCAGGACCCCTCTTCCTGTAACACGCCGACTGACCGTAATAGATGAGCCCCCCGATCCGCTTCCTGAAGTAGAGGCCGGTGACTCGAGGTGTAGCCGCGTCGCCCCCCCGACCGATCAGGTGATGCACCAGGTTGATGTTCTGGTTCACGACGGCGATGTGGAGAGGAGTCACACCTGAGGAGAGGGAGAGCTCCGTCAGTCCGCTGTGGGAGAACTGCTCTCCTCCACCTGTGAGCTCAGCTGTGGTGAGTCAAGTCATTTCCTTTAGGAAACTAGACTACACCACGGGAACTAAAGCTGTCAGAGAAGCATAACAAGTACATATTGTACTTTGAAATAGCAAGTATGAAATAGCATAACACATAATTAAAGCATATCATTTGACTTGTGTCCAGTACTTCAGTAAGTTACCTATAGTGACCTAACAACATGTCTTCATCAAATGTCATTTATGTATTATTCTCTTAAAGTTAAAAGTTGTAAATGTATACTTGTATTGTTTATTTGTGAGATGCTTTTGTAAATAATTCACAATTTGTATATTCAAACTTTGACTATGCAGTGGGGGAGTGACCTGACGGGAGTAATACTGTTGTTTTTACACGTGATTTGTTGTGAAGTATTTTCAGTTTTACTTCTTACTTTCTGTCCTGTAATAACTTATCATATCTGCACTTTCAGAAATGTAATAAATACCTCTTGTGAGATTGATTGTTCTTTTTAAGGCCTAAACCAAAAAACTAATTTTACATATAAATAATCCATCATAAATTTTAAAATGCAACAATTCACGTCAAATGTTCCTTCATTTAAAAAAATATTCCTTTTTATTCTGAAAAAAATCAAATGCATAACGCATCAACATTTGTATGAATGTAGTACAAATCACACATAACGGACTGGGTTTAACTTCCCTCAACCATCTTCTTTTTCTTCATCTCTATTATCTCATCTGAGTCTGTCCATGGAATCCTGTTTCCGTTTCTTAAAAAAGGACCTCACCATGGATCTGATATGTTCACTAGTCTGACATAGCATGCTGTGTGCTGGGTTCATTGCTGTGACCGTGAGTTTCTGTGTCTAGACCTTGGAAGAGCTCGGACGTCATGGGCTCGTTGATGAGTTCAGGCGCTCCGTCCATCAGAGCCACGGCGGCTTCCAGGTTGTCGGTCATCACGGCGACATGGAGCGCGGTCTCCCCGAGAGCTCCTGGGAGACACGATCACAGTTTCACAAACTACAACGGACACCGAACTACTCTGAGATAACAACGGCCACCGCTCAGTCTCACCTCTCTCAAAGATGTTAGTGGATGGACAACTCAGCAGTTTCTTGATGCAGCCAACGCTGTTCTTCTTAGCCGCATAGAAGAGAGGAATGTCATTTATGCTGGAAAAAGACAGAAGAAAAAACATGTTCAGTATTCAAACACCTTCCCGGGATACACTGTGTTGGAAACAGAGGAAAGAGGTATCGGTTATGAGCTTTGTACAATTTGGTGTGTAGTAGAAACGTCTCATCCAACATCTCGTTCCATCCTTTCTTGTTCTGAAGGCGAAACCTCAGCTGGCTCCACCAATGGTTGAGCTCGCTCGGAGCAGATCTGGCCAGAGACGGAGACATTGACAAATGTTTTTCGCCTGGAAGAGATAAATGCAGTGTGAGGTGAGGACACAGAGAGAGAAGCACTGAATACAAAAATGAAATACCAATGAAATAAAGTACATCAGACAGCCATCATTCAGACCTCAACAGGGACTGTTTACAATACAAAATAACAACAAGTGTCTCAATCTCACCCTTAAACAATAAAAGTGCCACTCCTCAGCTTCTGGCGATCCTCAATCATAACACTCGGTCAAAAGTAGAAACTACACCTGTAAAATGTCCCTGAGGAGAAGTGAAATCCTTGAGGCATCATCGTTATATATGAGCCCAGCCGCGAGGAGGGAGGAGACATGCGGAGGGCTTGAGAATGAATGGGTGGAGAGGAAGGATGAGTGAACAGCAGGCAGGTGAGACAGAGAGAGTGATGCGGTAATGAGCAGGTAGACTTTCACCGCGGGTCAGGAATCCCACAGGGAAAGTCACGCTTTAAAATCCAACTCCTTCATCACGCTGATCTGAAGTCGCTGGCTGTATTCTGTCACCTGAAAGGTGAAGTGAGGATGGGCCAGTCCCTAATCACGGTATATCTCCCGGTTACCACCAGGCCGGTCTGCATTCCACCAGCACTGAAACCTGCATGGCCACTATGCAGCATCAGGACAGTCAACACGTTGCTTCAGTGAACCGCTCACACAAACCTGTCGGGAACCTGCAAGCTTGTCTGTCTGAATGTGGGTTTGTAATTAAAACCTGATTAAAGTCCAAGTTGCATTATTCTTGATGTTCTAGAAGCTTCCTGGTAGAACATGTGTGAACAAATGTGTTTCTTAATAATGATTTAACATGTTGAGTACCATTGATGTGTCAACAGGAAGGATCAAAAACACGGTAATTGCCACATTACATCAGAGCATAATGATCATCTGGAGGTCAGAAACATCGTGTCACTTTTCCTCTAAAGGCAGAAAACAAAGCTCAAGCTGCTTTGAATGTTGTTTGGTGGAATGATCATTATTTATTCCAGTATGAGTGGATTTGCCTAAAAAGGCGACTCGCAGACGTAACTCACGTGTGAATTATTTGCAAACTGCTGATTCGGTCAACTTGTCTAACATCTCTGGTTCTTTGGGTCGTCGGGCTGCAGCTGTTTTGCTGAAGCATTTATAGCTCATGACTAGCAGGCTGGTCAGCCGCAGGTTAAACAGGGTTTAGTAGGACTCCATAGGAGGCCCTGATGATGGCTGCCGTGTGGCCGTCATGTAGTGTTGTGGAGATAATAGCTGTTTACCAGACGGGGAGCACCATCCTTAAGGAGCGTCATAAAGACCGGTGGTTACTACTCTGTTAATGTCTTTATAAAGAAACAATAACGCCATCAAAACATGATTTTGCGGTCGTGTCTGCCTCGTGTTTCTATGTGGAGGGAACAGCAGCTCTTTCACAACAACGTGTTAATATGAGTCGGGACACCACAGCAAACAATTATTACAGGCGTCTACATCCATGACCGTCGCCCGGCGCTCCTATTCAGAGTGACTTAACACAAAAGAGCTCAAAAATCACGATTACAACAACACATCACACACCATATAGCCTCCACAGGCATCATTTATACATCTTTAGCTCTTTCTTGAAAACAAACTTGAACTAAACTCCGAAATTTTTCCTTTTGCACATTAAAAAGTCAGATTTAGAATAGAATAGAATAGAAATATACTTTATTAATCCCCAAGGGGAAATTTGTTGACAACAGTAGCAGCACCGATAAAACTAAACACAATAAAATATAAGTATAAGAAAGAAAGAAAGTGACTGTGCATAAAGTTAAGTGCGCAAAGTGAAATATAAAATACAAAATAAAATAAAATATATATGTATATATACACAACATATATGTAAATATAGCACTGTAAAATAAAATAAAATATATATACCTAGATAGTGTGCAAAATGCAAAGTGTGTGTATGTGTATGTATTTAATTGGATTCTGTGACGCAAGGCAATGATATCAAATGGAAAATTTCCCATGAATGATTATCATATTCTCTACAATTCAGCTTGAGATATTCTCAGTAGTGAAATAAGGATTATTTATTCAAGTCTGGAATTGAGTCCATAAAGTAACATAACAATGTGGCATTGAGACAACGGGAGGACAGCTGGAGGCAGTGGATACTTCCCAGTGCCAGTGGCATCAGGCGGGCACCGTGTTGTGTAAGCGGTCGTGCTATCGCTCCAGATCTGCTGCGATACCGGCGACACACGTGGGAACCCGGCGTCTGCTCCTCGGCTCCTGCTGACGCCGGTGGATCTCAGGCTCAGATTTGAATCAAACCTGCTGATCGGTGCAACCTGAAACATGCAGGGTTCACGCGTTGACAGGTGAAGGTGACATCAGTTCAGCAAGGTGAATGTATCGCTCTATTTTAAAGCGGCGTTAAAGTTAAAACTGGCTTTTAAGTCAAGATGTTTCTCATGCACGTTTCTTCTCCCCAAAGGGGGTAGGCTGGCGTGGATGGATATGGGGGCCGAGCTACACGGCTTTGCATGACTTGATGGTTTTAATTTTGTGCACCTGTTTGTAGAAACATCTCAGTACGTCTATGAATCATTGTCTGTTAAAGAATGTCCATGAGTATAAGATCTTTGTCTTTCTTTCTTATATTTATATTTATTCTTGTGTGTTTAGTTTATTGGTGCTACTGTGTCCACAAATTTCCCCTTGGAAATAAAGTATATTTTCTTCTTTTCTTCTTTTTCTTCTTCTTCTTCTTCTTCTTCTTCTTCTTCTTCTTCTTCTTCTTCTTCTTCTTCTTCTTCTTCTTCTTCTTCTTCTTCTTCTTTCTTCTTCTTCTTCTTCTTCTTCTTCTTCTTCTTCTTCTTCTTCTTCTTCTCTTCTTCTTCTTCTTCTTCTTCTTCTTCTTCTTCTTCTTCTTCTTCTTCTTCTTCTTCTTCTTCTTCTTCTTCTTCTTCTTCTTCTTCTTCTTCTTCTTCTTCTTCTTCTTCTTCTTCTTCTTCTTCTTCTTCTAAGATCCAACTCCAACATGTTAATGCAAGTCTCTCATATTTTCCACTTTATCATCGTTTTCGAGAAGCACAGTATATAAACTTTGGTCCAGACTGAAATATGTCAACATTCTCCTGAAGATTGATGCTAAAGATTTGGGGGATCACTTTTAGCTTTGCCCCCATCACCGGGTCAGAATTTATATTCGTCCAACATTTAGATGAAACACCTGCTCTAGTGACGAGGCGATGAGCTGCAGATGCTTTGTGCTTATTGGTGAAGAGCAAACGTCAGCGTGCGAAGAAGCCGAACAGAGATGATGAAGAAGATGAACACCATACCTGCTGAACACCAGGTTATCGTTCTCAATTTCAACACGTCTTCTTCAACAGCTTCTTCCCTGCCAGGCCGACTGATGGCAAAAAAGAACTATCGAAAAATGTGTTGGCTGTGGACTTGTAGTCATGTTCATGTTATTGATTCGTAACAAAAGTCTGACACCGGTCAGCGTGAGGGCTGCTGCCCTCCGTGATGAGGCCGACTTGTTCAACTCAGCTACAACACAGCTGGTTTTCATGATGTTCTCTTCATAAATCACATTTTCATATCAGTTGTTCTCAAATACAAACTCAAATATCCCTTTTATTTTGAACTTGAGTGGCTGGTAAAACATTAGGTTTGATTAGACTAGATAGGACACAAAATAAGAGGCATAAAGCAAATAGAATATTAAATAAAATCATATCATTTATTTTACAAATTTGCACAACTTTCTGGAATACTGGTGAACACTCATACAAGTAAACACAGCAAATAATGTGTGTAGCCTGACACACTTCTCTCTCCCTCACAAGCACACACACACAGCGTAATTTACAGCAAACACACACACGTGTGCACACACACACGCACACACACACACACACACACACACACACACACACACACACACACACACACACACAGCATTTTGCCTCCTTCCTTCAAGTGTAAATCAGATCCGATTTAGTCCGTCTTCCCCATTTCACACATTCACAAAGTTTCAATGACTTCAGTGTCTTTAACCTAGAAATCCAACAAAAAAGAGGTGACGTGTGAATTGTACACATACAGGTGGTGCAGTTCTTTTCCGTCGTCGTCTCAGATGAACGATTGTCTCTGCAGCTGAGGTGAAGGTTGTCGTATTACAGTCCGTGAGCTCTGATGTCGTGAGAGTGGGAATTGTCCAAAATGGGCTCTCAAACCCTGAATATGTATTTTAAGGAGAAAAACATGGCCTGCAGTGTTTAACATTATTTATTTGTGTGTTTCACCACTCTATGGCAGCGATCCACTTCTCACCTCGAGGTTTTCAGGACTGATTCTGGTGTTTTTTAGCATTTAGTTGGTACAACTGAACCGACTGTACATTGTTCTAGGAGCAGATGGTGAGACCTGACAGCCAAACCATCGGCTGCTGGCCACGACACCGTTTTCTTTTGTGCTAACAATTTTTAGCGTTTGGCATTTGAAGTAGAGACGAAGTGACACAACTTTACAAACAACTACAAAATATTAGAAAAAGGCTTCGATTGTCTTCTCGCAAATTCTTTGTGTGGAGGGATCTCCGTAAGTACGCCAACAAAAAAGATTGAAATGTTTTTTTGTACTCAATAAGGGTGGGGACATTGAAAAGTGTCATGGCGGGGCAGTAGAGGAAGAGAAGGTGAGAGGTAGGATTGCAGATATCAATAAAGTGAAATATAGTGGAAAACAATGAGGAGTCTTTAAAGTCCTCCTTCTCCTCCTCAGCAACTCCCACACCTGACTTTGTCCTGGACTTCAGCTCCCAGAGTGCATCGCTCCTGGTATTTGTCGCGATTGACTGGCAGGAAGTCCGGTCCCCTTGTTGTCGGCGTATAGAAGAGGAGACGGAGTGGCACGCGATGCTGCTCCTCAAACAAAAGATGATTCTCTCTTTGTTTTGGCTTAAAATGTGCTCCATCAAAAACGAGTGAAACCAGACTCAACACGCAGAGGAATGTGAACCCACAGAGGTCTGTGGCTCAGGTTGGACTGGAGGTGGAGTTCACACCTCCACCTGCCCCTGCGTCAGATAGGCTCGCAGCTGCTGGGCAGCACTGACGATCTTCCTCTGGTGTCCCAGCAGCGTCACCCCGAGGTTCTGGACGTCACTGGAAAAAAGAGCAGAGGAAGGTCAGTTGTCCGGGCTGATATTGTACGGTTCACTGGGGGGTTGCATAATGACCTGCAGCAGCTGACCCACAGCTTCCATCAATATTTTGGCCCCTTTTATATATCTATTAAAATCTAATGTATGTTCCTGCTATTCAGTATGTATTAGTTGCATATACATACAGTGAACAAATATATAGACACTTTGCATCTTCGTTACCATTTCTCACACGTTTGAGACTTCTCCTCTGCACACAAAAACATTATGTCTTTCAAATATTTGGTTGCAATTTTATTCAAATCCGCTGGTGTTCAGGAGAACTCCTTTTCCAAGATACTCCGTCCCCCTGACAGGTGTGGCACATGAATATGCTGAGCTTTGCGCTGGTCACAATAAGAGGCCACTATAAAATGTTAATCGCATAGCACAAGTATGTCCAGGTGTAGCCACGGACCAGGTGTAGCCTCACCGCCACACGCCAGGCGTAGCCTCGGCCACTCAACACTCACGGCCGGCTGCTTCACCTGCACGCTCACCAGGACGGCGGCTGAAACAGTTGCTTTTCTAATCCGTTTCAGCAGAAACTGCCAGAAAGCCCTTCTGTGAGCTTGTTTTCCTCAATAGGGTCGTGACCTCACTGCAGTCCAAGGTCATGACTGGCAAATGCTCCCCTGGATGTATCCCGTGTGACCGTCAATGCACATCTGTAGCCCTTGTGATGTGAAATCCATAGTTATAACGTATGAGTGCCAACTAAATGTCTTTTTTTGCACAGTAGTCGGCCAATCATCAGGCTCACCTGTTATCATTATTATCAATTAATTACCAAACAAACTACTAAAATAAAACCGAGACATATATGAAAAAACAAAAACAAACAAAGGCACTGATCCTCTGAGGAACTGAAAGCTTCAGAAATGGAGTATCTGGACCTTGTATTTTCTTATTCACTGTATTTTTGCGGTTTACATTTCTTTGGCTCAGCTTTTATTCAATTTGTGAAAGTACAGCGATTGTTGAGCATGAAGGTTGCCGCTCGACCTTTGAAAAACAAGTTTTCTTATCTGTCACGATCGAGAAAGAGAACCTTGAGCCGTGATAAGTGATAAGAAACTACATCCAGGAAACAACTCTGGACCAAAACTAAAGGCTCCCTGAAGGGTAGAAAATCGATTTAAATCTTTGGATATACTTGGAGAATGGTCGGCAGAGACATAACATGTAAATGCCTTTCAATAATAAATAAAAGCACCAGTCCACTTTCTTTAACGGAACCATAATAACCATCTGGACTCACTCCATGCTGAGCCGGCTGACTCTGTCCAGCGTGTCCAGGTTTGCCTGATCAAACTCATCCTGATACCTCTCCATCCTCAGAGCCTTCAGCCAATCACTGACCGTGGACACGGCCGTCAGGTCTGTGGGCGTGGGGCTGAGCAGCGGCTGAGAGCAGCTTCTGTAATAAGGGGAAATGTCAATAAAGAGGACATGACAATCCATAAATATAGCAGATTGTTCGTCACCGGCCGCCTCTGATATGTTTCGCTCGAGCGTTGGCCAGAAGCCGGCGTCTCACCGAGTTGGCTCCACCTTGAGGGAGGCGGGGTGCCTGATGAGCCGGTCCAAGGAGGAGAGGAGCGAGTCGAAGCCTGGCCGGTCCCCGCGATCCACCTGCCAGCACTGCAGCATCAGAGAGTGGAGGGCGGAGGGGCAGTTGGGGGGGGCGGGGAGGCGGTACTGGTCTGCTACGGCCTTCATCACCTGCAGAGAAATCAGACGCGAGCAGATGGTGTGAGGAGACGCGTGTGATGGCCTTACATTAAAGGTCACGGACCACTAAGGGCCTGTTAAGAGTGACTAAGAGAAAATTATGCAAATGCCGGCTGGTTGGCATTTTGTCGGCACTTAAATGTTCTGTTAAATCAGGAGGGGGAAGGTGGTAAAGCACAAAGGGATTTAAAAGCACAGCTTTTATGCACCGGTATTATTCATACAATATGCTAAGCCAAAAAGCGTCATAAGTAGATTGTGATTGTTTGTCACATTGTGCTTTAATTATTTAATCATTGTCTGATTGGCTTACAACGTAATTAAAGCAGTACGTTGTACCGATACAATACATACGCGAGAATAAAATCACACATTGGAATTTTGCATTGTTTATTACTTCTTTACTTTTGATAGCATGTTATTGAACGCCACACTTTAATGTTTTTTCATTATGTGTGTATCTCTTTATGCTGTTATATAATAGCTACAACGAAATAAGGGGAGAGACGGATGGGGACATGAAGGTCTCCGGCTGGACGCACATCGTGGACGTTGCAGCTCATGGCCGGTGCCACCAGGGCGCCTCGGGACTATTAACGGCATGCTATTCCACTATAGTAGTTACACTCGCACTTAAGCACATGATTTGAGTGCATTCCCATCACTAATTGTTTATGACTTCCTCTGCTCATCCTCCTCCGACATACTCACTTCTTGATTGCTCATGTCCCAGTATGGACGCTCTCCATAAGACATCACTTCCCACATCAGTATGCCGAAGCTCCAGGCGTCACTCGCTGAGCTGAACTTCCGATGCTGGAAGGATTCTGGGGCCGTCCAGCGGACAGGAATCTTGCTGCCCTGATGGAGGACCGAGGCAGACAGTGAGTTAAAGTCACACTGGAGGCACACGGGACCCTCATCCTCCGATACGTACCAGCGAGGCGGTGTACGTGGGTATGTTGTGGTCCAGGCCCCTCATGAGTCGCGACAGGCCGAAGTCAGACACCTTACAGACCAGGTTGGAGTTGACCAACACGTTGCGTGCGGCCAGGTCCCGGTGGACGAAGTTTCTCTCAGCGAGGTAACGCATCCCTGCACCAACTCCTCTGAGCATCCCGATCAGCTGGAGGACGCTGAACTGGCCCTCGTTCTCCTGAAAGGGGCAGAGGGGCGAGAGATTGAATTCAATTAAATTCAGTTTATTTGTATAGCCCAGTTTCACAAATTACAAATTTGTCTCGGAGTGCTTTACAATCTGTACACATAGACATCCCTGACCCAAAACCTCACATCGGACCAGGAAAAACTCCCAAATAACCCTTCAGGGGGAAAAAAGGGAAGAAACCTTCAGGAGAGAACAGAGGAGGATCCCTCTCCAGGATGGACAGAACAATAGATGTAATGTGCACAGAAGGACAGATTTAGAGTTAAAATACATTCAATGAATTTGACAAAGTTTATCAATAGTTCATATTAGGCATATTCCACGATGGAGAGTTTGGAGACCTCCACCCTCCATCCAGATGTTTTGGTTTACAGAGAAACGGTAAAAAGCAACGTGCCAACGCCGGGGACAGTGTGCCGCTGTCTCACCCTGAGGAAGGCGTCCAGAGGCCCGTTCTCCATGAACTCAGTGACGATCCTCTCTGGGGCGGTATGAGTGATCACACCCTCCAACTTTAGTACATTGGGGTGGTCAAACTGGCCCATGACCCCTGCCTCACTGAGGAACAGCCCCCTCTCTCTGTCGGATGCCCCCCAGCGTATAGACTTCACCGCCACCAGCACCTCCCTGCGACCCAGCGGACGGTAGCGGCCCCGAGAAACCTCCCCGAACTGGGCTGGAGGGGAGAGAAGGTGGAACAGATTACGCTCCGTTGATAATTATCACTGCAGTACGGTTTAAAAGAAAGGCGAGAGTCGCGCCTACCTGCACCAATCACGCCCTCGATCTTCAGATGAGTGGGGTCTATCTCAAGGGCGAACTCTTTGACGGCCTCACTGGGGTCGTCGTAGGTGGACGGGTCCACGTAATACTTAACGCCACCTGGGGTTAAAAGGCCATTTAAACATGTGTATTTGATACAAGGTTAGGATGATCTGTTACGGTGTTATTCTACACTATGGAAGATAGAACATAAACATTTTTTTACTTTATTTGAAATGAATAATTATGCTCTACACTACTTAAGCATCCATTGGTTCAAATATATATCAAACAAACGAAAAGACGCACAATTAATTACATTACATGTCATATAGCAGACACTTTTATCCAAAGCGACTTACAATAAGAACTACATTAATTAATTAATTAATTAATTAAAACTTTCTTATTCATTACTTCAAATTATATAAAATATGTAATATATATGCATAAAGAAAACAGCTTACTTAATAGTAAATAAATAAAACTTGTATGAATAAAAACCCAATTGCATTAAAATGAAGGTGTTCACCTCGGTTACTGATGTACCTCTGGAGTCGGTCGCTGTAAGGACTCTCTCTCCTCTTTCTGCAAACCAAATGCATGAGTGTGCATGTGATTAACAGATTTACATTTACATTTGACATTTGCCTATGCATATGAAATCTGCCTGATCATTTGAATGCATCAACAACCCACCTGCGAAATACCACCACCACCACAATCGCTGCCACCACCAGCAGAAAGGCTGCTCCACCCATCACGGAGCCGACGAGCAGAGGAAGTCGATTCTGGATCTGCTGAGAATGTTCCTCTGTGGGAGAGAAGGAGAGAACGCCATCAGCCCGGGTCACTGAGACTTTATATTCAGTAATGTGCTGTTGAAACATTATTATTAGCCATTTTATTTTCACTGACAGGAGAATCTGTATTCCATATCACACTTTACTGTAGAATAGCATATAAGAAACTGAACTTTACTTTGAACTTCTTCTCTTTAAAGTAATGTCTGAGGCTTACTGGAAAGCCATATTAATATTTAGATTATTCTGGTGGAATAAAACAGATTGAATTGAACTGAGCGATGGTCTCGTCACCTTTTAGACAGCATCATCGGAGAAGAAGAGTCAGCTTGTATTTTCATCGTCTACTTCAGTAATGAATAGTACATTAAAGAACTATTTTTCTATCGCATATTTCTGCCGTGTTCCCTAAGATCATTACGCAATAAATCATTCAGAACGTATTACCAGCAACTATTTGAACGCGCTGTCCCGACATTTCATCTTACTTTAATAAAAGATGTTTTCCTGTACATTATTAAGGCCTCCTCCCCATAATATGGTTGGTTCCACCGGTTCAGTTGTGTGTGATTGCAGTAATGCACTCTGACTAACATGGAGGCCACATGCACGACAGCACAGCGGCGTACCCAGAGGCAGCGTGGTGAAGTAGATGGTGCTGCTGTAGGGGCCGAAGCCACGCTCGTTTCGAGCTCGGATCTGGAAGGCGTAGATGGACCCGGGGATCAGAGAGGGGATGGTCGCCGTGTTGGTCTCACTGTACACGCTCGCTGCTGTGTCCACATCTGAACCCTGACAATACAGAATAAGTTTTATATATATATATATATATATATATATATATATATATATATATATATATATATATATAAATAAATATCTATATCTCTCTCTCTATTTATATATCTCTATATATATCTCTCTCTCTTTCTCTCTCTCTCTCTATATCTATATATATATATATATATATATATACACACATATATATGTATATATATCTCTATATATATCTATATCTATCTATCTATCTATCTATCTATATATATATATACACATATAATATGCATATATATACATATATATGTATATATCTATCTATATATCTCTATATATATCATATGTATATATACATGTATATATATGTATATATCTATAGATATATCTATATATATATATATATATATATATATATATATATATATATATATATACACACATATATATGTATATATATCTCTATATATATCTATATCTATCTATCTATCTATATATATATATACACATATAATATGCATATATATACATATATATGTATATATCTATCTCTATATATATATATATATATATATATATATATATATATATATATATATATATATATATATATATATATATATATATATAAGAATATGTTGCGAGGACTCAGACTATTACTCCACTATTACCTTGTCATAGTATCTGAGCTGGTACTCCACGATGTCTCCGTTGGGCCGGTCCGGCTGAGGCCACGAGAGAGTGATGGAGTCTGGGGCTCGGCTCAGCTGGTGCATCATGGGAACTGTGCTGGGAACTGTGGTAGAGAACAGATGACTGATGTTTGAGCTGGAATTAAGTTTCTCCTGAGGGACGTGAGGATCGGTCGTTTAACCCCGTCATCCGACAACAATAAAACAGTTATGTCATGTTAAAGTCATGGTGACCACGAGGGGGCGATGTTAATGGACTTGTGCATGAAAGAAGAGTGGATGTTTTAATGGAGCGCCATGCAGGATCCAGTTACAGTCAGCGCTGGCCCGCCGTGCCAGTGAGGGGACTTTCCGACATTCCTTTAACATTTAATTAATACGCAGACACAAGCAGGTTTTCGTTACATCAGTTAGGCTCACGGAGACTTTTAGGCTTGAGCAGTATTTTTGGAAAATCACATAACAGTATACTTTGTCTGCACAACAGCCCTGTCTCCTCTCCTCTCCTCTTCTCTCCTCTCCTCTCTAGACCACTTTCATCTCTTTTTCTGTCTTTTTGTCTTCCAATCTCTCATTTATCCCTTTCTCCCTTCACAGTGACTATAATGGGATCTGACAGGATATTGTAACCTCGAGGAACCTCCTGTCTAAAGAGCAGGAAGAGAAAAGATGGAGCGGAGAGAGAGAGAGAGAGAGAGAGAGAGAGAGAGACAGCGACAAGCACACACATACACACACACACACACACACACACACACAGAGCCACACCGTATCTACACAAACATCATCATCAGAGCGTGTCTTCTCTTTCATCTCGTCTTTTTCATCCTCCCTGTCCAGCGCTCACCTGACTGGCTCGTAGTGAAATTGATGCTTGTGTATCGAGCTGGGAAAGGACTCAAAGCTGACACCTCATTCATGGCTTGCACCTGTCAATAAGGAGAACACACAGATGTGACAGAAAGCCTTTTTTCTATTTACTTTTATGACATGCTTGTTTGAGAAAGAAAGCTTCACACATGCAGCTGTGTTGATCAGTCAACAAACACCAGTTTGAACAATATCTGCCCGTTATGAATAGGAAATGAGCTATGGTTTAGTTAAGTTTGCCTAAGCTAAATAAAACATGTTACAGTGTATTTGGAGCTTATTGAATAATGTGGCACAGAGGGCCGGCCTCCTTTTTGGGTCCAGGTAATCATCAATTTCTTTATCTCATTTTAAAGAAAGGGACCCTTTTACAGTGTTGTGGATCCTTGAATCATTCACAAAAGGTTATTGAAGAAGCATCCAGCTCTCATTGATTCAGTCCAAACATTGTTACTGTAAAACCAACTCTGGAGACGGTTTTAGACCATCTACTTCACAGGTGTCAAACACAAGGCCCGTGGGCCGAATGCGGCCCACCACGTCATTTTATGCGGCCCCTGACGGCTTGAAAGACAGACATAAGATCAGCTTTATATCCTGTGCTTTTATTTTTAAGGTTTCAAATTAAATGGATTTCTGTTAAAATATTAGAGAAATGTTCATGTGTACAATATTTCTACTCTTGTATGCAAAGAGCGTTATCTCACGGTATGTTCGGGAGTAGTTTACACAGTGCTTCAGTTACACCGGCCCTTTAAGATGCTGATGCTGACGTGGTCCACGGTGAAGATGAGTTTGACGCCCCTGTTCTACATCTACAAGGTGACTCTGGAGAGAGTGTTGTGCCTTTGACTTGCCCAGTACCTGTATGAGGTACGTGACTCTGGTCAGCAGATTGTTGAGGGTGACCTTGGTTTGTTTCAGGTTCGTCTGGGAGGGGCTGAAGGTCACACCCTCTCCACACCAGGAGCACGCCGCCGGGTTGGTGAAGGTGGCTGAGGGGCAGATGCGACACACCACTCCGTACCACACTTCACCGCGGCCTCCCATGTCCACTGGAGGGCGCCACCTCAAGGACACCCCCCCATCGGCGCTCTCGTACTCCCAGGACGGAGAGACCGGAGCAGATGGAGGAGCTGGGGAGAAGAGAGGAGGGTGGAGGTTCGACATACATAATGTAGGCAGCGGACACTTAGGTGGAACAACCTGCTAAAATGTGTAAGATATGAAAGAAGCTGCTTCCTGGCAAAGACATCTGACCCAGTTAAGCAATGGAAAGAACAACTAAGTTAGGCCGTGACATCATTTAAGTGAGCAGAGAAACTAAATACTTCAGCTGATGATAAAACACGGTTCTGTTCTCACTGAGTACATCATAATCACCGACGAGGCCCCTTGAACACCTCCCAGAGACAAACAAACAAACCAACAAAGCTCACTTGTGCAGGCGGAAGAGTTGGCGTCACTGGCTGTCCGGTAAAATCCGCTGCGACATTCACACACACTGGAGCCCTCTTGGCTGGTCCTGCTGTTGGAGGGACACACGGAGCAGGGGACGGCGCCCGCCAGGGACTTGAAGTAGCCCACGGGACAAGCTGCAGGGGGACATCGAGAGACACAGGGAGGGGGGCTGAGCTTCATTCGGAGTTTACAATCAAATACGTAAAGTGTTCATTTCAAAGGGCTTGTCACTCAACATGTGACAACGGCACCACTGTCCTCTGGAAGCGGTCGTTTCCGAGGAGGACGGTCGTAGCGTGAGGCGGAGCGTCGAGATGTTCGCTTCCCAGCCGCGTGAGTTCAAAGCCGTAGGAAACTGTCGCCACTGAGTTGACTAATTACTGCGACACAGTTTTTTTTACTTTAAGAATAAAATGAACAAATGTAAATTTTTGGTAACATTTTAACCAGACATAAAACTGCCAGTAGTTCTATTTCCAGCTGAAATACGCTCACAGCATCAGTATCAGAGGTTGAAAGTACACTTTGACCATATTGACTCAAAGGCTTTGGTGGTTTTTGCTCATGTGTCATGAAATATGTCATGAAACTGAAGATGTAGAAAATGGAAAGTGTGAGGATCTACTTCCACGACATCCTGGTCTAAAGATCAGGAACAAGCGAGTAAGAAGTGGACCTGCAGATAAGATTATCTTGTATGTGGTATTCAGGTTGGTTAATGATCATAGGTTAATTGATTAAGTGTGTATATAAAGAAGAACACATACTGTATAAATGAAGAGGAAATGCTTGAGGCTTATTATTACCGAATGAGACACTCCAAATGAACAACATATTTTCCAAATCCTAGATTTAATTTCAAGTTCCACATGAAACAACTATTGTGACCTCACTATTTGACCACATGGGCCGTTCAAATCTCATACACCACAAACAAAGCATCGCTTTGATCTTGGCTTGTGGTTCCCTTGAGAAGTTCATCCTGCTGGTTGTTGGTCGAGTCGTTCAGAGGAAGCAGCAAAACCACAGCGACGGATCAAAATGAGACTCTGACCCTGGACATCGGTTTGAGAGACAGACTTCTTCGCCCCTCGCGCAGGTCGAGTTACTCTCTGTTTGTACACTAAATACTAGAAACTAGCAACTGTGTGTCATCTAAACTCGGGTTTTGTCCAAGCTTAGACGGACTAGTAAGTATTTGTGACATTCGGACAGAGCCAGGAGAGCTTTCCCCGTGTTTCCAGACTTTGTGCTGAGCCAAGCGAACAGCTGCTGCTGCAGCCTCACAGTTAATAGACGGATTGGAGAGCGGGATAAATCTTCTCAGCTAACTCAGAAAGCGAATGAGCATTGCCCCTGAAGATGTGGCAGAATCAGTAACTTCTTTTAAATCACTTCTTAAAACCCATTTTTATGGAACAGCTTTTAAGTGAGCTAGTCTTTTTATGCAGGACTTTTGTTCCCCTCATTTAGTTTGTCTGTTTTTAATTTATTTGTTTTACATTTTTTATTTTAATATATACTTTTAAATGTAATATTGGTTTCTTAATATTCCACTTGTTTTGCTTTGACTCTCTGTAGAGCACTTTGTAAACATTATTTTTAAAGGTGCTATATAAAAAATATTATTATTATTATTTACTTCAAAAATGCCAACATATATTTTCAACAAATCCCATGATAGCCATGGTAAAATATGTGATGTGTAATTGAGGATACAACTTTATACAGTAATAATGATCATCCACAAATCAAGTGAGATTTAAGTTTAAAGCATGTATTTCTCTCCTCCCCCCCCTGCCTCTGTCTCTCTCTCTCGCTCTCTCTCTCTCTCTCTCTCTCTCTCTCACACATACACACACACACACACACACACACACCATTTTAACTGAGCTGATGTGCTTTACAGGGGGAATCTGTGAAATGTGTCAGTTGTAAATGTCAGAAGCAGGACAGCTGAGCACTCACACACTTCATGCCGCTGAGGAGAACATTGAGGGTTGTGCCTCCAGGTTGGTCTGCTGCCATGTTCACTGTGTGAAGGCCGAAAGCAGAGGCAACTACAGGCCGCATCGCTCAGAAGGAGCTCCCTTTGACTGCGGGCGAAGTGTCGAGCGTGTTTGTGTTTACAGGCCTTCTTGTATCTTCGAGTGTGTAAACGGCCCACCTGATAACACCTGACCAACGGCTGCAAAGAAGGATTCTCTCATATGTTTTTAAACACAGGGATGGAGGAGAGAGGACGCCTGTGTGCTCTTTATCCTCAGCAGGAATGAACCCCTCACCTTGTTTACATAACCTTGTCCAGAACAATTTATCAACTGTGACACCGTGTATGTGTCGGTGGATGCATGTGTGTATCCTAGATGGTGTCCGGGAGAAGACGATAAGACGGTAAGAAGTGGAAGAGGGTGAAGGATAAACGGATAAAAGGCTTTCTGTGTTCTCACTTGTCTCAGAGAGCTGACTTTGCTTTCAAACAGGTGTGAAAGGGGGGAAAAAGAGAGATGCAGAGAAGTAAAAGGATGTTGACAGATCAGAGAGGGAGAGGGAACTGGAAAAGAGGAAGACGTGAACAGAGAGAAGGACGGGTGAAGGATGAAAACAAGGGAATTATGTATATGAGCGACAGATGATGGGTGAACAATGAGGAAACAGAGGGGGAAAGAGGGAAAGAAGAGAGAGAAATATCCTCCTTCCTACATCTTTTATGTCCGGGCTGCACATTACCAAACGTGTTCCCGTACGACTCTGACACGAAACATGACTTTGCTACACAGCCTCTTATCGGTGTTACGAGCTCCCCCCCCCCCATCTGATTACAGCAGCCAATGAGAGTGCAAATCCTCTGCCCTCTTGCCTGATGTGCAACCCCCATCCCCCCACATCCATCCATCTCCCGGCTATAAAGTAGACAAGCCATGGCCATAAAGGCCGAGACACAGACTCCTTTACATCGTACATCAGCACCTCTGGGAAGTCACAGCCAGGGTTGGTGGTGCTGTAATGTGACAGAAACACTATAGAAGATATACTTTTTAATCACAGATAAGAGCTGAACTGATCACTCGATTCAGTGATTTCACCATTGTCAGACATTTTACATGGAACTAGTAATTGTTTTAGCTAATATCTAGCTGTAGCTCCAGCTTCTCATCAGTGGAGTGTGGTTCCTTTGTATGTTTTATATCATCTTAAACTAAATATCTTTGTGTTTTGAGCAAAAAACAAGCACACGAGAAATATAGATCTGAAAATCGGAAAATAATTATTATTTCCTGCTGACAAAGAGTCAAATTATTTGCAGGCGCCAATGTAGTAAGCAGCGAGACTAAGAAGTATTCCAGGGATGACAAGTAAAGAACAACAGAATGAGGAAAATAACAAGAAGAAAATAACAAAAGCAAAGCGTTAGATAGATACATGGATGGAGAATGAGATGATCTCAGAAAGGATGCAAACAAAATGAAATCCTGGAAAAACAAGTATCTCTGAGTAGAGGACCAGAAATAAAAAAAGTAATGAGGTGAGCAATTTGATGTCGACATAATACTTTGGTTTGTGGATTGCTGACCCAATTTCTCTTTTTCTCCCCGTTTCATCCGTTCATTCCCTCGTTTGGCTCCCAGCATAATCTCTCCCTCCCTCCCTCTCCCTCTATCTCCTTCCATCTCTCCCTCCCTCCCTCCGTCGGGCACACAAACACACATAAGCTCGGGCACAGATGCGACCACACAACAGGAGAGATGAGCACACATGGTTCCAACTGTAAATGTCTCCTCTGCGTCTCTCCATTCATTATGTTCTCTCCATCCATTATGTTCTCTCCATCCATTATGTTCTCTCCATCCATTATGTTCTCTACATTCGGTGGGTCAGACAGAAACAACCCACACATACACTCATTTGATTTCCATAGAAGTCGGCACACAGGCTCATATGTAAAAGCAGCGCTGCTTTGACTTTCTCATATCCCAGCAGCAGAGAGAGGGAGGTCTGGGTCAGCGGCGGCCTCTGCGACCCGCCCCCGGATTAGATAGATAGATAGATAGATGGATACTTTATTAATCCCGAGGAAAAATTTAGGATGAAATTAAGCGGATGAAAATGTATGGATGGATATACAATCAGCTCTTCACGGATCGCAAACTATCCTGTAGCTAAAAATAGTAGCTGGGCTTTATTTAAACTCCCTGTCCTGCAGATATATATATATATATATATATATATATATATATATATATATATATATATATATATATATATATATATATATAAATACAGCCCATTAATACATTCAACGGTATGTTTTAGAAATATCAAAAACAACACAATTAAAAAGAGACATTTGTTATTTCCCTCTGGAAGTTGAGGGAAGCAGCGCGTCTTTGAAAGGCATCATGGGAGAGGAAAACGACGTGGGCAAAAATGACATTTCCATTACTTGTAAGGAGAATACAAGACACTTTTGTGATTATCATTTTCAGTGTATTGACTTTCTTTTTCTTTTGTGCTTTTGTCCTGCTGACGTTTGATGAGCACATTATTCTCCTTTTTAATTTAATAAATTGCTTATTCCCACGTGGAGCAGTCACAGTGTGACTTTAGCGATCATTAGGCCTCGTGATCTGTGAATCCAATAGTCTCTCTCTTTTAACCTCCTGAGGGAAGTATTGATTATTTAGCTGGTAAATGCTCCACCCGTCACTGACGGTGCCCGTCTGCTGTTTGGTGCTGAGCGAATAGTGAGCCGGGAGGTTTTAACAGTGTTTTCTGGAGTTAAGCTAAATAACTGAAGTCGCTATATATCTCTGCAAAGATAGCTTTTTGGTTAGATTGCCCATATAAGGTGTGTGGTGAAAACAAGCTGAAGAGATTTTAACGTTTAGTTTTACAACATAAAATACATTAGTAAATACACCACTCGTGAATTTTGAAGCTTTTAAGTGTCAACAAGTGGCTACACGAGACGATCTTTAACACCGCGGTGCCGGACACGAGCCGCCTTCACACCGCGGGTGCAAAGTCACAAAGTGGTAAAGTTATTTTAGGCCTAACATGAACTTTTTCCTTGAGTATTAGTATTCACCCTCAAAAAACATTTAAGTGGTGTTATTTTTTGAAGATTATCTTGCTGAACAATGTGTCGGTATCATCATTGTGTGTTTGTCACAGAACTTATTTTCTGCAATAATTCAAAATCCAGTGGAAAAGATCCAATTGTCTTTTTGTCGAGGGAACCAGTGTGACTGCTGGATTGTTCTACAATAATACGCAATTCCTGCAGCACTTTATATCGGAAATACACTTTATAGAAAGTGTTAAATATAATGTGAATAGATAAAAATTGAGTGTTAATTTGTTTGTGGTTGTCAAGTTTTAGCCAAAGACATTCTGTCTAAAAATGTTCGTAACCCCCCCCCCCCCACACACACACACACACTCTTATCATTACACAACTTTATCTAACATGCACAATACATTACTGTTGTGATAGTTGTCATCATGGAGCTACTCTCCCACAGCCTCCAGCCAACGGTCAATACTTGATCTCATTGATCGTTTCACTCAACAAAGCCCGGCTCAATGCTTGATCTTTATTGATAGACGGGAAAGCAACTGAACGTCAACATTGCTCGTGAGTATCTACTCGTATGAAGATGGATAATAGTTACGGAGAAAATAGTTTAATCTTAAAGGGAAAATAAAGTCTGCTTTGAGGGATGTATCCATGCTGTTAGGTGAAAAGTTTCTTTTTGGGACCGGAGAGAGTCTTCACACTCAAAATATTATCAAGCTTGCACTCTTACTTTTACTACCTCCCCATGCCAAATGTTCTTGTTTTCCATCACAAGGCGCCTCGGGGTGGTGAGTGAGTGTGTCGGCGTTGTGATCAGGACAATCTGCCGTGTTGAATATTTCAGTCGCACGTAGCAGAAAATATCAACGCGGTTTCCAAATGAACCGGGAGCCCCTTTGAGCATCCAGCTGTAATCCGTGTCCCAAATCCTCGACGGTTGCTTAACGTTTGAGAGGAATGGAGCGGAGGGAAGGAGCTCGGCTTAGCACCGACTCGAGAAGCTCAAAACCAAAGGACGGCTTCATGTTTGGCTGAACAGGTGTAATTGTGTCTCATGCTCAGTCGTGTTTCCGCTTGTTCTCTCCGCCTCTCCGTCTCCCTCGTGGGATGCAAACGTCAAAGGATGAAATCGTTGGGCAGCTGCTGCTTGTCGTCCGCCTCTGTCCTCGTCGTTTTTCAGAAGACTGGAGATTAATTTTTATCTAAAACTGAGTCACAGCGATTGAATAGAAGCCAGATGTTGTTTTAGACTCGCTTGTGATAAACAGCCTTATAAACGAGTTGAGGAATGGCCTTTTAATGTCTGTCTGTCAAAAGGCCAGCTGTGTTTGATGTTTCAGTTGATTATTTAATTCATCATGAGGCGATGTGGTGTGTTGTTGTTTTGAGTCCCCAAAACAGATTAAAAATGAGTCTACAACTTTCCTCCGAGCTCCTCTCAAGTGTGTTTGTAATTCTTTATGTTTCATTATCATTTAAAGACAGATGTGGTGAAAATGTGTCATTAAAAAAATAAAAAATAAAGTTGTGATTATGTGTTGTAAAGTTCCTGAAAACCTTCTCCATCAGCTTCTTACGATGAAGAATGGGACTTTTGTGTGTTCTTTTCTGCGGCTTTATTCGGTGGAGCTTCATCGGAGAAACATGACGTGAAGTATCAGCGTTTAGGATTCATCCATGTTAATCAATATCTAATGACTTAATGGTGCCTTCATTCAAATCTGATCCAATCACAACCGCACAAACATCCTCATGAAGCAGCGGCAGGTTCAGATGTTGAGTGTTCTTCTAAATAATAATAAGTGAGGATTATTTCCTGTCTGTTTATCATAACCCATCAATAATACACTTGGTGGTTCATGATTCCACCACTGGAAGTTATACATGTCTGTAAAGTATTTTGGGCAAATCCATCCAGTAAGATTTTAGCTATTTTATTTTTTAGAAGTGAAAGTGTTGACCTGCTGGTGGCACTGGGAATTTTCCCAGGGTACTGGTCAGTGTGCTGGTAATGTCTTAAATTAAATGCATCTCAGTGGTGAAAACAACGCCAGTTCCCTTCTTGATAAAGTGTTTTATTCTTTATCTCAGAATTGTTAATATCTCTGGCTCCAGAAAAACAAAGACCGTTTGTGCCTTTAATTACAGCTTCCACCAAATACACACATTAAGCGCTTTCCTTCACTCACTTTAAACTATTATTACATGCCTTTGGTGCTTAAAGCAAACTGGAAAAAAATGTACACGTTTGAATAGTTCGGTGCTCTACTTTCCGGTGAGAACAAGGATCGGCTAGTGTTAATAATCCCTCACGACGGCATCGCCCGTCGACCATCTGCCCCCTTTCTCTGCATTCCCAGGGAGCCGGAGCGGACAACAATGTCGTGATGCCAGTCCACATCATTAGTCAGTGAAGTGATCAACAAAACGTAATCAAATCAGAGTTGGAACAAAAAGCCGGAGCAGCGTGGGCAGCAATGTGTTCGTCTTCATCGGCGCCGCTGGGAGCCGAGCTGTGTGTCCAGAGGCGATTCGTCAGTAGATATCAATCAAACGCAGATAAATACAAGCGGCGGGCTGAGGGCAGACGCATCTCACAGCTGACTGGGAGGATTAATTGTGCTGGAGCGAGTTAGACTTCGAGGGCCCCTGTGCTTTTGCGAAGGAGCTGAGCAATTACGGCCATTGAAATTCCTGGCGGGCTTCAGTTTTATAGAGGAACAGACATATGTGGAAAGCCCATTAACCCTTTCTCCCTCTCAGCAAGAGACACTTGAGCATAATGACTTGTTCACACACAGACACTCATCCACTCATCCTTCACAACCTCAACAGCTCTTGCCCACTCAGTTCTTTAAGTCATTAACTTGCATCCTCCTATATTTCAGTCTCCCTCCACCTCTCCCCGTTTTCCCTCCACTCCCCCTGCGGTTTTTGTCACTTGTTCACAGACGAGTGGCCTTTACATCGCCATGACCTAAATGTGTCACATCCCTCTCACTGTGCTCTCTCCCCCTCTCCCTCTCTTGCTGTCCTTCCTCCTCCTGCTCTCTCCTGATATCCCTTCCAGTCCTTCTGGACATCTCTCTATTTAGTTTCCCACTCCCAAATGTTTTGGATGTTTTTGCCATTGCCTCACTTCTTTTCTACTCTGCAGTAAACTTAGCAGCACATTACCAATTTAACATCTTTATATTCCTGAAGGTAGGCCGTTAAAATGCTATTTTTCTCATCATTTTCTATTCATTACAGAATATATGAACATGTTACATCACTAAACATTCACTGCGTGGAAACAATACGACCTCTCCTCTTCTCATCTCAAGCCGAACCGGCCATCGATCCATCGTCTCGACATCAAACATGGTCGTATCCCACAGTGACAGCAGCTCCTCTCAATATTGATACAGACACTTCGGATCTGAGCAAATACCAAGAAGAGACCCGACAGGATGTCAAGAGTGGCCGACAAGTTGATTATCAGTTAAAATCTTTTTTATATTTTAGTTTAAATGAGCTTGAACAGTCATAATTTATTGACTGTTCAATTGAAATTGAAGGTAAAATTCACTGATAATCAGATCAGGATACAGCAAATGGTTAATTAGTGATGTCACAAATATAATATTATATCCGTCATGAACTGGTCAAACTGCCAGTATACGAATGCAACAGGCCAATTTCTATTCAACACCACAGATGGAAAAAACTCTAAATACTTTGGACAAAGTACTCCAGCTCTACTCCACCTGTGAAAGCTGTTGTATGTCTTGTAACTTTGAGCTTCGTCACGTCTCACAAAATAATCTCAGTCCAGCGTTAATCTGGTTGCATTGTGGGAAATGTAGGAGTCCCTGTCTTCAGAGTGTAACCGACATCTCGGCCTCTTCCGAATCAATTCAAATATTTATATTGTTGTCTTTATGTGTTTCTCATCTAACTTAATGAAGGTACTTAATGAAACTGCTGCAGTGCTTTGTAAACCATAATAAGAAGGCTGATATTACAGCTACCGTACATGAGAAATGGCGTTTCAGAACTCTTTGACTTACCCAAGCAGGCCGATCCATTGAGGTTCTGCTCGAAGCCTTCATCACAGACGCATCCGCCCACAGGAACCATCCACTCGCCTTCGGCATTGCAGTGCATCCGAGGGGCCGTGCCCCCCTGCGCTTTACTGTGGGGGACACACGTCCCGCTCAGGGGCACTAAGGCAGTCGTCTCCGCCCCGGAGGGAGTTGCCGGGTAGGACGCCAAGTACACGCTGGTGGCTGGACAGCGGCGATAGAAGATGGACACGCCCATGAGGGACACACAAGCGCCGCTGTCGACGACCGCCAGGACGAATCTGAAACACGGGGCACGCGTTATTCAATTCAATTCAGTTTATTTGTATAGCCCAATTTCACAAATTACTAATTTGTCTCGGAGTGCTTTAAAATCTGTCCACATAGACATCCCTGCCTCAAAACCTCACATCGGACCAGGAAAAACTCCCAAATAACCCTTCAGGGGGAAAAAAGGAAGAAACCTTCAGGAGAGCAAAAGAGGAGGATCCCTCTCCAGGATGTAAAGATGCAATAGATGTCATGTGACCAGAAGGATAGATTTAGAGTTAAAATATATTCAATGAATATGACAGAGTTTAAGAATAGTTCATAGTAGGCATATTCCCACGATGGAGACCTCCACCATCCGTTACGATGGCGGACGTGTCGTCCTTTGGGAGCGGCGACGTCGGTGAGACGTGAGGGATGTTTACCCGTTGCGTGTGAGCGGCGCAAAGCTGCGCGTCTTGATGTTGATTCGGCTGAATCTGTCGGGCTGGTACTGGTGAGGGGAACTGGGCTCCACCTTGGAAAAACTCTTATCGGCCGCGATGGTGTCGATCTTCACCCAACCTTCCCTGGTCTCCTTCTCTCCGTTGGACGGCTGCGGTGAGGAAAGAAGACAATAAGTGGTCACGAGAAAACTAAATATCACGAAGGAAAGAGGTCAACAACAGGAAAACGGTGCACATTAAATGAAGCTGGTTATTAGGAGAGGGAAATATACAGCGCATCTCACTAAAGTGAAGCATGCTCTTGTCCGCATGTGAGTCCATCGATTTATTTAATAGCCTTTCATCACACTTGGCGGGTGAATTGCTGAGGACTGCATGTGGAGTGGAGCTCTTTAGAGCCACAGGACATATTTATTGGCAGTGCGTTATGTACACACTGTGTAGTGCATTAAGAGGGGACCCCTATTAACTGTGAATCCCCCAAGCAGCATGCTGGTTCACGCTGCTCTCTGTTGCTCATTACAGTACGATGAAGAGCAGATAAGGAAAGAGAGCGGAGACGTGTTCGTCATTGTCTCATCCGGGCCACTTCACAAATGTGTTGCTGAGGACCCGAGGACTCCAGTGCCGAGTGTGAGCTCTTGAGATGTGCAGGACATATTTAATGGAAGCGCGTTTTAAAAATGTGCACACCGTGTCATGTACCGGGGGGACCGCTATTGAGTTGAATGCTACACCCCACTAAACGGAATGAAGCGGTCCAAATAGGAACATTTTTAACCTGCAATGCACCAGTAAAATCAGAAGAATAAAGTTAAGAAAAGGGAAAGTGACTAGATGAAAGGCAAGCTCAGGATTTGCTGCATTTCTCCCCGGCACACGGGCGACATGAAGTGGTTTGGGGAGAAGAGTAAACGTTGACTTGTATGTATGCAGGTCCCAGCGGGGGGCCGTGCTCAAGTCCCTGTGAAGACTTTCAGCGCTGCAGTGCTTCCTGACTCTTCTGCGACTCTCGTCTGATTCCTCATCAGCCTTTGATTTACATTTTTAAAAGGCATCTCACTTCCCGAAGGAGAAATGCATTCATACAAATACTGCCACCCTCCCACTGTGACTGCGACTGCACATGAAGCTCAGGCAATTCAGACTCGCAAGCTCGAAATGTCCCCGGAAAAATGACTAAATCCATAAATAAATAAAACATCTTTGGAGAGTCAGTGTGAGTCACTTAGAAACTTCTTTGACGACACGTGAGCTTCATGGTGTAACATGGTCACCGTCGTACATCTTGTGTCTCAAAGATGTCATTAGTGGGCCTGAAACGACATTTCCTGAGACCGCAGTGGCCTATTTTAACATTTCGTAAACCACAGTGCTCAACAAGTCTGTGTTTCATTCTCTACAGCTCTTCTTGACAAGCCCAACAATAATCAGGATGATTATACAACGACTCCTTGTCATGAGATGGTGGGAGGTTTGGAAGTTTTAGAGTAACGCGAGCAAGCCATCTGTTGGAGCTATTTAATTTGACATTTGTATTTAAGTTTTATTGTAAAGTGATATTGATTATTTATTGCTTATTTAGGTTATATTTTGATATGTTAGTTGTTTCTTATGATAGTTGTAGTTTAGTTTAATATATTTAGTTGTAGGTTCACTGATTGGGTAACACTGGGCACCTGTGGTTATACGTACAGGCACAGGACCAGCATACACCAGGGTGGCCAATGGTTTTTCACCACACACAGCAGGAGGAAGTGTTTACATTTTGTTTGTTCTTTTTTGTTGCTTTAGAAAATAAATTATCACAATATTAACGGACGGAGATGGACATTACTTTCTTTTGCGTGCGTCAACACCAAAACCCACGGTGCATCAGTGGCGGTTAGATTTAGATTTTTGTTTGATTTCGGACGACAAATGGCCACTACACCATCAATAGGACTGTAAATGCTTTATACGTTTTTCTGGTGAAGTAAATATCTGGGAAAGAGGTTCTGCTGAACGGAGATAATCTGAATGTAAAGCGAACAGCGTGTCCACAGCTTTTCTTTAACGGCGCATGGTTGGTCTTGTCCACATTTCTCTCAGGGAATCTGTCATATAAATAAACCCATAAGTGCCACTTGTTCCAATGTCAAAAGGGATTTGTTGTATTTGCGTGCCATGTGAATACATCGGGGGCGTGGCCTCACCTCGGCCGCCCAGGTCCTCTCCAGCTCCCTCTGGGAGTCGGCCTGCTTGTAATACAGGGTGAGCGTCTCTCGGCAGGTGGGCGACGGGGAGCGGAGGCTGGCGCAGTCGCGCACCGAGAAGCGCAGCGAGACGAACACCCGCGGAGCCGAGTGGCGCAGCAGGAAGGGCGTCGCCAGCCAGTTGTCCTGGATGCGGGGGTTTTGGTTGACGTTACAGACCTCGAAGGTCCGGATGAGCTTCCCCCGGTCGTCCAGCACGCTGACCTCATCCCACTGAGAGACACAGAAACAATGTCAGGAGCCAACTCTGTAAAAGGGAAACATGATCTGAGGAGTCAGCTTGTGTAAACTCTGAAAACCTTGCTGTGTTTATGGTTTGTCCACAGTTAAGAATCGTCCTCGTATCTTTAGGATCACAAGGTAAATATTGAACATAGCGCTGGTGTTGTTGACATTCGGGTTCTGTCCTTTACTAACATCACACCAGTGGCGGCTGGTGGATTTTTTTTTTTTGTGGAGCCATCCAATCAAATTCATGATTCAATGAGAAAAAAGGTATCAAACACACATTACTACTTTGCAGTCAAATATTGAACACTTATTCTAACACTGACATAGTACGGACATCTTATTCATACAATTCAGTGCATGTACATACATATATGACATTGACATCTTTATTCTTCGTGAGATAAGTATAATGGAGCATTTGTTCTGATACAAAACACACGTTATTAGTAAAAGCTGTTTTTACTGTCCCTAATAAAGTAGGTCATCTATATGTCCCACTTTAGACTTTCCAATGTCTAATGAGGTAATCTATGATTATAAAACCTCTAGTTAATTAAATCACTTGAGCCATTCACTTGTAACACTTTTTAAGTGTTGCAGAGAAAACTACAATAATCAAGAGACAATTCATTTCTACCAAAAAACTAAATATATTCTCTTTCTTCTGAAGTTTAGATCATGTGGGTGTCATGTGTTTATGGTTACAGTAGTATAATAATGGTTTCTCATAACAATAATTCATTTTCATAATGCAGCGGGTGTTTTTATGCTCCTGCACTGGTATCAATGTTCCCATGTGACAGGTGGCAGCTGTTGTGCCACAAAACAAGCAGCTTTTAACGTACTCTAAGGTATGTGAATACTTGTAGATGCACAAATGGATTGTGACACGACTTTTGTAGCTTCAGAAAGAAAAAAAGGAGCAGCGCAAAGACACGTCTGAATGAGGCTCTGTCGGCTGAGTCAAAATGCAAATGTAGCCGAGGGGTTTAGTTTCACCAATTATACAGTACGGTGCCTCCAAGGATGAAAAGGCTCTGCTTAAAGCCTGCGTAGCCTTAAGTGACACGCAGGGCCTTTTTTCTGTTGTAACACAGAGGAATTATGCATTAGACCTCATCATCAGTATTCTCCATGCAACAATGGTGGCGGACAAAAGGTCCTGACACCCTATCAGGGTGCATTTGGTGCGTGTGTTTGGGTGTTGGTGTGCGTTAGTGTATCTATGCGTGCTTGTGTCTCTTTCTCTGTGTGGTTCTGACAGTATGAAGAAAAAAACCTTGGTAGCATCGTACATGAGAGAGCGCATTCATATTTGGTCCAATTGGAATAATGATAAGATCAGTGAGCAGATAGAGAGTCTGAGGCGCTGTCAGTCTGATGGAGTAAGGGGACAGTTTTCTCTCTCCCGGGCCGTGATTCACTCCGTCGGACACCGGGACGAGGGGCATCGGGTAGAGGGAACATAGAGCACATGGTGGAATGAAGGGATGTAGATGGGTAGAGAAAAGTGCTTGAGTGGTAAACAGAGAGTGTGTGTGTGTGTGTGTGTGTGTGTGTGAGGTGGCTGCTGCAGCAATAGGTAGAGAGCAGCCGCTGGTCTCCGTGTGTGGTGTTGCTTTCCTTTTGCTTCTGTACCTTTGTGAAAGAACACAGCTTTCATTTGTTTTCTGACCCCACACCCCCCACCTCTTCCCTCTCATCCCTATTCTAGTCTCATTTTCTTCCTCCCTTATGAAAAAAAGGGGGGGCAGATTGGGGAGGAGGGGGAGATGAAGCGTTGGGAAAAAGGAAAAAAATAGGAACGACTCATCTTTGTGATTTAATTTGAACCGAAATGCCAGAGACATGCAATGTCTCTAGTGACAGAGCACTGGGAGGGGCATGGCCTTGGACACGCACACGCATACACACGCACACACACACACACACACACACACACACACACACACACACACACACACACACACACACACAAGCTGAAAAAGGAACACAGACACCCAAAGACATATGCATTCACATGTGCACGTGCATGTGTGCACCCACACACACAATCACACACACAAACACACACACACACACACACACAGCAAACACACAAAGGCGGAATAGTCTGTAAAACATGGAGAGGGCAAAACAAGTGGAGTAAGAAGCCGAGAGCCTGCTAGTCTGACACTGAGGGGAGATATGCGGCCGAGTCGAAAGTCGGGGGGGATAAAAGGAAGAATATGAAGCCGAGACCCAGTGGCTCTGGGACTGTGAAGGGCAAAGGGATGAAAGATTAAAAGAGGGAGAGAGAGGCAGACACAAAGCGGCAGAGGGGCTGCCTGTCGGTGCGCTAAAAGAATGGAAAGACGGTAAGAAGAGGCAAGAGGAGAGAAAAGGATATCCACAGAGCCTGGAGCCAAAAAAAAGATGGGATGTGAAAAGAAAAGTGAGAAATGGGTTAAACTTAAACACACAGACACACACACACACACATACACACACACACACACACACACACACACACACACACACACACACACACACACACACACACACACACACACACACAAACCCTTACCCCCCCCCCCCCCCCTTTCGGTCTGTCTTTCTACTTCTCTCAGCTTGATGCCCCAGGTTAAATAACCATATCTCCATCTCAGAACCACTTCTCATCCAGGGACCATAAAAAATAACTCATGCAAACGTTCGACTTGCACACGCACACACACACACACACACACAGACACACACACACACACACACACACACACTAATGGTTGGTTTCCTATTAGCTACTGCCATCGTGGTTCACAGTTTCCTCACACACGTAGGGTCCTAATTAATCAAACATCATGTACAATTATGGAGGCCAGCCATGGGGCGATGATGACAGCGCAGTAAACTTCAATGCGAGGTGTGATGAAAGGCTCCATGTGACGCTGAACGCTCGCCAGATGTATTTTCATTTGGTCATTTCTGAGCTGCCAACATTCTGGTGGTCGCTGGTCGTAAATGACGACTCACTTGTTGGCCAAAACTAGCGCGTATAAATGTAGCGTTAAGAGTTGGGACTTGTTTTCATTAAATGTGTAATACTCTAAATGTCTCCATCAGATGTTTTGCTCATATCGTCTGTGATGGATTGCGGATAAGAACAATATTGTTCTGTACTGGGAGGGCGGAGGACACAGGAATGTCCTCCACAGTAACAAGTGTGAGTTTTGTGCTCCAGTTTCTCACATGTAGTTTGACTGATAATCTCAAAGATGAGGACAATGAAGCCGGTGTGTGTATGTGTGTGTGTGTGTGTGTGTGTGTATGTGTGTGTGTGTGTGTGTGTGTGTGTGTGTGTGTGTGTGTGTGTGTGTAATTATGAGCCATATTAGAACTGAGCCACAATCATTTACAGATGAACAGATTTAACTGACCCGGGAGCTGACCCTAGCATAGTCACGCAAGCACACACAGACACACACACACCCACACACACAGACACACACACACCCACACACACAGACACACACACACACATACACACACGCACACACCACACACCACACATATTTACACAGCTCAAGGCGCTGCGACAACCTTAAATAAAAAGCAGCTCAAAGATGGGAGATCTATGGTTCAATCACTGCAATCTTATCACAGATGAAAACACACAGTAGAAAGCAATAAAAAGGAAAAAAATGATGTTATCCCTCAAGGATGTCTTGGAGGCAAGGTGAGACCTTGCTCATTACCAGGCTGTGTGTACCAAAAGCTCTACCAATCAATGTCAGATGCCAGACATCCTGCAAGATAAACCCTGGCCTCAACCCATAACGAAACATTTATCCGTATTCCTAATCTGAGATCTGTAACTTTCTGTAAAAGGTAATTGTCTGCAGCTTTAACATATCCAAAAACAAAAAAAGCAGAGACTGTTTAGTGGAGGCCTGCTGTTTATTCCTGCTGTTTATTTGAACCACTGCAATCAATGCAGCCTTTAAATATGTGCCAGCTAGCAACATGCGACGACAGTAGTCACGTTTGATTTTGATGCGTGGATGTCTGTCTCGATGTTAAACAGACTTTTAAGAGCTTGGCTGTGTACGCCTAATCAACATCACTGAGGAGTATAAAGATCTAGGCATGCTAAATGTTCTTTTTGAAAAAGCCAGCTCAGAAATAGATATATAATTAAGTTATAATAGCAATTATGATTGATTGAGAAACACAGTTATGTCTTTTTCTTCTCACCCTAACCCCTCTGCCATTCAACGTTCCTTATAGATGGCGTTTTAACCCTCCACCCCATTGTCATCATAATTACATACAGGACCATGACTAACCTAATAAACACGTCTGTCCTCCAATCACACAATTCTCCGTAGACTAATCCTCACGGTTTTGACCACAGATCTGTGAAACTGAATTCATCCACACAGAAGCACCACTTTGAATCTCGTGTTAACCAGATATGTGCTAATTATCAGCATATTAAGCTGAATATTTACCTTTGGTAAGAGGACAGTTTTTGTTAAATAATGTGAAATTAATGTTCACCACAAAACCCAACAAGGAATGTGAGTATACCATGTGTGACATGGTGTAACACATCGGGTCGGCCCCCAACATGGCGGCTCTAATGCTGGAGAGCGCGAGAGAAAGCGAGGTCGCTGCTTACCCCCGTGTCTGGATAGGTGGTCCAGCCCAGCTCCGAGGTCGACTCTGTTGTGTCCAGCAGCATCACTGATGAGGAAGGAAGCAGGACACAAGGACAGTGTAAGGAAACAGACAGAGAAGATGTACAGCGTGTTATGCTGTTGGTTTACACCTGAACAGGTTTACACCTACAACAAAGCACCTCCTGCCAGAAACTTGCAATAACTGCAATAACTATCACTGTACATATTCACATTCACATTCATACTTACAATGTGTTGATCTGCACTGCACACATTTCATTTACACTACACACATACACACACTTTGCATTTTGCACACTGTCTATATATATATATATATATATATATATATATATAATTTAATTTTACATTGCTGTATTTACATATATGTTGTATACATATATATATATATATATATATATATATATATATATATATATATATATATATATATATATATATATATATTTTTTTTTTTTTTTTTATATTTTGTATTTTATATTTTATATTTCACTTTGTATACTCTATACTTTATGCACAGTCACTTTCTTTCTTATATTTATATTTTATTGTGTTTAGTTTATTGGTGCTACTGTGTCAACAACTTTCCCCTTGGGGATTAATAAAGTATATTTCTATTCTATTCTCTTCTTCTTACAGGAGATATTCTCTCCAGGCTGTGATTCTGTCATCAACAGAAACACGTTGTGAATCATGATTTTACGGTAAACTGTGTTTTAACGTTGTACTGGCTGGGGAAAGAGTCCAGGTGGATGTTCTCCCCCATGCAGTAGAACCAGGCAGCGCTCCAGCTGTGTGCATCTGTCAAGCCTCATAACTGCATCCCCGTGATGATGCAGTTGGGCACAATGTCCTTGTGTTTAAAAAATATAACCAATTGACCTGATGTGGCACGGTGATTAAAGGTCACATGAAAAGGCCAGAACAGCGAATGTCGCGTTTTATTGAAGCTGACGCTTCTTGCGGCTCGGACCCAAAAGGGAACCTTCGTCGTTTTGCGTTGGGCGATATGTTGAGCGTTGCAGGTATCAACCGACGTTTGCTCATTCCCAGTGATTTGGAGTGAATAGACCTTCATGTTGGAATGTATTCTCCCGTAATTTGCTTTTAGATTTAAGTGCTTTAAAAAGCAAGCTGGCAAGAAGACCACACAAACACACACACACACACACACACACACACACACACACACACACACACACACACACACACACACACACACACACACACACACACACACACACAGGCACAAACCAAGGGACTTTAATGCTGAGTGCTGCGTGCTGACACATGGCAGCTTCCCACACAAAACTGAAGCCCTTGAATTTTCCATTAGTATTCCAAAACCGTGGTGGCTGCTGCTCCTTCAGTCTGGCAAAGTCTGCGCTCGCTTCTCTGCCGAGGAGCCGCCGACTGAACGCTGGGCCAAAGTTTCTCGTGCACACAGAGGTGGCAAACACGTCCGGCTTCAGGTCGGATGCTCGCACAGATGGAGGTAATGGGAAAAGGTGTGCGGGGCCTGACTTCATCAAGCACAACACCGATCACGCAACGGGCCGATGACACGCACACATAGAATAGAGGAAGGCAGCTGCCGTCCGCCTCTGTTTACGCATACATCATTCTTCTCATTGTGGTCGTATTGTCATGCTATCGTTTCCATTTTGTGTCCAACAATCGTTCAAAGAGGAAGGAGGCTTTATTTCTCTCCGTGAAAAGCAGACAAAGAGCGACAGAAACGGATGATGTAATTAATCATCACACGCACAGGGTGAGATTTGAAAAGATACACCGGTGATTCACCGAGAGAGTTCCGTTTCTTATTTCTCAGGTGTGCGTGCTCGTGCACTCGCACCCCCCCGTCTCCCTCCGTCTCCCTCCGTCTCCTTCATAAATCAAATCTTGTGTGGCTTGTGACATTCATTCTCTCCACCTCTCTGTCCTCTGACTGTGCCGCAAACACATTTTTTTTCAAGGATTATTCTCGCAGATGGAGATCCAGCAACCCCCCCCCTCTCTCTCTCCCCCTCCCCCCCACACCTCCCTCCAGTCTGTCTATCTGTTTTCACCCACTGGCTTGTCTTAAATGTCAATCTTACTAAATTCACACATGTTCCATGGAGGATCCCTCCAGGATTTGTGAGTGATATAAAAATGTATCGAGAAAAGTACACAAATGGACTTTGACGGGTAAGAAGTATATGCAGCCGCAGGCATCGGGTAAGTGGTTGTGGTACCTGGTTTACGTCTCGACAGGCGGCTGGACGTGTAGAGACGGTCAGGATGAAAACAGCAACAAGGAGAAGACCAAATACAGTCGTTGAAATGTTTTCACAAGAATGCTGATTTCCATTTGTAACAGAATGTTACACTTGGTTGCCAGTTTGTTAGGTACACCAAGCTGAAACTAATACTGTGGAATAGTCCTCCTGTTAGAGAGGGGATGATTCAACTTCATGATCTTTCTGGAAGAAGCCGTTTGGAGCTGCTTCTGTTATTCAGCCTCCACTCATTAGTCTAACTGATGTGTATCAACACCTGTAAATATGCATTAAACCTCACGCACATGCATACATTCTGACCTCATTAAGCACAGAGCTATTTATATCAGGTAAGGACACACACACACACACACACACACACGTCATTCCAAATTCAATTAACCCGGAGCTCCGGGGCAGAGTCATGAATATATAATATGCAGCTAACTATTTTTACATCAATATTTATGCCTCTACTATTCAGCTTCTTGTCGTGAGGCCTTGGGGAACCCAGGTCCTCACGTTGTTCCGCTGTTCCCGCAACACACCTGACCTGTACGTGAGGATAATTTGGAGCGATGCTCAAAGAGCTGCATGCGTGTCACATTGCATGACATTAGTATGTTGAATAATTCACCTCTACATCCTAAGAGAGGCGTTGAGTGGTGTGTTCCACACACACCTTTTAGGGATTAGCTAGAGCTGAGGCTTCATGACCCGGCTGTTGTGCGTGTGCGAGACAAAGTTGAACAACAGAGAAGGACAGCAGCGAGCGGGTCCACTCGGCAGTAAAAGCTCCTTTATTTATCTCAGAGAACCGCGCCACAGCATCTCTGTTATTGGTCCATCTGAGAGCCGAGACACTCAAAGTTTGTCCCTGACAGTTTGGAGAAGTGCTGACGCTACAATCTGGACCTGAGTGCTGTGTTAATGCACGCCATCACGCCATCCCTCACGTCCTCCTGCTCCACTCGGGTCTTCTCTTCACTCCGCTCCATACCTTTCCCCCTTTTCCTACCTCCATCTTGTCCCTTGTCCCTTTCATCCCCCCCCTCCCTCTCCGCATGTGTGTATTATTCATCTAAAAAGTGACATCGGGGTCGGCATCTCTGTACGCGATAAGGAGATACGCTACGCTCCATTATTGATGCCAAATCTGCTGTTGTGTTTTTAGAACGCTTTGATTCTCGAAAAGAGAGAAAAAAGGAGACACAAGAATGAAAAAGGGACGGATTATGAGGCAGGAATGAGAAGAGCGCGAGAGGCTTGTGTTGGTGCATTTGAATGTGCCTCTTTCACGCGTTAGCCCTCTCTTTCTGTGTGGCGTGGGTGTAAATGCTCTTTTCTATTGTGCAGAGGTGTCCTGCATTAGTTCATGACTGTCCCCCCCCCCCCCCCCCAACCGCTGGAGTGTTCACTTCAGCTAAGTGACCCTCTCTCCGTCCAACACGTTGCCTCTCTGCCAAGTGTAGAGCCGTTGTTCATGTCACGCCTCTCTGACGGTGGACGTGTGCTACATTACCGCGCACTTTACAGGCAATAGAGCCCACTGACATCCTGCAGATGTCATTGTAAATATTAACATAGGCGTGTGAGGGTGTTAAATACCGTAACACGGAAGTAAATGCGCCTGCAGAGTCTCCACGGTGTCACCGGGCTCACAGGTATCAGCTACAGGAACACACCTGTTCCCACAGAGGTTCCCACCGTGACTGAGTTGTGTCTTTTGTCCACTCATCCACCCAACTCCACCCATTCAGTGTAGGCTCCAGATGGGACAAGGCCTCCACCAAACCGTCATTACAAACAACCACAACCAGAGAGCGATACGCCAAGATGTAGAGGGAGCAGGAGGGTGGAGTGAGGAAGGAGGGGGGATTAACGCGATTCCAGAAATAAGTATGCACATGCCAAAGGGAGTTATCAAAAAGGGTCTGGCGGAGCTGAAAGAAAGTGCAGCTGCAACAAGCAGCACTTAAGCCCGGATAGATGACGGAGCCGATGAATAGGCAGCAACAGGAACAGGTAGGAGGACGTTCCACCAAAACTCGGACGAGATGTTTGCAGAAACAAGACTGCGGTCATCATCTGGGGCACTCCAATTTCGGAAATATGCGTATTTGCTATTGTACCGTGAGTTAGGGCAGGGTTATATGATAAAAGGACCAGCTCATATGACGTGTTGTCTGACCTCATTGTTCCAAAGGGCGAACCCTCAAAGGCCGGACTGAAAAGTCAAAAGAAAGAGGCACCCTCTAAAACTCACTAGGTATTGTTGGTTTAATCCGTACCAGAAAAGAAATATAACAATGACCATTTATGGGTTTTGTGGCTCGTCATGGGCCCGAGTACTTCTTGTTTGAACAAATGATATACAACATGTTAATAAGTGAGCCGTAACCATGCGGATAGGATCATTTTGTTACAGAGTCCTTCCAGCCTTTATGCTAAGCTAAATTGTGATACAATATTTACAATATAGATATTAGAGAGTGTCATCTAATCAATCTTCTTATCTCCCTATGGAAATAGGTGTACTTTCTTAAATACAGTCAAACCATTGTTTAAACCTGTTCAGGTGTATTCCTACACTTCACTCTCCTCTTTTTCCATCAGAGGACATTTCATTTTAAAACAGTGAGACATATTTGTTGTGTGTTTTAAGGCGAGGAATGCTTAGATTTGTCAAGAAAGAAGCCAATAAACCCTGTGGGACAATACTCCTCGATGGTTTTGAGGTTGTCCCACCCCTATGATGAGTGAAATGTGTGCAGAGAAGGATTATAATATCAAAATCTTAGAGGAAAATACAAAAGCGTCTTCTTCACAGCACTGAGTTCGTACAGGAACAGAACCTGCTACATATTTTCTTCACCAGAGTCAACAGCCACTAAGGAAAAGGAATGTAAGTCTGAAAGGAGATCGGTTTACTGTAATCTCACTGAGTCATTTCTAGTGAAGCCCGCAGCAATCAAACTTTACTCTCACGACGTTTCGTTGAAGCCGACACACAAACTGCCAAGTGCCGCTTTAATGTGAAATTCAAAACGCCAAACTGCATTCCTCTGTCACAACAGTCCATACCACACATTCATCTTTCAATTACATGTTGGCTGTATTTCGTTGCCCGTCCACACTGACATATTATCTATGATACTGTCTACTGACTCAAAGCGGAGTCTTGGCTCGCGGCCGCCTGACAGCTTCAACCACACATAGCTCAAATGGCAGTTATGTAATTCATTTGACGAATTAGGGAGCTCTCGACAGCACCAGAAATTATGTTTTTTAATTTTTTTAAATGAAATGCAAAAAGACAGCTAAAAATAAAGCTTGGTCACAGTGTAGTGCTGCAGTGTCAATGATGAGGAGGCTGCTTCCTCCACTTAACACCGTCGTGTTAATTCTCTCGTTCTGCAGCTCGGCACACATGCAGGCAGGAGGAACGATAACAGAAAGCTTTTTAGGGCCGTCAGAGGCATCCGTGCTGCTGCTGCACTCCCACTGTGACAAGCATGCCATTTATTTTCTTATCTCTAATTCATCATGTCCTGAAAAAGTGGCTTACTACACCCAGGATAAAGGATAGTAATCTGCCTAATTAATAAAGCCGGAAAAAAGTGACAGCAGGAAAGATGGCCCACTTGACCTTAAAGTGAGAACGTCAACATGGCTGAAAGTACGCAGCCGGGCGGGTTTTAAGTGATACGTGTAATTAGTGAGTCTGGCATTCAAAAGTCTAACTTAAATGGCTTAAGGGATTCAAACAAAGTACTCAATGTGAAGAAAATGGTCCCTGTGAGTGTTGTACGATTAAATAGCGTAAGACTTAATGAGCTCATTAATGAGAACTACAGTTAATTAGCCAGTTTTAGTTTTTCTGCAGATATATTGGATTAAGTACTATATGGCAGCCAAAAAAACTAGATTTTATGTAATTTAGTTCCTCCATTACATATGGAGTCCACCTGAAAGCGCTGACAAGTTTAGTTTTCAACTGTAAAATGTCCAGTTTACTTTACCAAGATTATTTGTTGATGTTATATTTTTTTTAATACTAGCGGGCAATGTAACGCTCCCGAGATCAGATTTGTTTTACTTCCAAATATTCATCTTATTATCCGCCAGTTGTAGTTGGACTACGATTAATGGTCTATTATTAAAACTGATGCGTCAAATGCCCAAGTAGTTCTGCAGAACACGTTGGAACACATTTAATATAAACTTTTATCTGGTCTTCGTTTTGTTCTGTTGGCCAAACACTATTATTTGAGAGAAACCATCTGAGAAGTTAAGTGAGAGGGGAAATGTAAATGCTAATAACTCATGGACATCTGAACCATGTCAAGAGGCCCCAATGACACCACCAGTTATCGTTACAGTGAAATGATTTCCCAGTAATCTATTACAGTTACTCAGTAAACCTCCATCTCTTTGACCTCTGCTTGGCGTGTTTGCCGTATGGTGAGCTATTAAAATGTTGGTATTTAGTTAAAAGGTGGAAGATCCGAGGTTGGGAGCATTTCGATTGCCTCTCAACCACGACTCAAAGCTCAAATGTTAATGTGAACTATTTTAACTATTTTGTTGAACTAGTTATGAAATTAAAGGTTGAACGAGAGGGTGGGCGCCACACTCAAAGAAATGGCTCATTGGATGAACTCAATTAAAGTGTTGGCAGGTTTTCCATCCAATAATTATATGCAACTCCAACTCAAATTTAGCACATCAGTGCAATACAATGTAATTGTCATTTTTATCAAACACATCTAAAATAAAATAACGATATTCATTAAATTGAATTCATTTGAATTAGTCCAACTCATTTGTATCAAACACATCTAAAATAAAATAACGATATTCATTCAATCAAATTAATTTGTGTTTGTCCAACTCAAAATATAAATTGGAAATTAAATATTCTATTCAGAACCGCTTATCCTCATCTGGGTCTTTGGAGCCGACTCCAGCTGACATTGGGTGAGGGGGGGGGGGGGGGGGGGGGGTCACCTGGACAGAACGCCAGTCCATCCAGGGGTCACATAGAGACATACAACCATTCACTCTCTGACCTATGGGCAATATAGAGATGAACTAAACTGACTGCAAGTCTTTGGACTGAGAGGAAGCTGGGGAACCCACACTGAGAGCAAACTCCACACAATAGGACCGCCCTGACTGGGAATCACACCCACAACCCTCTTGCTGTGAGGCAACAGCGCTACCCACTACACCAGCCCTGACAGTGTGTTCACCTTGTGAAAACAACCGATATTCAGCTGGCCCATGCGCTAAGGGTATAGTCCCCAATTAAACGCATTAATTTTGAGTTGATATGCACACCATGTAACCTAAATAAATCTAATAAATGAAAGAATTCCTATATATTGTGTTACACCAATTAAATACAAATATCTTCGTTTTGTAATTGATATATTTCAATGTATTAAACAATATTTAATTGAGTCACCTCTAAGAAGACTTGAATCATTTTTTGTGAGTGGAACCTAAATAAATCTAATAAATGAAAGTATTCCTACATTTTGGGTTACACACATTAAATATAAATATCTTTGTTTTGTAATTGATTTATTTCAATGTATCAAACAATATTTAATTGAGTCACCTCTAAGAAGACTTGAATTGTTTTTGAGTTCAACCTAAATACATCTAATAATGAAAGTATTCCTACATTTTGTGTTACACCCATGAAATATAAATATCTTTGTTTTGCAATTGATTTATTTGAATGTTTTAAATAATATTTAATTGAGTTACCTCTAAGAAGGGCTTGAATCGTTTTTTTGAGTGCACGCTATCAGTCGGGGGGGCTTGATATTTATATATTTATCACTGCACTTCCTGCACTCCTGCTTCACAGCTACTGTACATAGCCACTCCGCATTGTATATACTTTAAGTCACTTTCTAAAAAACAAACAAAAAAACTCTTAAACCGTTGAACTGTTTTGCACTGTTTGTTCTTGTACTGCACTGTTTTTGTTGTTGTGTTGTTGTGTGTTGTGTCTTGTTTTTGTCTTGTTTTGTGTTGTAATGTACAATTTGTGTATGAGTCACTTTACCAAGAGAAAATCCTTGTTTGTGCAAACCTACTTGGCCATTAAAACCGATTCTGATTCTGATTCTGATTGATGAGCTCGAACCGCCGTAAGAGAGCGGCGCCACCTGACGTTTGGCCCATTAGCCAACCAGTGAGGGTGACGGACGCTCACGTGACACGCACAACCCACGAAGAAGAAGCTCGATAACGACCCGCTATATGCTTTACACGTATAGTTTTTGTCTGTTGCTATATTAATAATCTGAATACAGCTCATGTAATGTTGAACAGTCGACCGACTGACGCTGAGGTCGAGACTCTCGGGAGCTGTTCGCAGTCCCCGGTCTGCCGGGGTCAGAGAGCCTCCCTAGTTTTACACACATTAAACACTAGAGTTTTAATGCGGGTGAGAAGCCGTTGGCGGTACTGGACAGAGTAACCAAAGATCGGTCACGTGTAAAGTACACTTTGGTGATTCGTAAAGTAATTACTGTTTCTATTAATATGTAAAGAGTAGGCTAACGTGGGAACCACTGGGTTTATGAAAGTAAATAAGGCCTGGTTGAAATCATGTTTTAAGTGACGTCTAAAAGCTGCCAGATAAATGTTGTGGATTAAAAATGTTTTAATTAATGTCAACAAAATGAAATGCATAGGAGGAATGTTACAAGTAAACATATTGTTTAACTGCTAAATTTACTTTCAATCCACCACTCCAGATAACACCTGCCATTTTAATTTCCCTTGACTGGATTTATTTATTATTTTACAGAGAAATTAATTCTCATTTGAATCAGTTTTGTCCCTGGCAAACGTCGAGTCTGTTTGTGCAGCCTGCTGCCTTTTGGCAAACGCAGACTCAATCCCCTTTCCAGTGTATGACATAAGTTCCATTAATGATGGAAGGTTAATTTCAGGATATGCGTCGCTCAGTGAGCATCGCCACTCATCCATGATGGGAAGAGCTGGAGGGGCATCAGGTGTGCCTCCTGCATGGACCTCTCCCCTTGAGCGTGGTGTGTTCAACGTGAACAGTGAACACGCCATGCTCAACACAGATCCAACCATTTGAGAGGCTTCTCATCAGTACCTCAAATCAACAATGCATGTGGGCGAATGTGTCAGCACTTACACAGTCAGTCACTGAGTGATACATCAAACACCCTGCCACTCACACTGCAGTTTGTTTGCATGCAACGAGGCAGAAAACTAGCGTTCGTACTCTTCGCAGCAAGAATTTAAGTCTTAAAATTACACTTTCTTATGGTTTGTGGTGTGAAAGCAGACTCTGGGTTGTTATGATGTATACACAGATATACTTCCAAAGCATTAGCCAAACAGTAAAATCAGTCAGTCCAGACAGACACGTCAGTTACTGTGAACAAACCTGAGGCAGATGCCAAATCTTTCCTTCGGGATATTTGTTCAATTTATGTGGAATTATATGGACGTCCATACTACTGGGTTAATACTGTATTACGAAGAGCTCTATTTCAATTACACAAACAGAGTCAGTAGGCCAGTAACGCTGTGCAGCCGCTCTATCGTTCTGTCTCATCTCAGTCCAGGCCATCTGCTACAAACACAGCTCAAATCTGTGGCATGAGGCTGACGTATAAGTTACCTCTGTTATGGACTATTACTGACGCACGCCTCACAGTAAACTAATGCCGATGGGAGATGAGCGTGAACAGGTGCAGCTCTTTCCATCATGCTGCCAGATCCTTGGAAAGTCATTTGTGTGCTGCCTGCTGAAACTAAGGAGCCGAAGCTATACGTATAAGAAGCAGCTATAGGAGTACACACACACACACACACACACACACACACACACACATAGAGATGCACTCATACAGTTAAAGGCAATCTGAGTCATCAAATTAAAGTCATGTTAACTTGCAGATTTTCCAGACAGTCTCTCGCTCTCTTTCTCTCTCTCTCTCTTGATTACTGGCTGACTCACTTTTTAAGATCTTCCCAACGTCCATGCCGCCTATCCAGACTGTGGAGTTAAGAGCAGAGCTCCTTGAGGAGACACACTGATAAGAGTGTCTCAGAAAGGTCAGGGGTCTCTGACTGTTACTTCCTCATGAGTGACACAGGGGTTAATATGTGAAAGAGAAACGGGTTATGCAACTTATTATGCATTTGTCTCCCGCCTCATTTCCATATTCTTTTGTCGTGGGAGCTTGATAGGCCCCGGCACGCACCTGGCACATCCATGCCAACAAATTATTATCTGATTTTCTGCCAGAGGCACTCACGTGCACCCGCATACATATACATACACACACACACACACACACACACACACACACACACACACACACACACACACACACACACACACACACACACACAACACACTCAATGAACCAACACAGCGCTGTGTGAGCAGAGGGGGGAAACGTGGTAATTATTCAGGGGGTCCCAAGCTGGAGGTGAGGCCCCAGAAATTGAGGATTAATCATGCTTTCTTGTGTTGTTGCAGCCTTTCCTTTACTTGTCACAGTTTCACACATTTTCAAAGTGGCCAACATTCCCAGAGAGCCGCATTCTTAGAGCGCTATTACAGACGCATACCAAGTCTCCATCCTTCACTTCCAGGCTCGTTATGAGCACATGATGGGAGCGCTGTGGAAACTCTTCCTCCCGCTAGACTCTCAACAATACACGCAATGCAACAATTGATTTAAAACCAGGTAAAAGTTTAGGTTCTTACCTTCCTCAGCTGAATTGGGCTGAAAAAACAGACAGAGAGAAAGAAAGACACTCCACATCTCCACTACAGAATGACACTGACATACAGAGAGAGGGAGGGAGAGAGCATGAAAGAAGGAGATAGAGTGAGTGAGTGTATGTGTGACAGAGCGAGGAGGGAGAGGGGGGTGGGAGAGGGGGTGGAGTCTGTTTGCTCCCTTTATCTGAGAGGGAAAGAGAGAGAAAGAGAGGCTCAGGGGGTGGATGGGTGAGGGAAGGAGAGAAATATTTACAGAGCAGCCCATACAATAAGTATACTGCCAATAGAGGAAGTAAACAAAACACTGTTGTCATAGAGATGGGGTGAGAGGAGGAAAGTGGGAGAGGTTTTCTTTAATAGATTTGAGAGAAACAAAGACAGATAGAGAAAGCAAGGGAGAGCCACCAAGAGAGCGGCAGAAGGAAAGGGAGGTGGACAAATTAATAAACAAGTTTGTCTGTTTAGACACAACAGCTGTCTAGACACGTCTAACGAAATCAGTTCCAGCGCTCCTCAAAATGCGGAGCACAGGCCGCCTGGCAGCCTCAAACTGTGGCTGCTCACATGTCTGGACGCTGTGCTAACTTGCATTTTGTTTCAAGCTGTGGCATGTGAGATTGCCCAACTTATTTTTCCTTTTTTTCCCCCTTCCTGATCTCTCTTAGTTCTACCTTTTTGTAGAACATTTATGTAATTTAGACATATTGTTGGATGCTTTTCATCCTCCCTCTTCCTAACGCCGCTCTCCTCCCCTCCTCTCCCCTCTGTCTCTCAGACACACTCCTGCCTCACAGGATAACTCATCCAGACAGTATCTAGACACACACTCATAGACACACACAGACACACGCACACACACGTACACAGACACACGCACACACGTGCAAACAGACGAGCTGAACACCCGCCCGGCTCACGCACGCCGCTCGCTGGTCAGAGTCAGTACTGCAGCTTGTTGATGTGCCTTCATGCCCCAGTTCACTGCATTGAGTGAGACTTCAGTCGACTCCTGCAGGGAGACGTTAACTATTGGCTTGACACAGTTAGATGGCCCCATTCCCAGCCAGCCCGGGGCCCTGAACCCAGGACTCTTTGCTCCGAGAGGTGAAGCGGGAGACGGATCACGGTCAGTCATTTAGCAGGGCATTACAACTTCTTCATTTGTTCTCAGTCTGTCCAGTAATAACTTGTTCCCTGTGCCATCTTGATTAATATGTCTGTTTTTTTTTTAGATCTGGAGCAATCAGTTGATTATCAGTTGATTGTTACATTTTGGTTAATTTATGAAATGTTTCATTTTTTAAGCAAAAATGGCCTAAGATCGCACGTGCCAGCTTCTGAAATGATAATATGTTCTGCTGATCTCGGTCTTCAGTGACAGAAAAACAAACAATGATTACTGTAACGTACGTTACAATAATGACTTTCTCCAAATGTGGTTACACGTGTGGTTACACATTTGGAGACAGTCATTGTCAGCTGCTCCCTAAAAGAAACAGATCACATACAACTGCGCACAAGCGTCTTTGGGTATTCAGAAAAGCGCTATATAAGTCGAAATAATAATAATAATAATAATAATTATTATTATTATTATTACTATAAAACAAAAGTTAAGTCCTGTAATCTGATAAGATTTCATTTTGTTAAATTAAATTTCCAGGGGAAGAGCTCTTTGAGGTCAAATGTATCTCACGTCTCTATGTGCGTGTTCCTCTCGTTTGGCTTTTGAAACCGTGTGACCCAAGAGGAAACCTCACCTCGTAACTCTCAGGCAGGCACTCCTTTCACATTTCAAACCCAACTGCAGACAAAGAGGTAAACGGAAGTCTGCTTTTCAACTCATGGCTTTATTTCAGTGTTTCAGACGGTTGGTTAGCTCTTCAGTGAACAACTGCACAGCTGACTGACGGGTTGCCGCGGTGCAGAAAGGGGATCAGAGATGCCACAGAGCAAAAGACCAGACACAATATCAGACAAACCTCTCGCACTTTCACTTAAACATGGCGACTACATGACACATTCACTGCTTTGACTCGTATTACAGACTGCTTGTGCTCACAATTCAAATCAAACATTCCCTTAAAAGAAAAGATGTTACAAGTGTCACTCGTACTTTAACAGCATGCAGGAGAACAAAGGACTGTACGACAGAGAAACAGTGACGGTTATCTCGTACGCAACTCGCATTCAACACTCAACTTCTCACTTGTGTTCAGCAGATTAGTGACATTCACCAGTGTAAGAAAATCAGTGGATATGACATCGATGAAACAGTTTTATGAGGCACAAATAACAACCGGACACCATGCACATCCTAACACATACAACCGGACACCATACACATCCTAACACACACAACCAGACACCATACACATCCTAACACACACAACCAGACACCATACACATCCTAACACACACAACCAGACACCATACACATCCTAACACACACAACCAGACACCATACACATCCTAACACACACAACCAGACACCATACACATCCTAACACACACAACCAGACACCATACACATCCTAACACACACAACCAGACACCATACACATCCTAACACATACAACCAGACACCATACACATCCTAACACACACAACCAGACACCATACACATCCTAACACATACAGTATATTTACAGAGAGCCCCACACAAAATAAACATTAGAAAGTATTTTGACTGCCAAAGTGCAAATTAAAAGCTGCTAAACTCAAACGTTGAAAAGTGCTTCCTTAGGTTTGTGCCGAGATGAAGATGCAACTGTACAAACTCTGATGGGACATTTCTAAGCATGTATACTGTGCTGTAATAGATTAGGCAGTAACTGGAGATTCTACAATATATACACATGATTTCAGACAATTAGAAACAACAACTTAAGATACAACATTCGTTGTGCATAAACATACAATTAATTTAGTGTTTTTATTTAACATCACTATCCCAAATGGCTAATATCTTGTTAAGGCTGCCATGAGTGTTGTTTGTCAGTACAATTAAATGTGTTTCAATGAATGTCTTAAACACTGACTGACTTTTGATTTGATGGAACACTATTTTAGAGATTGTACGGTATTTAATTTGATGACCTAATGTTCTGCTTTGTGCTGATGTCAAAAGAGCTTCAAGCAGCGATAATGCATGTGTTTTGTGTTTTGTGTTTTGTGTTCTGTGTTTTATGTTTTGTGTTTTGTGTTTTCAATGCCACAGTTAGAAGCCAAATATATAAAACAAGTAGCCAACTGAGGTTTTATACTCAACTGCTGAATTACATAAACGACTGCACGACGACCTCCTGACTGCCCTCTTCAATGAAGTCACTGAACACGAGCGACTACATTGGGCTCCTTAGAGCAGAACGTAGGAGACTGCTGTCGGGCCCGGTAGTGCAGACGACACCTCGTTATCATACACACAAAATACTTGAAGCAGACCGTACTTATTTACAGAACTGACCTATTTCTTTATGACTTCAAACAATACGTACACACCCTGTACTCTCAGGGGATGCTGCAGGAGGAGAAGAAATATTTATTATCTTCTCCTTGGTTAAATATATGTATTCTAAGTCTATAATCAGAACTTTGTTGTGCACCTGAAACAGCGAGGGACTTACTGTAGCACCTATATATATATATATATATATATATATATATTTATATATATATATATATATATATATATATATATATATATATATATATATATATATATATATATATATATATATTATATATATTATACATATATAAATATATATATATATATAATATATTTATATATATATATATAATATTATATTTATATATATATATTGTCTCCCTCCCCCTGGCAGCAAGGCATATCAGGCAGACTGGACAGCGAATTCGTCTTTTTTTGGGTCAAACTACTGGGCTCTAAAACCGGCTTTTTAAGCTTGACCTCAATACATAAACCTCTCCAAATCCCACAACCTTTAACACTGGGGATAGCTGAAGACCGGTGATTCATCACTCAGCATATGTTGATCCTCTTATATGGCAGTGTAGGTTGACCTGGCAGCGGGCATGTCAACAAATATTAAGTACTTGTAATTCAGTTAAATTTGGCCCCCTGTTCGAAGCAGGATTAGAGGGGATTCTGTGAATTAATTAAGCACTGGTAAACAGGGAATCTGTAACACTGTATTTAGTTGGCTTTTTATAAACACACCTATTGTGTGTTATGACGTATAGCTCTTTACATTATCAGTGCGTCTGTATTGTACCCGGAGTCGTCCTTCTCCTCTCTAAGAAAGGTTCACCATGGGAACCTTGTCTGTGGGAGACATGGGGGCCGCTTCTTTGCCCTCGGCGAGGCCGGCGTGCATCGCCTCAGACTCCATGGAGGATTTCCCTGCACTGGAAGCGAATCCCTGAGCAATATCGTCAAAGGTCCTTCCTCTGGTCTCGGGCACTTTCAGGAAGGTGAAGATGAAGAACAGGATGAGGAGGATCATGAAGATGATGAAGACGTACGGACCACACAGTTCCTGAGAGAAGAAGAGAGAGAGGAGTCTATTAGTACAACACAATACTGCTCGCACGGCTGAAGACGTTAGTGAAGTAAATGATGCCCATACCTCTAGTTTAGGGAAGGTCAGTCCCACCAGGAAGTTGGCGGTCCAGTTGGAGAAACCAGAGACGGCCATGGCAGCAGGCCGGGGCCCCTGGGAGAAGAGCTCCGCCACGATGAACCAGGGGATCGGACCCGGACCCATCTCGAAACTGGCGACAAAGCCGAACACGGCCACAATGGCCAGGTAGCTGAGAGACTGGTTTGTCTTCTGCTCAGAGAGAAATAAAGAGTTAGGGCAATATGTAATGCGGGAGTAATCAGGGCTCTTCCTTATTTCTGTAAGCTCACAGGAGAAACATCACTCACCACCAAAGACAGGGAGATCGTCATGACGAGGGCAAACACAGCCATTCCACCCAGACCAATCAGGTGCAACGTCCTCCGGCCCGCCCGCTCAACCAGGAAGAGCTGGGGTCAGAAGAAGACCAAGAGTCATTAATAATCCAATAAATATATAAATCGTTGCTTGTATTGAGACACCAAATGTGTCGTTGTAAACTTACAGAGACGACAGTAAACACAGTGTTGACGACTCCGGCTCCTATGGTGGCGTAGATGGGTTGAGTAACACCAGCCTGGTCAAATATACCTGTAGAGTAGTAGAACACCTGCAGGGAGAGAGACATTATGATGACTAACCTGGGTCTACGGGAACCGACCTCTTGAGGTGTTTTTAAAAATAGATGAAAAGAGTTGGAGGTATAGTTCATCTGGTGGCAGATGGTTTCTTTGACTGAGGTATGTGCTCCTGTGTGAACTGGGTTATGATGACTTGAGTCTTAGTTTTGGTTTTATTTAGGCTGTGATCTAAAAAAAAAAGAGATATTTACCGTTGCATTGAAAATCCGGAAGGTAATGTTTTGATCGCTGTGTATTTGTATGTGTGTGTGTGTGTTATTCGCATAAGTCAAAAAGTATTAAACCGAATCGCATGACATTTGGTGGGATGATTGGGTATTATCCGGGGACCATTTGATTAGATTGTGGGATTGATCGGGTCAAAGGTCAAGGTAAAAGTCATGAAAAGGTCAAAATCTTTTACCAAATCTTTTACCATAGCACAGTCATTTTTAATGTTCATAATTCAATGCTCAATCTGTATGCGAAGGTATGTACTCTACTGAGTGCCCATTCTAGTTTTATTTTATTTTGTATCTTTTTATATTATCTGTCACTGTTTTATGTTGTATTGTCTTAAAATGTGTGTAACGTGCTACTGCTGCTGTCTTGGCCAGGACTCTCTTTTAAAGGAGTTTTTTTTTATCTCAATGAGGTATTTCCTGGTTAAATAAATGTAAAATCGAATTAAAATAATAATAAATGAGCAACTAGTTATTTTAGTGAATATAATTACTGTATTCTTTAAAATGATATTATATTAAACCTGCATTCATTTATTCGTTGCCCATTAGAGCAGCGCAGAGCAACAAGCTTTAAACACTTGTGACCACTTATTAAAGTTGATAAGCTCACGTGTTGGAAAGCAGCCGATCCAGAAGACGCAGAGCAGCATTTATTTGATCTGTGTTAATATCCACCTCGCGATGCACGTCCAATATTCCCTCTCGGAGGTCTCTGTCAACATCATCCTGACAGAAGGTTTCGGGGGGTGGGAGATCGGTCACGAGTGTTAATACGTCTGTCGGTTCAATCATTGTTGCGGCCTCCAGCCGCACCTTGACTGTGATTGTCAGGTCAGACGAGGTAACTCTAACACGTTGAGTCCGCCTGGTGAAATGACCTTATTGACTAAACACCTATCAAATCCCATTGTATTGGCCCCTCCGTCCACCCTCAGTGGATTAGATTATTCTGCTCAATCTAACATCGCCTGCAGCCGAGGAGCATCCCTCGTCATGTGCTCGTCATACACATTTACATGTCAGTGAATGCTCCGTTGAGGATTAATGAATGAGATGACGTGAACTGACACCTGATGGACATATCACTGACGCTCGGCTCCGTTCTGTTTACTCACAGCGTTGATGCCAGACAGCTGCTGAGAGAGCTGGAGGATTATGGCGATGATGATGGGTTGACGGTAGTTTGGGGAGCGGAAGAGTTCGAGGATGGACACTTTTTTCTCCAAGGCCATCTTCATCCCTTCTTCCTTCATCTCCTGAATATCATCGCTCACGTCCTCACAGCCGCGCAGACGCACCAGCGCTACAGGGAGAAGAAGGGATGGATGAATGGAGAGCAAGCAGGAACATTATTGTGCAAAAAGGATGGAAGGACATCCTGTAACGGTCTTGGAACATCATGTGGTCAAACTTTAATAAATCACAAGGCCATTCTTCACTCCGCAAGATCATTAAAAATACAGACGCAGTCTCGTTAACACCTAATGATGCCATGTTGTCGGTATAGTGTCTCGTAACGTACCTTTTCTTGCCTCCTCTTCCTTGTTGAGGACGATGAGCAGGTAGCGAGGGCTTTCGGGGCAGAAGGGCAGCAGGATGCACTGCAGGATGGCCGGCAGGATGGTGAGAGCCAGCAGCAGAGGCCACAGAGTGTCCGAGCCCAGAAGAAACTCCAGACCAAAGATCTAAAAACCAATAGACAGGGAAGACTTATGATGGACTCGTGTGAGGTGAGTTTCAGTTTGATCAAACTGAAACCAGTCGCAGAGCTCGCCTTGAGTGCACCACGCTTTGTTCTCCTCACCAATCGAGTTCAGTTATCTTGTCTTTATCTGTCACTAGTTTCCTTATTTACAGTCCATTGATCGGTCGTGCAACTGGAAAGAGATTTGACTACATTGTGCTTTAAAAAGAATGAGGTTGAAACGATGCAATATTGTTTTGTTTGCAAAAGTAAAAAAACTAAGTTATTTCCATTTGATTGGTTACAATGAAATATTCGATTTGCTAGCAAGAAATCCTGAAATTATGCTTAAATGTTATGTTTTGCATTTATGGTCAGATACATTCTTCTTTTACATTTCTGGATCCACTGAGAGTAAATATGGTATTTTGTAAACATTTTCACACAAAAAAGGGACGATAATTTATTTTTTTCTACTTATGATTTGTAGGTCAAACGACTGATCAACAGACTTTATATTAATAGGCGCTGACACCAATCTAATGATGGAAAGACGTCCAAAAAACATTTGCTGAGGTGAAAAAGCCTCTTGTACAAGAGCGTTGCAATGTTTATATTTTGTTTTGATGGATATTCGATTATTATCTAATATCTTTTATCCACATTATTCTGCAGGAATCCACAGCTTTTGCACAATGGAATATAAAAAGCATCAATAATATAATCACAGCTGTATTATCTCAGCATCATACCTGTGCCACCAGGATGCCAACAACGACACCCAGCTGGTGCAGCGTGCCGAAGGCTCCCCGGACAGCCGTGGGAGAGATCTCGCCCACGTACATGGGGGTCAGCCCCGTGCACAGACCGCAGAACACTCCGATGATCAAGCGCCCGATAATGACCATCTCGAAAGAGCCACACAGAGCCGACAGTCCCATGAGACCCCCACCGATTATAGCCAGGACATTGGAGAGCATCATGGACTTACGCCTGGTGAAGAGAGGCGAGGAGGAAAGGACACGAGTGAGTAAAGTACACCATGAAAGGTCTGGATCACCCCCTAGTTTAGAAGTTGTTTTACTTTTTTAAATAGTTTTATTCTCTTTCGTTCTGTATTCTTCTTTCTTATTTGTCCTATGTTTTGCTTTTTTTCTATAGATATGTATATGAGATGGACATCATCTTCACATGTGTTATTTATTGTCTGAAAGACATGTGTAAATATTGAATTGATGCATACTTTCAATAAAAAAAGAATAGAACGAAAAAGAAAGGCATGTCAAAATAGTATGTAGTGTATAAACATGAGGGCTGCAGGAAATTATTAGTTTTATTAATAATTAATCTGCTTTTTACAATTAATGACAAAATCCTAACTGACCTCTTATTCTTATGACTTTTTTTTCTATAAACAACAGTCGAAAACCCAAAATATTTAATTTGCTATCAGATAAAAGAAAAAATGGAAATTCTCAAATTTGAAAGTCTGAACGTTTGCCATTCTACATCAATAAATCACTAAAATAAGTCATCATAAAAGTTGCCAAATATAGTTTGTTGCCAATTAAATAGTCAAAGGAAACAAGAAGCTGTTCTTACTTGTTGCTGATATTAGTCACACATTGTTAAAATGTACTGGTGTTCTTGAAAGGAATGATTTGTCTATTCCTGATGTTCTCACCGGCCGAACTTGGTGACCAACACTCCAACCGAGAAGGAGCCCACCATGCCGCCCACACTGAAGATAGCGACAGCGAAGCTCCACACCATGGTGTTGGCTCCGGGGCTGAACGGCTCCCCGTACCGCTCCATCGACACATTCTGGAAAAACCTGCGCAGTTTCTGTCAAGAGAAAAGAATGGCGGGATTAGAAGTGACTTCTGATATATATATATATATATATATATATATATATATATATATATATATATATATATATATATATATATACACTACCGTTCAAAAGTTTGGGGTCACTTAGAAATGTCTTTATTTTTCAAAGAAAAGCATGCTTTTTGAATGAAGATAACATTAAATTATTAAGAAATGCACTCTATACATTATTAACTTGGTAAATAACTATTCTAGGTTGAAACACCTGTTTAATTTGTTTTATATATCTACACGGTTATATTGAGGCCCATCTCCAGTGTTCTAATGGCACATTGTGTTATCGCCTTAGAAGACTAACGGAGGGTTAGAATTTTAGAAAACCATTTTGTTATGTTAGCACAGCTGGAAACAGTTATGCTGGTTAGAGAAGCTTTTCAACTGGCCTTCCTTTTGAGCTTGAAGTCTGAAGATCACAATTCATATTTAAAATAAAAATCATTATTTATAATCTTGTCAATGTGTTTACTATATTTTCTATGCATTTTGCAATTAATTGGATAAATAAAAGTGAGATTTCATGGTAAACACGAAATTGTCTTGTTGGGTGACCCCAAACTTTTGAACGGTAGTATATATATATATATATATATATATATATATATATATATATGTTAAGGTCTAACAGTTGTGACAGAGCTTGTGCTTGCTGCGTGAGGTTCTGAGGCCTCCACACGGGGGCAGTGTGGCTGTTATCATGTTCACCTTGCAACGCTGTGGTTACAAATGAAACCAGGCAGTTTGAGGAGCATAAATCAACCTTAGGCCTCCTTGCAAAACCACAGATACAAAACAAAAAAGTGTAACAAATATAGCAATGAAAAGGGTTGTTTTGGTTATTATTCATCTGTTATTAATCCCTCTCTTTTAACGCGAAACGACGTCCATGGCGAGTCTCATCCAGAAAACACACACACACACACACACACACACACACACACACCTGCTCGGGTGCGTTGATGACCCCGGTGTTGTAGCCAAACTGTAGTGAGCCAATGACTGCTGTTGAAACGCAGTAGAGAAGGTAACAGGTCAACTTCTTCTTCGGCTGGTGAGAGAGGAAAAGACACAGGAGACATGAAGGATTAAAACAATGAGCAAGAGGACTTTCTGAACAATCCCCCCTCAGTGGCTGTGGCGGACATGGCCTGCACCGGGCTCAACAAAGCTCTTGTTGTTTTACAGTGACACTGGTAACACACACACAATGAGCCTTTCTAATTCTGCTCTCCCTCTCTGTTTTCAGATTTATGCATCAGCTGCCCGCATCACTGCTGCGAGAGCTCGGCGTTACGACACAGCACAGCTCTGAGGTATTTCTCAGCTGAGTAGCTAGAGAATAAGACTGAATCCTATTATGAGTGTTTCTTTCCCCTGCTGGCTTCAGAATTAAAGTGGATTAAACTCATAATAACAAGCTAATACACCTGAACATAATGGCATGACATGCTGGGAAGGGAAATCTGCCAATTTTTTTAACTATCCAACCAAGCACAATTGAACGGAGTAAAGGTTTAATGAGTTGTTGTGTATTATGTGGATGGCGTATGCCCAAAGAATTAATCCCTGTTGAAGTTTCACTGATTCAACAACAAACCAAGATATATTTATTTTACATTCTCTTTAATACACCAACTTTCTGAGAACTTTTGCATCCGGAGTCTCGAGGTCCAATTAGTTCATAAGTCCACGAGTCATCATCCGCTCTTTTCTAAATCCGCCCCGTTTCGACACAAACTTCATGTTGCAAGATATATAATTGTTTTGCACAATTTATAATCACACTCAATTCAGACAGCAGACACAACGACAGGCACAATGTGTGCGTTTTGTCCCAATGTTTCACTACACATGAAGTCACTATCTCCAATACAGATACACAGGTACAACTTCTCCTACTGTCATGAAACCACATACAACCATTTTTTTTTAACAAACGGCAGTTAAAGGAGTCTCCCTCTCCTGAAACAAACTGTCTGTTCTTTCATCAGGTTAGAATAACCAACACGGGTCAGAGTGGTACAACACACGGGAGGAAGTGTTACGTAACGTGAAGATATTTCTCCATCGTTAGATAACGATAATCTGTGAAATCCTGCCTCAGTGTGTCTCGAGGACATCATGACCTTGGCTCATAATAAGGACTAAAACTAGCTGCACGCTCTGCTGCTACGGCCTCGTGAACTTCATGTTACAGAATATTTTGTCAGAGGCAAGTGCTGCATGCACGGGAAAGTGATAGCGAAGGAGAAATATGGAGTTCTGGTAATAAAACAAAAGCATGATAAAGATTAGAAAACAATATATTTTTTCAAAAGGGAGCTAACGTTTACATCATTATCATTTTACCTCAAAGTATTTGCAAACCACATTTGGCTTTTTGCACAAGACCCCCTCAGGTAACTGTCAGGGTTACCACACACATGCTGTGGCGTCGCACTAAAGAGGATCTGATGAGGAGAAACGGCATGTGGGGGCGTGGTTGTGTGTGTGTGTGTGTGTGTGTGTGTGTGTGTGTGTGTGTGTGTGCTTGTGGTCGAGACATACTTATGTTCAAAAAGATTTAGACACGATTGCATTGATGAATCTCTTGCTCGAGCAACTCTAATGAAGGAGTGGCCGACTAAGTGCATCGTCTTGTGTGTGCGTCAGACGTTGAGGTTGTGATGCATTGTGGTTGCACAATAACATATTCATTCTAGTTGTGTACGCTTTATAGCAGCAGCCAAGCATATACATCAATGCTGCTCAATATCTGCAGCTGTCTACTACAATACATACATCACATATTGGTTTAAATTAGAACATACTCTATGACATTCTGTTACATAGTTATGATCAATATTTAACTCCAACCAAATGATACCAACGACTCATATTTACTAAGATAAACTTCAGGTCAAACTGGGCTCATGAAGAGCATGTGATGGGATTGAAAGCTCCAGATCTGGTACTAAATAGATTTTGTGGTTTAATTATTTTCTTAATTAAACTCCAGTTTCTAAGCTTTACTCCTTACTTTTACTTACTTATGTTTGGTCAATTTTCTCTTTTTAATATTAAATACAAATGTGACCAAATTACTTCAAACCACATGGAGTTATTGTTCCAACAGTTCATCGCCTCCCTCAATACTCCGAAGAAAGACTCTCCACACATCTTTTCTTTGACACGCAACTACCACTTTCATGGCATCTTGCAATCGTTGCCCCTTCCTCTCTCTTTTACTCCTTGTTCTTCTTTTCCACCAGTTTTAGAAAATGAATGTTCGTCCTCTCTTTATCTTGTTTGACTATATTGCATTAATCCTTTCCTGTCTTTATCATGCACTTGTCCAGCAGTTCCTGTACACATGTTTCTCTTACGCGCTACATTCAAAAGGAGTGTCTGATAACGTTGTCCTTTTTGTTTTGCTGGAGGCTTTTTGGAGTCCGTGCTCTCGTATTCACGGCGGTTTGCTGGGTTTTTACATTCACACGTGTGTAGCAGCCATGAACATGAAATGACTGCATGTTTCAAAAGATCACAAGGAACGTTTGTAAAGGCACCTGACAGCAGGCAAAGTCACTCGAGATATTCTTTATAATGCAAAAGAGTGAATGCTCAAGAAGCCATTCAGTTCAAATACAATTCACCATTTGATGAATAACTTTAAATCCTCTATGTGCCATGTTATCACTAACACTGCAACCTGTGATGTGTGTCCTATATGTGTGCAGTTGTAAGTCATCGCTTCCCTTTTCCCAGAGCTCTTTTGGTTGTACTATTCCCTCATCCCACTACGCAAATAAAAACTAAAAACACACATGTTCGAACTTGCCACCCACCGGCCTCCCTGTTTCTCTCTTACTCATCTCATGAAATACTCTCACCTAATCTCCTGCTCTTGCCAGAATGGAAAAATACAGAACTGGCACCCTGTGACTCGTAATACTCTCTTATACATCAGGACAAAACGGGCTCAGAATGAAACAAACAATAGCAAAATGGCTGGCACTCTTCCTCAGGGACCACTGGGACATTATAATAGACAGCTTAAAGTAGTGTGTTTGCATCCGAGAGGACGAAGAAATGTGCAGGAACAGCACAGCAGTATCACACATGTAGGTTTTAAATGAAACAACGCGGAACAACGCCAGCAACCCACGCAGCAATAGAGTTCAGAAACATCAATATGTACCTTGTCGTCCTCCATTCGCTCCATCTTTGCTGCTTTGATCGAAGATATTCAGAAGAAAGACGAGAGGAACTCTTCAGCTATAGAAGGAAGTTTCTTCGTGTGCACACACACCTCTGAGCAAACAGCCGTCAAAGAAACCTGAATGCAAACAAACACAAGAGCAATGTGATCATCAATAGGGAACAAAGTTAAAATGTGTTAAGAATCTATGCAGCCTATAGCGCATACCAGTAAGGATCATAAAGCCCAGACCCAATAGAGACCCGTGCAGGTAGAGTGGAGCACTTTTCTGCTCTCACTGAATTCAACAGGAGTCGTGCCCAAAATGACAGTAAACCCCTCCCTTTGCTTCTGTATTCACCCTCCTCTTCTGCTTTCTCTAATCATGAACTCCAATGAGAGAAAAGTGATGTAACTCCCTCTCTTCAAATGTTTTGTTGTTATCAATACAAACAGGAAACGTCAAATCAATGGTCTGCAGAGCCTTCAGTCGGCCACATCGTGGACGAAGCTGCAGATGATGCTCAAGTTTTTTTTTTTCAAACAGAAGGCTACTTTACCAATTAGTGATGTTATAATGTCAATACAGACATGGAATTAACACGTTTTTATATTTGTAATATTTGTTTACATTAATAAACAGCACGAGTTAATCGTCGTTGTTTTACGAATGTTTAATGTTACCGTTATGTGGCATAGCAGCCTTTGTATCCAGTAAATCAGTCCTGTCCAGATGTTGTATGCTCAGGCACATGTTCAGCCCTCCCTCATATCTGTGTTTTTATAAAAAGTGGAAGTTTACCAGCATGTTTCCACACACACACGCACTCACACACACACACACACACACACACACATACACACACACACACACACACACACACACATTCTTTACACACAGGAAAGCTCCCCTGTGCGTAAAGAGTACGTGCGGAAACGTTCCACCCATTGACTCACTTCGCGGTTACTCGCGTCGCCGCGGCTGTGGCATCACGGAGGCACTGAGCTGAAGTCGTGGGGACGTGCTCGGGCGAGCGTAAGCCTCCAGCACGCAGCAGAGGCTGAGAACAAACGGAGCCGGTGAAAGGAGTCTCTGTGCTGCTGCTGACCCGCCGGCTGCCCACCGGGGCGCGAGAACAAAAGGCAATGTGCAGATACAAAGCCTTGTCATGCAGAAATCATGAGACCGGCTCAGTGGGTGGCAAACAAATGGGGAGCCCTCATAATTCTTCATCAGCTATTCGCTTAATCTCCACAGCCCACCTAAATCCTGATCTGGAATTTGACACATTCTCTAGCAGGACCATTTAAAAATCCCCTTCACCCATTGAGCAGGTTGGGTTCCTGTCATTGTATTATTTTGTTATAGTATTATTGTTTTACATGTCATTGAACTTTTTAATTAGAGGATGGAGGTGAACAATTGTTGAATATGAACATGTTTGTCTGTTTTCTTGCAGCCCCCCCCTCCCACACACACACACACCAGAAGAGACAACACATATAAGTATGTTAATAAAGTGTACCCTGAACTCGTAAGATTTATTTTATCATTTTTTTTTAAATATCTGTTAGAACATAATTGTGTGTTGTAACCGGGTGCTGTAACCTGCGCACATCTGGCACGTGCACTCATTGCGCGTCGCCGGAGTACGACAGCCATGTTCGCTTTACGTCAATTAGGTTTTGTTTACGTTCATAATGCGGCTTTGGGCAGAGTGGCTTTGGGGCCTGGAGGGACGAACTGTCGGTGTTGCCGACTTCACGACCTTCTTGCTCGATGCATCGACGTTTGGAGCTGCTGCGCTCAGTGGAAACCAGGTTACCAAGCTCTAAACAAGCTCATATAATTGTATGTTGAATTCAAACTAAATATGAGTAAATATTAAGTTTGTAAAAATATGTTTTCTACAAGACTTGTTGGGTTGGCATCAGTGTAAATGGATAGAGTCCAACAACTGGAATTAGCTCCCAGATTGAGGACATGCCCTCTGTGTCCTCAGCCCAGACTGGTAATATATATAAACCCTAAAATATGCAGGAATCAATTATGAAGTAATTAAGTGTGTTGGGGGTCTTAAATTGGCCTACCAGCTCACTGATGGCCTCGGGCAACACTTGGAGAACGTTTCTAATATTTCTCCATTCAATTATGTCAACTTTGGCCCATAGATAAGTCGAGTTAATTAGCACACGTTTATTTCTGAGCTAAATGTGTGGAAATGTGTTGACAAAAATACAGATAACTACACTATGACCAGTGGTTGCAGAAGTCCTCATGCATGATGTTCAAGTCTCAGCATCAAAAGATAAACCCAAAGTAAAAATACTCATGCAAAATAGCCCATTTGAGAATAATGTATGCTATGCAAATTAATTCAAGATTAATTACTGTGTACACTACTTAATTGCTTAATCAAAAATGTATTTCCCACCACTGACCCTGGAGACAGACACACTGCCTTGATATGAAGTTCTGACCACATATAGATATTAAGTTATGTGTGTGTGGCTCCTCCCCTTTCTGTCTAATACTCTTCTGTTCAACCACACATCTGTCATTCACTCTTCGCAGAACAAAAAAAAACTAACACAGAGAGAGGAACGTGCACTTCTTCAGGTTTAGTGTCACAGAACTTTTTCATTCCTCTGAAAATCCACCTCGTCCCAGCATTCCATCTGACTCTGTTGTCATGGAAACCGATCCCACAGCATCTCCTATAGTAACCTGAGAGAGCAAATCTAGTTATAAGACGTCTGCAAAGAGCAAACACAGATACACAGGGACATTGATAGATCCTCACACACACTCTCACACACTCTCACACACACACACACACACACACACACACACACACACACACACACACACACACACACACAGCCCATTACAAACCACATCCCATTACAATCCACATCCTGTAGCCTGAGCTAAAAAAACATCTGTTTATATGTCATGGACTCCTGCAGAGGATTTCATTAAAAAAATGTATTTAAATATCAATCAATTGATGATTTAATATGTATTATTCATGTTTGTAAACCCTTTATGTGCATTCAACAAGTAGAGCTTTTCCCTCCTTTGTTTTGCTTATAATGCAACTTACTAAAGGTGTAAATGTGCTTGTTTATTCTTTTGCAGCTTTCAAAGAACAATACGTATTGACAAAAGCAATAAATAACCTCTAAAATTCTGTCACACCGCGGTGAAGTTTGTCTTGTCTTGGGTTTTTGTCTTGTAACTTCCTGTTTTATTTTGAAGTCTAAACTCTCCTCTCGTTTCAGATCACTTGCCCTTCCTCATGTGTCACCAGTCTGATTGTCTCCCCTGATCCTTGATTGTTTCCACCTGTTCCCCATTACCCTCATGTGCTTATAGTCTGCGTCTCCCCTCTGTCCTGTGCCAAAGTGTTTCGGCTCAACGTCTGAACACCCAAGCCAGCTCCAGGTTACATTACATTACATTACATGTCATTTAGCAGACGCTTTTATCCAAAGCGACTTACAATAAGTGCATTTCAACCTAGAGTACAAACTAAGAACAACAAGAATACAGAAAGTAACATTTCCTCAACATAGTCAAACTACAAAAGTACCATAATAAGAGCCATTCAAGTGCTACCAAAGTGCAAGTCTGTGATTAATCCAGATATAGTGGGAAAAGGTGCGTTTTCAGTTTTCGGCGGAAGATGTAGAGACTTTCTGCTGTCCTGATGTCAGTGGGGAGCTGGTTCCACCACTGAGGAGCCAGGACAGCAAACAGTCTGGATTTCGAGTGATTAGCTCGAGGTGACGGAGTCACAAGTCGGTTGGCTGTTGCCGCCGGGAGCGAACGTGCGGGGGTGTACGGTGTGACCACATCCCGGATGTAGACGGGGCCCGATCCGCTCAGAGCACGGTACGCCAGAACCAATGTTTTGAAGCGGATGCGGGCCGCCACCGGTAGCCAGTGAAGAGAGCGGAGGAGCGGAGTGGTGTGGGTGAATTTCGGGAGGCTGAAGACCAGTCGAGCTGCTGCATTCTGGATGAGCTGCAGAGGCCGGATGGCCTTAGCAGGTAGACCAGCCAGAAGGGAGTTGCGGTAGTCGAGGCGCGAAATGACCAGAGCCTGGACCAGAACCTGCGCCGCCTTTTGGGTAAGAAGAGGTCGTATTCTCCAGATGTTGTGAAGCATGTACCTACAGGAACGCGATGTCGCAGCGATGTTGGCCGTCAGGGAGAGTTGACTGTCTAGCATCACCCCGAGGCTCCTGGCAGTCAGGGTAGGGGCCAACACGGAGCTGTTGAAGGTGGTGGTCAGATCGAGGTTGATAGCCACAGAACCCTTTTTGTAAAATTTGAGTCTACCTCGAAAGAGCGCTTTTTGTTGCAGTTTTTTCATAGCCAAGCCTTTTGTTTTTTGTGCTTTGTTTAGCCTCCACCTTTTAGGAGTGTTTTTGTTTAGAGAATTAAAGCCTGCTCACTGTCACCTCCGCACTTGAGTCCTGATCTGTATTCCGGCCTGACAAATTCACAATTTCCCCCCTGAAATGCTCTATTGTATCTTAAAATGTAAAGGGAAAGAAAACTATTTCCCCCCCCATACACTTCAATACATATAACTTGATAATGTCATTACCTCAAGCAAACTATTCAATCAGTCAAATTATGTTTAAAATGGCTGTCTTTGCATCAAATATAAATATAATAAATGTTGATAACTGTATAGACATTTCCTTTGAAATATTTGAGATATATTTGGTTCATTTGGGACGTTGTGTGTGATTCCTCATTCTGAACATGTATTTATGATGACGGTGTGTCGGTTCAGGCTCCACGGAGCGGTGATCACGGTTCATGGAGCCGGTCCTCGTCTACATCTGGTGCAGCAGTTTCATCTTCTGCTTTCCAGTTGCCATCATTTCTACTCACGTTGACACCGACCAGAGAGACATTCACAGTCCTCTCACAGTCACGTGCAACGCAGTGTTTCTCCCACTTGATGTTGTCATCTCTGTATAAAACGTTGAGACAGTAATCAAGTCGAGGGTGAGGGGGGATGAACTCGGCCCAGACGAACACGCCCTCTCAGGCGAGTCAGGACGCATCGGGCATAGCTGAGGCGAACTGCTGACGACAATCAAAAGAAGATTACAACTGTGCTGTGAAGACGGAAGTGTCAATATTGTAACTAATACAAAATTGTAACAATGCAGGCGAGCCTCTGTTAGTCACTTCTAGCACCGTGAAGTAAACCGTGACATCCTGGTAAAGATCAAAGGAGCAAAATTACATTTATTTGTCTGACTGATGTGAAGAGACAGACATTAGACAAAATGAATGTGTTAAACCCTCCACCTGCACTAATACATTGAATATTACTTCTGATGTTATTAGTATTATTAACACTTTGAATTGCGGTACTGAATGATAAACCTAGATAAAGAGAATCTTTGTGTATTGATTTTTAAAATTCAGCAACACTTAGATTTGTATCATTGTTTTCAGAAGTCATTGATGTCCAACATTTTTGCTGTATACAAACTGATCAGGATGTATAATCCTCCATACTGTTAAATGTTTGACATTTTGTATCTAATATGTATCATTGATCATGATATACTGATCATGTAGTAAATATGCTGTACATGTTCAGACTATTTGTGTCATGAAATAATTGATATTCTGAGTCCAAAAAAAGATAAAGTATTTATTTACACATCAGTGAATCATTTGTTCACACATCAGTGCTGATGAAATGCAGACATGTGAGGTTTTAAAACTTTTAACTAGATCAGATGATAGTCCTGAACAATTACTGTTACCCTACATCAATATGCCTCATAACTAGGCACACGTCGACTGGTTGGTCGTATATAGTTCAACTGCGCCGCGGTGTGGTGGAAATAGAGTATTACATCAAAACAACCACCTGGTTTTATCTCTACTGCCACCTGCTGGAAAAACACTGTTATAAATAGTTAAGTCGAGTTCTCCCAGCAGACAGACCTGAGTGTTTCAGAGATGACTAAAGAGACACTTCATCACTTGTGATAATAAAGTCTGGAAAACTTTGATGAAGAGACCGAGCTGCAAAGTCAAGACAGCTGAAGGCCGTCGAGTAACGCAGCGAGACAAGTCGACAACTGAACAGCTTGAAAACAGCCATTAAAGGTAGTTAATAACCATGCTGGCTTTTTTTTTTTTATTATAGAACTGATTTGCTAAATAGTTAATTGTCTGGTTTAAAGAAAAGCCCATTAAATAAATTCAAAACAACCAAGTCCTGAAACACTATAATGAACAACACCATTTTCATTAAGTATTTATTGATTGAACATACTGAAGAGCAGTTTACAATCGAGACGGTGACAAATACTTCAGACCACAACATGCAACATTGTGCATGTTTATATTTAAAGTTAAGAACAGTAGCATCACTAACAACGATGTCCTTCGTCACACTACTGAGCTGCAGGTAACAGAAAGTCCTGGAGTGGACTCTCCTGATCGATGACGGCTGCCGATTTCAGATCTTTCCGGGGAAACTTCCATTCTCTATCTGATCGTCCCATTTGGAAACCTGGAGGAGATATTAGAGAAGACATTAGCCCTCCTGAACAACATTTACACTTTAAGTATCAGCCAAACTGTGACTTCATACACCTCCAGTAGTTCTATATCAAATCACTAGAATATAATACCCAACACAGATTTGAGATTCCCTGGTTTTGGGAACACTATTTTTAATATTAGTCTCACAGATGGTGCAACAAAAACCTGAAGTAGAAACTGGTTTGGTTACCACCTTATCTGAGCTTTCTAATGCAACAGCTGTGAGAGCATTATGTCATAAGTATAAGTGTATAGAGAAAAAGGCGTTCCAGATCAAATGCAGTATATTGTATGTCGTAAAAGATCCTCAAACTTCAAGACATTAAAAAGTTAATCACAGACCAAGAAAAGCAAATGACGCAGAATATCACAAAGCAGTAAAACAGTATTTCTAGGTTACATAAAATAATCTTATTTATCCAGCACTATCAACATTAAGTGTGTTCATAAAAACATTACCAACGGAGCTATCATAACTGTAATCTGATAACTCACCCAGCTCATAGGGCAGAGGCTCTTGTAGACCCTCTTGTACCAATCACAGGGAGCCACATCCTGGTCCTTGGCTGACAGGGCCTTATTGCACCTGTGGAAGTCTGCGGCAAAAACACAACAAAGGGTTCACGGTCTCCACCAAACACTAAAAAATAAAAAGAAGTCACTGAGATTGAATGTCAGAACCAGCATGGACACGTCCGGTTTGACCGAACAAGCTCATCTTGGCTTTATTAACCAGATGTTCAAGCTAAATAACAGACACATAATAATGTCACCACTATTGTGAAGCTGTGAACTATCTTAAATTATAACCGGACATGTATAAAAAAAACACACCAGTAGATAACAAAGGGTTTTGAGCACAAACTCAATTTAATCAATGGTTTATGTTTTTCCTATTCGCATTTATGCGGTTTGGAATTATTGTAATAATTACCTATGGATTTTGATCAGGATGGTGGTTCCAGTGTGCAAATAGTGAATAATTTGCAATATAACTTGCATTTTGTACTACTACCACCAATGTCACGTGGAGGTCATATTGACCGGTCACGTCTAATATTATAAATACCAGAATGACGACTCATCTGAGAGCGTCCGTTTCCTCCCCTCTACATTAAATGTGTGACTAAACAATCACGGACTGACATCACACATGTTGCGGATGACGCAGTTTCCTTCTCTTTAATTACCTTTGCATTGAAAATGCAGGTGGTTATGTTTTGATCGCTGTGTATTTAGCAGCTGTGGCTACTGATGTAGCTTACCACCACCGGTATGACTGTGTGTGTGTGTGTGTGTGTGTGTGTGTGTGTGTGTGTGTGTGTGTGTGTGTGTGTGTGTGTGTGTGTGTGTGTGTGTGTGTGTGTGTGTGTGTGTGTGTGTGTGTGTGTGTGTGTGTGTGTGTATGACTACTGGACTCTGTAAAGCGACTTTGGGTATTTAGAGAAGCGCTATATAAAATTGTATGTTATTATTATTATGTATTTATTTGTATGCATATTACTTGCATAACTCAAAAAGTATTAAACATAATCGCATGACATTTGGCGGGATGATTGGTTATTATCCGGGGACCATTTGATTAGATTTTGGGATTGATCGGGTCAAAGGTCAACAGTCAAGGTCATGAAAAGGTCAAAATCTTAATTTTACCATAGCACAGTCAATTGTTATGTTCATAATTCAATGCTCAATCTGTATGCGAAGGTATGCACTCTACCGAGTGCCCATTCTAGTTTTATTTTATTTTGTATCTTTTTATATTATCTGTCACTGTTTTATGTTGTATTAACATGTGTGTAACATGCTACGACACATAAATGAGCAACTAGTTATTTTAGTGAATATAATTAGAGTAGTCTTTAAAATTATATTACATCAAACCTACATTCACCATAGCGCAGTCAATTTGTATCCAATTTGCATGCAACTAATGCCAAAATGTGGCGAAGGTATGCGTTCTATCGAGTGCCCGTTCTAGTTCCGAAGTGTTAGAGCGTTCTCTCAACACTAACACCTGCGCGAGGCGCTCACCCAGGTAGTTCTGGAAGCAGTTGCGGGTCTGGTTGGTGTTGGGGAAGCGGGCGTCGAAGGGCGCCGTCCTGTAGTTCTTGATCTTCTCCTCGATGGTGTCAGACATCTTTGCTGTTTGCGGTCGCACGTCTAGATGACACTGAGACAAGGAGCAGAAGCTTTAACCAACAGCGAGCACAGCTCCGGGAAACACCTCGGGTGAACTCGGCTATCGGTGTGTCACCTCAAGGGCTCAATGTTAGCGGAGTTAAATATAGCTGCGTGATTAACTCGAGGTTAGCGGTGTCCGCGCCTCTAATAGATGACAATGTGTTTAAAGCGAATAGTTACTGTCTAACATTGTCACGTGACAGACACATACTGATGAAACAAGTATAACAAACACAGCTTGACAAAGTGTTATCGGTTAGCTAATGCTAGCAGTTAGCTCGTTGCTAACATGATTAATACATCTGGATATGGTTCACCAACACATTTGAGAACGTCAGGTTGTTTCAAGAGTGTTAGGAGCTCAATACTCCAGCCATCCCGACGAATAGAAACGTAAATGTTGCAAGTAGCAAGCAAAGGTTGGGGTTTACCGACAGCTAACCTTGGGACGCTTCTTGGTGTGTCCTCGGTGCGCTCCGGAAACGTACCCTGCCTCGTCGACGCGCAAAGGATGCTGGGATACGGGCTCACCGGCGCGCCTGACCGGAAATTAAACCTCATCTGTCAGGTTCCTAATATTAGGTTTGATTGAAGTCTAATGTCACGCATACATAAATGAAGAAATACGTGTGGACACATACACAGAGACATAAATAAATGAAGAACTGTGGAAATATATTTATTTAATGATGTCCAGTTTAAGTATATGTTATATGTATTTATTTATACATTTATTTAAGCATTTATTTAATCCTGTATGCATTTCTTTATCTATACATCCATTTAAGCATTTATTTATTCCTGTATTTATTCCTGCATTTATTTATTTATACTTAAGACATTTTCTGTCGTCCATATTTTATTGCGGTATAATTACCATAATAATTACCAGTACCATGACATATAGTAGATATATTAGTTTGGTTTACAAATATTATGCACCACACACAAAGGTCAGTGGGATGTATAATGTTGCCTTATGATATTTCCAATCCCACCTCAGTAATTAGATGTATCTGCTCAAAACTAGAACAACTACCTACATTGGTGGTTGTAGAAGAACCAATATTGCTGCTGAATTTAGTCATTGTTCATGAAACAAATACATTAGATTATCGATGCAAAGATGACCTCCCGCTACTGAGTTAAACTCGTCTTAAAGCAATTTAGTATTATTATTAGTATTAAATAGGCTTGTAGACTTGGAAGGTGTCTGACACAATTGACTACTGAATTTAATTTAAGTACAATTAGTTTCCAAAGTGGTGTCCAGCTGTGTACAGTTTGAATTGTATTTGCCTGCAGTATATCAAGTTTAAAATATAAAAATATGTATAGGAACATTTCAAAGAAACATATCATGTTCTCTGCTGTCTATGTATATTCTCAGTGTTTTACACTGTGTCAAAGTAAATTAAAGTTATCAGATTCAAGTCAAAGTCATTTACAAACTCCCCTCAGAACACAAGAAACTACACATTTTATGATGTAACTACATTAACGTCTTCATTTTGAATCCCATTACCGCTTATCCTCATTAGGGTCGCGGGGCGCTGGAGCCGATCCCAGCTGACATTGGGCGAAGGCATTGTACACCCTGGACAGGTCGCCAGTCCATCTCAGGTCAAACTGAATTACTTTGATAAAAACTTTTTATTTTTTATTGGAAACATCACTCACATTAGTGTTATATTCCTTCAGCCTGTTTAACATGTACAATTCATAAAGGGGCCGATGACAGTTAGACCTAATCTATTGTGTTGTATGAATATTACAGCCGCTGTATATGTTGTCAACATTTAACTTGAAGCACTCTATGCTCTCCTCCCTTAACAACACTTTGAAACAATGGAGGAGCCGTTGAAATTGGACACATGTTGTTGACCTGAATTGATAATGTATTCGGTCTGGAGATGCAGATTTCAGCGGACCGATCCCCTGAAGTGGGACAAAGTGACAGTCTCCTTTCTCTTTTCTCGACCATCTTCCTGTCGAAGAAGAGGTCAAAGATCACAGGTGTCTCCGTCGCTTCCTTTTAGCTTCCTGTCTCGCTGTATGTGTTTTTCCATCATCCTCTTTTCAGCAAAACTTCAAACTGGGCCCACTACGGTTTTATGACGGATCACAATATTAGTTCTAATCATAGAAATCACAAAGTAGTATCCTATGTAAAAGAACACATGTTTAAGACTGTTGTGGCTTTAAGACCCAGTGTGATGTCATTAAACTTTATTAGGGTGAAACAGCTTTGTGGTGTATAATGACATTTATATTACTTCCAACAATGATCTTGAAGGCTCCTATATGCGTGTGTGCAAATTCACCCTTCTCTCACTCTCTACCAATGTCTGCCTCTCTCTCTCTCACTGAGTCAGGATATAGGTGTTGTCCACTGCTGAGGAAGGAAATTCTGTCACTTAGAACAATGGGCCTGTTTCTCTATCTATAGACCCAGAGAGCCTGAGAGCCGGAGAGAGACGCAGCGGATTGTGTCCAGTTAGTGAGAAAAACAAGAAAAAACAGGAATTTTAGTCAAGAGATAATTTAACTAATGGTTATTAAGAAGTAATAATGTGTTTGTAGATGTGTGACAGGTTAACGCCTTTTGAAAATGGAATTTCAACGCGGGGAAAAGAAAACATACAAGATTATTAAATTACTTTGAGCTGCGTATTTGCGTTTTGGTGGTGAAGATTCATCATAAGACACGATATAAGGATCTGAAGTAAGCGGGTAAGTGCATTCAAAATCTAACAACTAAAAACACTGCTGTTTGCTTCTTTGAGCATTAAAAAATCTATGGTTTTCTATATATTTCACTACACTATCGGGGACAGTATGTTCAGTAAAAATGACCATCTCTTGTGTCGAGAACTAAAACACCCGATTTTAGGCCTGGATTGCACCTCAAAATGTGGTAGTTTTCCAGCGGGACACAATAATTTTTTTAGGCCTCCCAATTCTACCTCAAGCTGAAAACAATCACGTGATCCTCAATTTCGATTGTAATCTGTAAAGAAGTAACGCTGAGAACAAGACAGGCAGAGCCTTTGGGTTATTTCCCTGTCAGTGCGACAGCTGGATCTGAGTCCTGCAGAACATGCTTCCTGTTTGAGAAAAGTCACGCTATGCTTTTCAGGGGCTGATTGGGGTGTCCTTGGTTAATTTCTTGTTTTCCCCATGTTGACAACCAACTGTAGGTATCCTGTTGATATTTTTTGATGGTGACATCAGGCCATTGTTATATTGTTTCAATGCTGGCAATGCTGACACATTCTTCACCACAGTGTGGAGGTCGATTCAGTAAATAAGGGGAAATGGGACTTTTACACTATCTTGAAATGTTCTTATTTTAATTATTTATTGGCAGATTATTGAGTAAAGCTAGATGTGTGATTAATACCTGCATGTTATCTATCACCCTCTGTCAGATGGAGGGGTCTGGCAGTCCTCGCATCGGGAAGCTCCATTTCCCGGTGGGTCTGTGGATCAACTCGCCCAGGAAACACTTTGCCAAGCTTGGGAGTCGCTGGCCGAGCGCTATCTCTGTCAAGTCAGTCTGAAGTACTCTTAAACTCATTAAAAAAATCTCCTGTGTTTTGCATCTTTCATGCCAGTTATTGCTCAGTTAGAGTGCCTGGTGTTTGAATGAACCGTTCATGTGTTATCTTACTTCCACTGTCATTGGCATCCCCTCTCCCCTGTATCCCTTCCCTGTTTTATTTTAGTCCTTGTTGTTTGTCCATGTTTAGGCCGTCATAATTCACAGCTGACTTGTCCCTTCCTTTCTCCTTCCTCTCTCCTCCATCTGTCTTCCCCTCCTCTGTTGTTCTCAGGTCGACCACCAGCTCTGACGCAACCTCCCTCCACGAGGCCCCCTCTGCTCCTTCCTCTTCCCTTTATAACTCCACCCCCTCGCTGGCTTCCCCTACCCCATCCCCATCTCCTTCTCCGGCCTTCCTAAGGCCCCGGCCGGCTGCGCCCCAGTCACGCACAAAGCGCCTTTCCCATCTCTTCCTGCGAGGGCGCTCTAACAGTGACCGGGACCGGGCGGTGGGGGAGAGGGAGAGAGAGGTTTGGGCTCATTCGGCCGCCCCGTCCTCTCACCACTACTTGCCCCCTGCCTCTTCCTCTGCCCCAGGCCTGGTCAAAATCTACGGGGATGCCCTTTCCAGTGGGGCCAACTATCGCTCGCTTCTGGCTAACATTCACTCCACAGCCAGACAGCTCATCTCCCAGGTCATCACCCGGTATACCGAGCGGGAGAGGGAGGAGACAGATGACGCAGGTATGAGACGGGACTCACGTGGGCTTCTGCTGCGACTCATTACTTGGAATTGTTGGCGCAAATGTTTTAACCAATAGGAAGTCACTTAATATAAACACAAACAGTGGTGTTATGGAAGTATAATTACCCCCCTCTGCTCCCTGCCTCCATTACCTTCTAGTTCTCCAGAAATACAGCCCAGAGGACTTCCTGTTGTGTGATGTCATTGGAAAGCCCATCCAGCAGCCAGATGGAGCGATCAAATGGGAGACAGAGTGCCGGAGAAGCGTTGCCCCATGGGAATGTCCCTTGTTGTTAGTGGACATGTGGCGGCCTAAGGACGGATTTGAACGCCGCTTTGAAATCCAAAGAAAAGACGACTATGAGAGAGAAGAGAGGGAGACGGAGAAGGAGCGTGAGGGAGAAAACAATCAAGGTGTGTTTGAGACTCAATCGGCAGGTTTCTCTTCATGCCTGACACGAGGTCAGTCTGACCGACCCTCCGGTTGTCTGGCCAACAGGTGTGCGCTGGCGGCGGAGCCGGATGTCGTCGGGGGGCGGAGCCGAGGAGAGCGAGCGCGGTCACCGTGGACGAAACTCCGAGCTCCGGAGGAGCATCAGCGACATGAATCTAAGTCTGCGGCGTCGCCAAGGCAACCATGTCAGTAATGACCCACGTGGGTCAGGCAGCCGGCCGAACAATAATGGAGGAGTGCAGGACCGGAAAAACATTGTGAGCATGATCAACCCCCAGCAAGGAGAGGTAAAGAGGATGATGTGAGGGGAAACATAAGTACTGCAAGTGTGCATGTGGCGTTTCAACCATCATGTCTGAACCTTTTTTCAGATCAGAGTCTCAAAAGTGGAAGCAAAGGTCGGATGGACGAACCAGCTTGCGGAGGATGAGAAGGACTACTCCAGCTGTGACCTGGAAGTGATGTCACAAAGTTTGATCCTTCCACCCACAGACCGGCCGTACTTCTTGTTGCTGCAGGGTTACGACCAGAGCAAGGCGAGACACGCTGACAGATGATATCACACACACACTCACAAACACTCACAAACAACACCCACACACACACAGGCTTTGTAAACACAGGCACACAGGCAGGCATTCATGTGGTCTACTTAATAGCAAGGTGCATACAAACTGATGTGCACGGATGCTCGCTAACAGGCATTTTTGTCGAGGACTTGTGCAGACGCACACGCGTGCACACACCCTGCACATGACATCATACCTGCATGTCCGTAATCGCCACATACCATCAGGGTTTCCATCCCTCCACAAGCCGCTCCCATTCAGCGTCCTGCACAAAACAGCCTCAGAGCAGCACAACGTCTCAACAATGTATCCGACGAAGTAAAACTCCTCTGTGTATATCACTCCATCTCACACAATGACCTCATACAGCTCTCCTTTGTAGCGAACTGTGACACACTTCATAGCTTATCAACCACCTTCTGTTCAACTTAACATCTCTGGGATGGAAAATTGTTTAAAACCATAACACTTAAAAGATAGCAGACAACAGACCTCCCTGACTCTGCTCTCCACTGTGTGTTTTGTTTAGGATTTTGTTTTGTACATCATGGCGGGACATACGCATATGTTTGGAAGAAAGCCCACGATGAGAGAGAGAGAGAAGGAGCGAGAGCGGGAGAGGAAGGGGATGAGACCTCTGAAGGTGGACACGTTCCTCTCGGCTCCTGACCTCTTGGCCAGACACTTGTTGGTCAGAAGAGACTCCCCTGGTCCAGACACGCCCACCAAACAAGGTAATGAGTCACTAACTCATATCACACATACATCCATGGTGCGATTGCTATCTACCTTATTCTGATTTCATTTTCTAGTCGCTCTAATGCGACCCTTTAGAGGAGGCGCAGTGACGCACAACGGAGCGGCCCTTTACAGGGAGACGGTCCTCCAACCTGGGGATGTGATTGGTTTGGGGAACCACTTCCTGTTCTTGTATCGGGACCCCCGCGTGACTCCAGCTCCACCGCTGGCATTGACCCTGCCATGGCAGGCCGACACCTCCACCCCCATTTGCCCCTCGGGGTTAGTGGACAGACAGGAGGCTCTGAGGCAGTACCTGGGATCCACGGAGGCCGTTCTGAAGTTTCATCCCCGTCATGCAGATGCTCTGTTACAGGTGAGACCGGAAGATAAGGAAGCTATTACTTACTATCCATTCGTGTGGTATGATATGAAAAACGGCCTTGCTGACATATGTCATGTTTATCCATCACTCTTTCTTAGGAGATCATCTCCAAAAATCCCTCCCCAGACTCTGGAGGCGGGCCGTTAGCTCCTGCTTATCTCCTGTCAATCATGATAGATCACGCCTCAAAACACTTGGACCCGACTCTCACACCACAGATATTACTCAAGTCAGCCAATCATATAAAAGAAATTGTCTGGGTAAGGAAAAAACCACAACTCAATATTTATAATAAAAGGGGGAGCCCTGGAAGCTATGTTGAGAACAAGCAAGGGCAACAGTTTTCCCATCTGTGCCTTCAGATAACTTTCACTTCTACATGCTCACAATGGTTAGCTGATATAATGTTTGTTATTTTCACCATCGTAGTTTAACGTGTGCTAACATTTGGTAATTGATACTAAACACGAAGCACAACTATGGGGAAAGCATTAGTTCTGCAGGTGTTTGATCATGAAGTATTGGACAAATTATAATGTTGACCTTTTGATGGTGAGAGATTAAAGGTCAGGCGTTTACATTTTTTTAAATATTTATCATAAATCAAACGAATGAGGAAAAAAAATTCTTAAAAGGATTTATTGGGAATCCGTCCAGTAGTTGTCGAGACATTTCACTAAAATCCATAAAAGTAAACCCTGCTGGTGCCAGAGGAAACATTCAGGGGATCTCCAAAGTCAGAAGGGTTCATCCTCTGGGAACCATGAACCTCACTCTGTCAAATAGAGATATTTCACGAGTGAACCGGCTGACATCAACATCCAAAGAGCCGTGCTGATAGCGTAAAATTTAAAAAAATACCTAGTGGTTTAGTGGTTGTTCATCTGGTGAATACATAACAACTGAACTATTACATATAATTATTTTTTGGGGATATCGTGCATGCCAATATGGCCAAGTACTTACTTAAACCAGCTTGGCGAAACAACCTCAGGAAGGCAGATTGAGATTGCCGCATTCAGTCAGACAGAAAACCCAAGAGACAGACATGTGCCCTTCATTGAGGTGAAGATGAGCTGATGTCACTGCCCTCCTGCTGGAAAATGTGTCGTAATTGTCCCGGCTGCAGGGCGAGACTACGCTCACCCTCCTCCACACTAACCCTAGATGTCTCTCCTCTCTTCTGTCTCCAACTCTCTTTACAGGATAACATTAAGGAATTTGGGGATAAGCATCCCACACAAAAGTAAGAACATTTTTGTTCTGTGTCCTGTTTCCTCTGTTTAGAGATCTCCTGCTGAGTGATTCATGATACATTTGTGCTTGTGCTGTTATGTCTTCAGTGCATTTTTGTGGTATGATGAAAGCATTGTAACACGGTGATGTTGAAAAACGGCTCAAATATAGTTTAGTAATAATAACTCAAGTCTATTTTTACTCACAGCATGGTGTGTTTCTCTGTAAAGCATAAACAAAATACTGACAGCAAAGTGTTCACAACTATTTTACAGCAAACATAACTTTGGCATTACGTGACTGTTTCCAGTTCCACAGAGCAAGAAGGTGAGATAAGCACGCCGAATGTCCAGAAACTTGCCTCTGACCTTCGACCCCTGATGTTCTGGATGTCAAATGCCACAGAGCTCCTTAACTTCTTCCAGGTCAAAGTTGAAGCCATGGAGAAAGAGTGGGAGTTTGAAGGTGAGAGTGATTTTAGAACAATGGAGATTACTGATTCAAGTTGTGTGTTTCTACTTTAGAAGCTGTGAGCGTTTAATGAAATTAAAAATAACTTGAACACAACATCTTTAACTCCTCTTTCTCTCACGTTAAAGCTCCAGGGGACCCGGTTCTGACGGCTGACATGGACACCTGCTCAGAAGCTCTGGCTCAGCTGGATGACGTCATTATGCACACCTTCCAACAGTGTGTGTATCACCTCACCAAGGTACAGGATAACAATACTACCTATGTTTATATTTATAGACACAAAAGGTCACCCTACTTTACTGTTTGAATATCACTGCCAACTAAACTACACAGAGAGACAGCAACATGTCTTCCTCAAGGCTTAATACATATTGTTTTGTTTTCCAAGATGTTTCTGAAGCTGTTTAACCACACATGCTAATGTGTCCCAGCTGTGACCAGCTCCTCAATTCCCTTTGTGCTTTGCATCCTGGGAGAAGTGTGCAGCACACTTTAAAATGTACTGTATTTAGTAAACAAAGAGTATAACTTCAGTATACTTCACTTTGTCACGTTTACATTATAAACACATTACAGTACATTTCATAGAATAGAATAGAATATAAATATACTTTATTAATCCCCAAGGGGAAATATGTGGACACAGTAGCACCAATAAACTAAACACACAAGAATAAAATATAAATATAAGAAAGAAAGAAAAAGTGACTGCATTTCATGTCATTTAGCTGACACTTTTATCAAAAGCCACTTACAATCACGTTACACTCACACACCGTAGACACAGCGACAGGGAGCAACTCAAGGTGAAGTGTCTTGCTCAACGTCACATCGACCCCCTGATTGAAAGATGGACCCGCTACCCGCTGACCGACAGTCGCCCTCATCAAACCACTGCTCAGACCTCGTAGATTCACAAATGTCCACCTCATGGCGTAGCAAATAAACCATGAATGTGTGTATGAAGTTTAGTGGCAGTCAATCCAAAGTTTGTTGAAATATTTTGATGTGGATCAAAATGTTGGACTGACCAACAGTCAGATACATGGACACCATTTATATCGTCTTCATCTGAATCCATCACAATTCAGTCTGTCTCCCTCAACCATCATTCCAGTGATATATATATTTTCTTTAATACATATACTGAACAAATTAACTCAGGTTTCTCTTCTTTCTGTCCACAAAGACTCTGTACTCACTCCTTCCAGCTCTGCTGGACTCCAACCCCTTCTCCAGCGAAGAGAAGAAGGATGGAGCCCGGGGCGCAGAGGGAGAGGACAAAGAAGGAGGGGAAGGAGAGGCGGACGACGTGTCCGCCTTACCACCCAAAGTTGCCGGACTGGTGGAAGTGTACCGATGCTCTCTGATGCTGTCACGGGAGGCGTGTCTGTCTCCGCCGCTCACCTCCCAGACCTTTGGCTACCTCTTCTTCTTCACCAACACCTCCCTGCTCAACACTCTGCTGGAGAGAGGTGAGAGGAGCGTAGCGTCGGCTCAACAGTGACAATTGGGAGAAATGGTCAAATGTAACAGCAGCAGAAGTAGACGAGAGTCAAGTGGATGATATTAATCAGCCATGCCAGTTATACCACCATTTCTAGTTCCGAACAATAAGATAGTGGTCTTACCAGACGAAGGAAGGGTGGAGCAGGAAAATCCTCTTGTGTATTAAATTGAGCAATGGTCTTCTATTGTTTATGAATTAAACTTTTCTTCTGTAAACGCAAGATTGTGTTAGATGGCCTTGCTTTAATTTCCCCTACGATAGAATAAAAGTGCTTTTTGTTCTCTCCCTCTCTTTAGAAGGACTGTTTTCGTGGTCCAGAGCGGTCCAGATCAGGACAAACTTGGACCTGGTTCTGGACTGGCTACAGGGGGCGGGATTAGGAGACATAGCCTCTGAGTTCATGAAGAAACTGTCAGTCACCGTCAACTTCTTGTGTATTCCCAAGACTCGACTTATCCAGGTAACACAGCGACAAGTGAAGAAAGCTTCTCAGCTTAAGATGAATAGTTATTCATTTTGATTGACCTCTTGTCTTCCAGTCGACCTGGACCAGTTTACAGGAGGACCATGTCTTATTGAGCCCTTCCCAGTTGCACCATCTGCTTACCCATTACAAGCTGGGTCCAACCAGAGCCCCACCAGCATCGTGGGCTCCTCTGCCAGGCACAGAGCTGAGTGGAGGTGACACATATATAATTACAACAAACTACGGTAAGAATCCAACCAGTGAAATTATCCGTTCAATCAATTGTCTCATTTCTCATCTTTTAGACATCTTTGAGAGCTTCCTGGATCATCCTCCTCTTATCCTGCCAAATGAAACTCCACGCCTTGACCTCTCCCAGCCAATCCCGAGCCCTGAGCTTCAAAAGGAAGTGACACGTCTCCGCACCTTCTTGTGGGGACTCGACCAGGATGAGCTCCCTGCCAATCAGAGGACTCGGCTTTGAGAAAGCCCATATTTGTCTCTCTATTGATGTCTCGGAAATGAAAAATTAAATCAGCAGAAACAGCACACACACACAAACAAATGCAAACTGGACATGATTTCTGCATTTTGTTGGCTGGTTGTAGTTTTTTCCTGACATTTCCATATCAATTCATTTATCCATTTAGATATTTTCAAGTAAAAGAAATGTATTGTCTTTGGTATGTCTTAATATACTTTATTTCAAAGCAGGGAGTGAAGCCCCGTGTCTGTTGGATGTGCATTACACATGACAGTTTTACTTGGCTCCCATGTATGTTTTTAAACTACTTGTTTTTAATAAAACGCTGAATTCAAGTCTTAAAGACTTACAGTTTCCGTGTGATCTTTGACCAGCTTGTTTCCCACAGCGGGGCCCCTCGGGTTTGGCATTCGCCTCAACTCAACACCAGAGGAATATTCCACAAGGTGGCGATGCAGGACTCATTCCCCTTTGACGTTAAGTGATGACTCTGCAGGTAGAGTTGCTCGACTAAGGAGGCAATCATACAACCAAATTAAAGTCTGCTCCAAAGGCTCACTCTCATTTCCTGTAATCAGGGTAGCATTTTACGAAGGGGCCGTGACTCAGGCGAGTAAATGAGAGACGACCACACACAAAGGTTACCTTTACCAAGGTGAGCTGTCGTAAAAAGGTCAAAGCTGGGAACTTGAGAGCGGGGGAGATTTCCATGTTCCTTTGTTGGTGTTACACACACAAGTGGTCTGATTGGTGGGGTTTCCTGTTTCATTATTGTGGTGCAATCTCTGGCCCTATTAAACCAGATCAGGTCATTACGCGTTAATTAGCATGTGTCTGACAGGAGCAAACCGGTGATGTCATCAACAGGCGTGAGTAACAGCTGAACAACAACTGTCACAATTTGCTAATATCCAGTCAATTTCACCATCTAGTCGGCCAGACTTTGGAAAACATTTCACCGCTTTCTTTGTTTTGAGAGTGAAGCTCGATGACGTCTCCAAGAGACTTATCATGCTCCTCCTTTGGCGCCTGACCATAGGGCATCCTTTCTTCCGGTCAGCTCACACATGAATTCCATTACTGTAAAAAGCTAAAATCCCGTGAGACCCCCTGCTTACATCACCACTTCTGCCTCAGTTCGGGCTCCCCAACTTGTTTTTACTGCGCTGACATCAAAAACAACCAACTGAGAAGGACTGGTTATCCATTGTGAATCATGCGAAGAGGCTCCCTGCGGTCACGCTTATCAATTAAATGATTGTAATCAGTCTCATTTGAAATTCACTGTGGTGTATGAGTGAGAGTGAGACTGTGTTTGTGTGCTAATTTCAACTTTCCAGTAATGTCAAACAGATGTAGTCTGCAGCTTTTTAATCAACAACAGATGGGGTTGAGACGGGTGTAGGTCCGTGCTGATTGTGTGACATTACAGTAGTCTGTGATACAACACGGTGACCAGTGTCTGAGCACTATTAAATAACATGTCAGGTTTACTAAGCATGTGACACACACACGCTTTTCTGTGATCCCAATCCCTGACACACTCTCACCCAGTATTGCGTAGTCATAAATACACTAAATCCTCTTTCTCTGTCTCTCTTGCCACACACACACACACACACACACACACACACACACACACACACACACACACACACACTCTAAGGAGACTTCTTTACCCAGGTGCAGAGACCCACACCTGTTGTAGCAGCTCTCTGTAATTAGCCCAACACAATTATCATTGGTGGACGGAGGGGAGGGCATGGTGAAGACAATGGTGCAGTTATTCTCTCCCTATCATCTCCTTCTCTCTCCCTGCTGTCGAGTAATGAAAGATTCTTCCCTTCTTCAAAGAGACGGAGTTTCCTACAAAACAGCTGAGTCAGAGGAGAAAAGAGAGAAGGATGAAAAGAAAAGGAGAACAGAAGGGAGGCGAGTGCGGTAATGCAATGCTGCTGGTGTGAGGCCCAGTGGACCACAGTGATTGTGTTCATTGTTGTTACACACAGGAGTCATTTTCAGGAACCAGAAAAGGCCCATGGCTCTCACACTTTACACTAACAGCTACAACCTGGAGCAGCCTCAGTATCTATGTGTGATCTGGTAACACTTTACCTGAGCTCTGCGTCATCCTACAGCACAAAGTATAAGGAGGTTTTTCAAGTCGTACGTCAGAGGAAAGGGCAGAATACCATGACTGGAGGGCCACTGATGGAGGTTTTCACATGTTTTATCAGGAGATCAGGGAGGAACGTGTGAGGGTTGAAGTCCAAAGGCGTCATCATTACCAAGTATCACAGAATCGGGTCTCTAATATCAGTAGGGACCTTCATTGTGAGGGGCAATATTCATTTGATGAGTCTGGCTCCTAAGAAAAAAAGCAAGATTTCTCATTCTGGGTTTTAGTTTGAATATTATGATAATATATGAGTCAGCTTTCGTCTGAAAACTTGTGAAAGTGGAACAATGTGCATGACTCCGGGCTAAGTCAGTTGTTAAGGAAAGGAAGGAAACATGGGAGCAAGGGAATCTCTGTTAAGTCACAGACAGACCAAAAGACAGACTGGGGGTGTAGGAATCTGCGACTGTGATAGGTTTGAGACGAGTGGTGAGAAGGTCAGAGGTGCCGAGGGGAAATCAGTCAGACGCAGACAGACGACAGCCTGTTGCTGAGGTGAGGAGACTCCGGGATCAAATGGACAGCGGGGCCTCAGTGAGATGACTAAAAGTCAGAGAGAAAAGCCTCGTCCACCTCAAGGGACGGATCTGTTTTCCTGGTTACGTCACCCGAACGTGAAACGCACACATAAACACACACATTTTCTTTTTTCTCGGTGCACACATGCATGCCCCTTCACACAAATGCACACAGGCACACGTCGGGATATAAAAGAGCCCCTGTGAGGTCAGATCCACCGTGCTGAGGCTGTCCACTGTTAGTAGGCCGGGCCAGCTAAGCCTCGCAGTCTCACTGGCAGCTACAGCCACCACCACCGACCGCTGCACCCTGCCTTGCCCTGCCCTGCCCCGGCCTTCTCTCCACTGGCGGCGGTCTGTCCTGCTACTGGTTCTCCGGGGCAGCGGAGCGTTAATGTGTGTGCTTTCCAATTTGGGACGCAGCCAGTTCCCCCAATTTGGGACCGGTGCTATTTTCCTCTTTTTTCAAAATGTCCTCGTATACCTTTTCCCTCCTTTCCTCTCCTTTCCTCCCATTTTCCTGCCTCTCTCTCTCTCTCTCTCTCTCTGTCGCTCTCGCTCAGTATGTTTCTCTCGGGCCGGGGGGCCTGTGGGCCTGTGGGTAGGGGCCTTATTCCATCAGCCTGGGGCTTCTGTCAGAGGCTTGTTCCATTTTGCGTCATGGTGTTGACTGAGCGGACCCCACACTTAACTCCCATAGAGCTGTGGGGTTGGGCGGCAGGGCAGCCGGCGCGGGCGAACGCGGCCCGTGTTCAGCGTGGTAATCTGATGGCCGTGTTTATTTTATGCTGCTCTCCTTTGATGGAGCAGAAAAAGTCTTTGGGCTTTTTGTTTCAGCATTTTCACTGCCAGGTCAGAGGTGCTCGCCGTGGTTACGCTCAGGAAGAATAATATTTGCCCTTATATTCGCTCCAAACAGGCTTTTTTCCATATTAGTGTCAGGGATACTCTCTGAGTTTCTGCCTTCCACTGATTCGGCACATTGGAGGTGAAGGGTGGTGGGGGACCGCACCTCAAATGGATCGCTCCCTGGAGGATAGCGAGGGTGTTCCATAGGTCGTCCCAGGGGCCTGTTCCTATACCCCAGAGTGAACCCCCGCCACACTCAGCTGCAGACCTGAGAGACAGCCCTGCAGCCATATATATAAGTCCCTGTAGTGAAGGAAAACACACACATAAACACATGAAAACACTCTCCCTCCTGCTTGGCTGCCCCGGGCTCCACCTCAGCTGTCAGTCGTCCAAACCTCCCAGGGGTTCTCTTTAATGGAGTTACCAAAAAAACAGAGTTACCTCTTCTTGTCTGCCTGTGCCATGCACTGCCTCACCTCAAAACTCACACACCTCCCTATCTGCCTTGTGTCAGCTGGTTCAGACGGGGCGAGTCATTCGATGAGGTTTGGACCTGAACGAGAGGCGGAGATGTCCACGTTCACTGGATCCAATTATGACCCCAATTTGTCCGGTATAAACCGGACTATGAAGTACAAATACAGCCTTATGTATTGCCCCTCACAATGTTCATCACTTACTGTATTTCTATATTTGTTATGCTGATCTGAGTTCCCAGAGTGGCGACAGGCTATGCTTTGTCATTTACTTTGAGGTTAATCAGAATGGAGCTTTTGAGAGAAGAAGCCCAGACTGTGTTCAGAATATTATTTAGCTATCTCAATTGTGTTATTGAAATTGGCCACAGTTTCTGCTGTTACCGAAATGAAGCACTGTCATACAAGATAAGACACTCTGGGGAGTTTTATTTGGATAATGTTTCATTTCCTTCTGGGTTGTTCATTATTTATGATCTGAACACAGAAAAGACCGGCTTATGGTCAGATTGGAACAATAAGCACACATGCATACACACACAAACACACATGCACACACACACATACATGCACACACACACACTGGCATGCACACATAAACTAGATCCTCATCAAGCTACCTTAAATCTCTTATCTTTTTATTGGAGATGAAGAGAAAACCATGCGCAGCCAGGACTGTTTACACTTCCTGCCCTCCTACAAACTTCCCATTATCCGCTTTTCTGTTCTAACACATTAGACATGTTTCTGGCCTCCCATGTGACCGTGAGGTATGTGCTTACTCACAGATGAAGGAGCCTACGCTGTGATGTAATCCAGGGGAAGCAGGGAAACAAGAAGGGGAGGCTGCCCTGGTGCTAGGTAACCCAACCTCTCCTGTTGCAATCTAGCAGCTCAAAACAATTACCAACCGGCTGTCACCAAATCAGCACCGCCAGTCAGACATGTGGCCTCTGCTTGTTAGTAGATGCTGATTTGAAGTCAGATTTAGTAACTCACTACAGAGGGGGAGATAATCTGGATCAGGGTTTGGCAATGCTGCCTCAAACTGAGCTTGAAAGTCTCTGCAGATGGTTGAGTGAGGGGCGACGTAGGGTCAGGGAGTCATAGAGATGTCAGTCAAACACAAAGATCCACCAGACAGAAATCTGCCTGTGAGATATGTGTGTGTCCTCCTCTTCCTCCTCACTGTCACCCAATCAGGGGCTGATTAAAGGGGTTCGCCTTTCCTGTGACACACCCCTATCTCCATCTCTCTTCCTGTCCCGCAGGTGCCCCTTGCTGTGGCCCGACACCCTTCAGATGGCTGATATTCTGTTTTAAGTCTTGCTATCCTCATTTTAGTCATTTCATTGAATCTTTTCTCCATGACCGTCTCACCTATCTCTCTCCAGTCATCCCAACCCATCCCATTCATTTCTCTCTTCCCCATCAGCTTCCTAGGCGAGAATAGCTGAGTTTATTGTCTCAGTGTGAAACCTAGACCTATGTCTGTCCAGGCATCCTGTTCCATCCCCTCCCGTTCCACTCGTTGTCGTCATCCCTTTCATTTCTCCCCAGTGATTGTACGTGCTCCTGTTATTTCTGGGCTTTTCGTCCAGTCTGGTGCGGGGAAATTCATTCTTATCGTTCAAAGGGTCATTCCTTACATTCCTGGCATGCTTCCTGGCATTGCCGGGGGTCCGGCCAGATGGGAGGGCGTCTGTAATACAAGGCAGACGGTGAGGGCGACTGACTATGTTCATACATCCGGCTGTGACCTTCTGGTGAGAGTGGACAGTGGGATTGATGAATAAAAAGAGGATGAGCAGCCAGGGAGAAAAGGGAGGGGGGCACATAAGAAGACAGTGGCGTCAGGGGTGAAATGGCAAGGTGTGTGAACTCTGTGCCAAAAATAGAATAGTCTGGATAGCTTTCATTTTTAAGTTCTCAGCTCAGACTGATAAAAGAATAATAATAATAATTATTATTATATTTTTATCGCACTCTTCCTTCAAGAATCTCAGAGTGCCACACAGAAAGTAAAAACTAATAAAAACGATTAAAACATAGTTAAAAAGCAACCCATAAAACATTTTTTTTTTAAATAAATAAAAATAAATAGAAGAATGTAATGGCTGACAATAAATTAACTCATGTTAAAAAATATGCCTTCCTGAATAAAAAAAGAAGACATGTAAGTTCATTTAAACACCTCCATAGCAGTGTGTGTCTAATTAGGAACAGCAGGGGGTCAAAGTGTACATAAACAATGAGATTATAATAACTTTATGTCGTTCGTCTTAGTCACAGCCCTCTAACCGCACACTAAACAAAGCTTTTGTGAGTTCCCACAATGAACAAAGGTCAGGAAAATAAAAGTGTAGAGACGTGACCGGTCGTACAGACGTACACGTCCTGAGATAATGATACTGGTGGTGGCGAAGAATGCACGCCAACACATTACCTCCACGTCTTGCTATCACTATTCCTGAGTTAAGATAGCATGTCCGAGAAGGATGAGGAACAGATAGTCCACAGTCTATGAAAACATGTGCATTTGCACTTCTTTCCACGAGAGAATGCAAACAACTGCAGAAACTTCAATCTAAAAAAGGAAGACAGTGTATCTTCTGTGCCGTGTTTGCACCGCTTTGGAGTAAAATTCTGTTCAAACCAAAGTTGACATTTCAGTGAACTTGAGGTCCGCCTCCCCTCCCTGTGCGGTTGAGGCCGAGCCGGCTGAATGTGGAGAGAAGTCTTTCTGACCTGCAAACATTTTCAAATGCACTCAGTCTCCAAACTGTTGTCCTCGGCTCCCCGTTCCTGATGTCCGTCCGCTGTTTCAAAACATAAACAGTGACAACATGCGGATATGAAATTTCCGTTGCCGTGTTTGCTCTTAGTTATGATGAAATTTACACACTCTGCACGTCTGACGCACGGGAAGGGGTCGGCGGAACGGCGGTAGAATCAATACAGCTGCTCGTGTGCGCTGTTATAAGTTGTGTTATCTGCTATCATTGTTGTAGGAGGTTGATTTACGATTGTCAGCATGTAATGAGCGTTAATTTAATGAATGCTAAGTGATGGAGAGGCCTGATGTGCGTCAGCATTCACAGGAGCAGCCAGGACGTGACAGGTTACAGGGGGGGCGCTGGTTATAAATTGAGTTAAACGCTGGGATAGACTGTCTCACAGACGTAAGCATGTGTGTGTTTCTGTGACTTTGTTTGTGTATGTGTGTGTATTTGTGTGTGTCCATCTGTCTACAAAGGGCATGTTCCACCCACCCACCCCCCTCCCCCCCTGTGGCTGAGGTCACGTGACGTTGACAAAGTCACTCAGTAGGGCAAACTGCGACGTCACGCGGGTGCTCTTCCTTTTGTCTTCCCGCTCCCGCTCCCCTCACTCTTTCCCCTACGTCTCTCCAGACCCCACTGCTTCATTGCACACATACACACGCACACACACACACACACACATGCACACACATTTCCCCGTTTCCCCTACATTTGTCAGCAGCTCTTTGCTTCCGTAGAATAACACGACAACAGGCTCAGTGTGTGGCTGACGCAGACGCACGGCGCGCCGGCCAGTGGTGGTCAGCTCTGATACACAACACACACACACACACACACACACACACACACACACACACACACACACACACACACACGCACAACGGCATAAGACTGACCAAGAGACAGGGAATGCACACATATTGTTTCCGGGATCACTATTCTGCACGCAGAAGAATGCACCAGGAATAGGACCTTTCCGTCTCCCTCTCCCTCTCTCTCTCTCGCTCTCTCTCTCTCTCTCTCTCTCTCTCTCTCTCTCTCTCTCTCTCTCTCTCTCTCCCCTTTTACTTCTCTGTACAGGAACACTGATGCAGAGATATTGCAGCCAAGCTATAAAACTAGTTCATTGCTTGATTACACCCGCTTTGATTGTTTAGAGCTCGCGCTGTTTATGTTTAATTGATCCTCCTGCGCACCCGACTGCAGCATAGGAGCGAAGAGAGGGATGTGAAGTGGAGGTGAGGGAGTGTACGAAGGAGAAAATGAGGGGAACTGAGGGGAAGCACTTTGAAAGGAGGAAGAGATGGAGGGAGCGAGAGGGATGCAGACAGGACACGCAATGACAGAGGAGGAAAGAATGTTTAGGGCGACTGAGAATGGCGGTGAGAGGAACGGGAGCTCTGAGACCAGCCGGAGCTCTCCAGTGTATTGACACCAGGCTGAGATGGAGGGAGCAAGCAGGGTAGATGGAAAGAGTGTTTGCACAGTAAAAAGTTCCTTTTGCGTGGGTTGCTTGCTTCCCGTTGTATGCCCCCCACCCACCCACCTCTCTCTCTCTCTCTCTCTCCTTCCTCTTCTCCTTCTCACACTCTGTCTGTGACCTATCGGTTCAACTAGTTCATTCAGACATTTCCTTACTAGCGGAGGCAAAACTGTGAGTGAAGCAGGTGAGCAAAGCAGAGTCAGAAAGGGAGAGGGTTTCTGCCAAGCTGTAGCACACACACACACACACACACATACACACACACACGCACACACACACACACTGTGTGTTGTCACAGACCCTAGAGTTTGGTTTCCAAACAAAATGAGCCTCGTAAATGTGTGTTTAATAGAGAGCTGATTTAAACATTTTGCTCCCCCAAGTTTCTGCCGCGAGAGACGTTTGCCTCATGCTCTTCCTTTCATCCCTGCATCCTGCCCTTTGCTCGGCTCTGAGAGTTGAGCGAGTGGAGGAAACCTGCAATAATGATGCTGGTTAAAGCCCCTCGTTAATGGTCTAATAAAAAGGAAAAGCAACAGATGCACAAAACTGCGTATCTGCTCCCATTGGGCCGCTCACATGATAAAGGAAGAGAGCAATTGACACGCATCATTTGTAAATTACGTCCATGGCGAGTTTTCTCAACTACAGTCTCGCCAGAGGAGGGAGGTGAAGAGGGTTGAGAGGAGCGTCCCTATCCATACATCAATTTGGAAGAGGACAACAGCACTTTAACACTGATCACCGACAGTGAGAAAAAGAGAGTCATGGACGTCACTTTATTGCCCAATGATTGCAGCCCCCTCCTGGGTGTCACTATCCCACACACACACACACACACACACACACACACACACACACACACACACACACACACACACACACACTCACACTTGCTCTCTGACGTAGGTTGGAGTAAGGGGGCATGCTGGGGGGCAGAAGAGGGATGGGGGCGATGATGTCGCTGGGTCGCGGATTAGGGTACGGTTACCATGACGACTCCCCAGATAGGATACCCAGTCGGAGAGACACGCACTTGGCTGAGAGCTGGAGAGAATGAATGGGCGACAGGATGACGGAGGAGAGAGGATGAAGAGGAGGTGGAGGAGGTCATGGGTAAACTTGAAAGTATCCTGTTATAGGAGAGTAAATATTAACAGTAAAAGGTCAGACCTTTGCTTTTCCCTTTGAACGTAATCTGTGCGTTTGTTTACTCAGGGCCTGCTGGAATTCCCTGGAGGAAATGAGGGTGCAACATGAAAATGATGAATTTATTACTACTCTTTCTCCAACAGTCCCTTTTACCATTGGAGCAGTGTTGCGTCACAGCCAACATATTCACTGTTGACACATGACCCTCTGAGGTAAGCAGAACATGGAAGTTAACCCTAAAACCCACAAGACTACTTTATCACCCACCTGGACATGGAAATTAACCCGAGGCTGCAAACGTCTACGGGAAAGCCCGCGTGGTCCGATCGGCTTATATGATGCTTGCTCTGATAATCAGACTATACGACCATCGTCACACGGATGTGCACACTGAAAGAAATAAAATCCAAACATAAAAAAATAAAATAATGTTCAAGTGTTCCTTGTCAGATAAATGATGAAGATTACATTAATGTGTATTCTGAATTTGTTTGGACTTTTAAAAGTGACTCTGGCGAAACCAATGAATCGAGCAACTGTGCGAATTAACAGCCGGGCAAAAGGTGAGCGAAGAGTGTGAGGCATTCAAATAATTTGAAGCCTGCGTAATAATGTGTGAATACATGCCGTGGCGCACAGGAAACCCAGTGTAAAGCATGACCGAATTGAGTGAAGCTTGTGTGAGTAAAGCCCGTCTGGCAGCGAGGCCTGGCAGGCCCTGTCACAGGTTCCCCTTCCTCTCTGATGCCTTTGAGGTTGTAGTCTGAGTGTCTCACTCTGTTTCTCCTCCTATGGTGGTTTATACAGATTGGTGATGTAATGGGTAGCATATGAAGGCCACACACAAACACACAGACGCACACACAAACACTGATGCTCATGCACGTTATACAGACACCGCACTTATACCACCACATACCCATAATTACACACATATACTGTACGCACACCCATTCACACAAACCCTGGATTCCCCCTTTTCCAGCAGGCATGCGCCAGAGTGCGCTCTCTCTCTCACACACAAATACAAAGGTCTAAACAAAGATACATGACCCTTTTTGATTTTGCACACTGACATCTATATATACCGCCCACAGACACACACACACACACACACACTTAAGGGCACCCACCCGGTGTCATGTTGTGTGAGTGATCGGCGCTGGCGGACGGCCTAACAGGAGACCGTGTGCTTCAGAACCACCCAGGAGACCCCCATCACGAGAGGGAACGAGGCAGAGTGACTAACTTCACTTTTTCTTTTCTTCTTTCCCCAGCTGTGTCTTCAAACGGCCCTTTGATGTGGGAAATTAAAAAGAGCGAGTGTGTCAATATCTCCCTACGTCCAACTTCACTCATCTATTTCCACTCCGCCGTCTCCAGCTTTTCTTCTCTACCGTTGACCCGAGGAAACAGAGTATGCCCTCGTCCCACCACAACAACTCTGCCACCCACTCGCTGCCACCAGGCCCTCGTCCTCTGGACGCTGTTTGTTTGTCTGTGCAGGCGCACCGCTGGACTGGCAACTCTGTGTGCAAATGTGTATGAGTGTGCGACTGTGCGCATACAAGGCCCACCACTAATTATTTTCTAACCACACATGAGTGTACGTCTGCGTATGAGGGTCTCCTAATCTCACACCCAGACTCAAAAAAGCTTTCTCCCTTTTCCCTGGTCTCTTTCTCATTCTCTCTTTCCCTTTGTGTGTGTGTCTGTAATGACTCTAGGTAGGAAGTGGCCGGAGTCACGATGTGGAGTCACCCATTGGTGCGTGGACTCCCTTTTTGAAGTCTCGAGGTCGGCATTGTGGCCGTCACCATCTTGGTTTTTGGTCGTTGCCATCTTGTTTTTTGTAAACAGAATTGACAACAGAGGGTGGAGCTATGAGTACTAACTCACCCTGATCAGTCATTGTCATGTGACCACAAATGTTACAATGAACCTTCTTGAACGGAAAGCCCTTGGTGAAAGGGTTAAAGTTCAAACACCAACACATGTACAACTCCCAGACCAGACAGCCTGTCCATCAGGTAGCCATGCCCTGAAGCCTGTTTATTCTTCCATTTACTCTAAATAGGACCATAAGTTACTCAATGAACATCATACTGTATTCAATTAGACTTGACACAAGGGATTGAGACCATGAACTCATGTTAGCAGTTTACTGAGGTCATAAATTAAGAAGTTGATACATTTTCTCACTGACTTCTTTCCTATCTGATTTATAGAGGTGTCGCCCCCTGCTGGCCAGTAGAAAGAATGCAGGTTCAAGGGATGTTCACGTTCTCTTCACTCTTTAGACCCAGAGCTTGCCACCAGGTAAATAATCAGTTTTCCATCCAAATATAACACACATTTATAGAAAATCAAACTGCATAAACATGTGTACACTCCACTGTCCATTGAGATAAGCAGAACTTGGTGGTGCTGATTCTCAGATGCCAGGTGACTATTGATGAAGAAGAGGGTGAAATGAGATGAACCAATAAGAGGCCAGTCAAACTTCAAAGGATTTTCCTGGCATTTTTTTTTTTTTTATATATTGAGCATTTATGTTTTTTTTATTGATTAACTTGAGGAAGGTGACATTTTCCTAATTGTTCCTCAGAGATCTGATATTTTGGTCTGTCTGCATTTTTCACACGTCAAACATTTTTTTGCTTTTTCACTGGTGGATGGAAACAAACCTATGGATTTCCTTTTGATTTACAATATATGTACAGTGTGATACATCAACTGTCCCCTTCTGATGCCAGGAAACTCATTTTTGCCCTTTGCAACACGAGGCCACGCTTTACTGCACCTGACTGAGTGTTTCCAGGCTGCCCCACTCTACTGTGTGTGTGTGTATGTGTGTGTGTGTGTGTGTGTGTGTGTGTGAGTGTATGACAGAATTTGTGAGAAATCATGTTCACGTGTGTACAATGCATGCTCAAATGTATCTTTTTAATAAAGCAGCATGTTTTATTATGATGTGTGATTGCATCAAAGTGCATGTTTTGTATGCGTGAGTATGTGTGTGTGTGTGTTGTGCTGACCCCACCAACCACCTCCCACCCCTCAACCGTGTGTGTCTGTGTTAATGTCCTGTGGTGTGTATATATATATTAGTGTGTGTCCGCTCACTGTTTCTATGCAACACTTTCAGAGGCCCCTTCTGGTCTGGACAACACCTCTCTCCTGCTCCTATTCGTCTCTCACTCCTCACTCTTTCCTTCACCCTGGAGAGGGAGAGAAGGAGTGAAAAAAAGAGGAGGTGGGTGGGGGGGCAGTGGAAATAACAGGCTGCTGTCTCAGGAGGGGCTCTGAAAAAAAGAGCAAAGGGTGAGAAAAGGAGGGAGAGAAATATGGGAGAGAAAAGGTGTTTGCTGTGCGTATTAGCTATGATACAGGGAATGTGGCATGTGTAGCCCAGCGCGGACATAAATTAAATAACACAGGCGAGAACACACTCTCTGTAACATGTCACCCGAATACAGCACATATCACCACAAGGAGAAGACAGGGCTCTCAAAGATACATGGTTACATAAGATGTGCTGATACACGTGAACACAATGGGCTTTTTAAAGTCTGATATGATAGAGAGGGGGGGGGGGGGAGAGAGAGAGAGGGGGGGAGAGGGGGAAGAGATTTGGAGATGGAAAGATAAAAAAGGTAGATGGGACTGATTGGCGCAGGTATAGCGGGATGCGACAGATGACGTGCTGGAGATAGAGGACTGGACGGGAGAAAGTGATAGAGGAAAGAAAAAAAACAGGGGGAAAAAACAACGGAACATTTTTTTTAAGTTTCGCAAAGGGAGACGGCAGGCGGTAGGGAGGGGAGGAGGAAAGAGAAAGAGAGAGAGAGGGAGAGAGAGAGAGCGTGTCTGTGTGTGTGTGTGTGTGTGTGTGTGTGTGTGTGTGTCTGTCTGTGTGTGTGTGTGTGTTTTTATGAATGAAGTGAGTCACTGCCGATGTGTCATAGGCCCGACGTCTTTATAAAGGAAGTTTTAAACAAGCCTAAACACTTCACTGCGCGCAAAAATTGGACTTACCACACTCGCATCCCTCTCTCTGCATTTCTGTTGCCTCTCTCTCTCTCCAAACTGTAGTGTCTCTCTGCCTTCAGCACTCCATAAAGACTACAGGGACTCATCTTTAACTTTACCAAAGACAGAAAGTTTGATTACTTTTACCGTTCCTCTTCTGTGTGAGTGCTGCAGTCATCACTCTCTCATTCATCCTCTCTCGTCCTGACAACTTTCCTCCTCACTCTGACTGAAGAGTGCGAAGAAGAAACCGGAGCACGTGACAATTTCCGGAGTTCAATTTATTTATTAATTTTCTATTTATTTATTTATCTACCATTTGTTTGCTGGTTTTATCCCTTGGATCGGAACCAAATATGAAATGTAAGTGGTTTTATGAGTGTGTTTTCTTATTTTTTTATTTATTCAGCTTTGCTAGTTATATATTATTTATAAATGTTAATTTGACTGTTGCCATATATTACTTATAGGCTTTGTTACAGGCTAAATATATTATATTCTAAACAATTGACCCACAAATGGACAACTTTATTCTCTTGTAATAACGTGCAAATGTTACACCAGGACATGGAGATGTTCCTGCAGTGTTATTTTGGCTGCAATTCTTGTGGTTCACCTGTAATTATCAAGCATTCATCATTTCAACACCACTGTGGTTCCCTTTTAATATTTAGTCTACCTTGTATTTGAACTTGAAAGGAAAAAGAATGAATGAGCTTACTGTTAGAGAGTTGCCTTGGCTGGGTCTATATAATTTATACCACCAACTCACGTACCTATCCAGTTGCAGGTGTGACAATCAGCAGCATTCATTGCAGTTGCTTATGGTAAAGGGGTGATTGTTATATTCAGTGTCAAAGCCGGCGTTTTAATGATTTAATGTGTAAACATGACTGTGACACTGACGCTCTTAAGGATCCCTCTGTCAAGTCTGGAGCTATTGTTTACATCATGGTGCAGCATCTTCCCTCTGACAGCCGCGGCCTGAGGTCATTATCGTTATGGCGAGATGACAGCGCCTCTCCGCTAATTGCTTCCGTTTTGTTCCACCCCTGCAGTGTTGCTCGACTCCTCCTCGTCGCTCCTCTTCTCGCTGCTATTGGCTCATCTGCCCGTGTTCACGACTGCCTCTCCGTTACCACCGCGGCGGCCCACCGACATGGACAAACTGTCCAATCAGACCAAAAATCTAATGAAGCTCACCCAAGAACTGCTGGTAAGTAAAGATGTTGTCGCTGCGATTGCCAATCACAGCTATTGATTGGAGAGGCTAATGAGGCTGATTGAATTGTCAGCATGAAGGTGGAAGAGGATGCACAACCTGTCTTGATTGATCTTTGCCTAATTTGATTACGGTGTTAATGTTACCTTTCAGTTTGGGTACTACAGCACTAACTTTGTACCCTGCACACACAGGTGAGCTCAGGTGTTCAGTTTGACCTGAGCTGCTTTCATTGGTGACAGATTGGCTGTAAGCTTAGTTTAGGGCAGCAAGAGGTGAGATTTAACCAAGTGATCTGACTTTTAATCCACACTGGACTGGAGGGGAGGGCTGACTCAGCCACCTCCCGGTAGTGGCAGGAGGATTGGGGGACCGGCCAGTGAAGGTGCAATGAAATCAATATGGTGTATAGAATTTGTTAGAATAAACACACATGTACAGCGATTGTCTTGCAGAATGCATGATGGAGTCAAGAGGCTGGAGAAACAAAACATAAAACTAATTCAGACCTGCATATCAACACCTGCCTCCATTCGTGAAATGAAATAGGCCTGTTTACATAGAAACATGTTTATGTTCTGCAGCTAGACTGTGGAAGCAAGGATGGAGTCGAAGGAGGGTTTTTTTCTCTGGTTAAATGGGCACCGTTCTGACAATGCTGGCTCCAAATTTTAATTAGTTGACAGTCAAATAGGAATGTAAGATTTAAGAGCTCGGCCAACATTTGGTTTCAGCTGTTGATCGTGTATCAACAGCGTTTTACAGGTGAGAAGAAAGCGGGATCATATCTGTGGATCTTCGGTTACACACGGCTGATTAGATTCTATTTTTGCAGTGTGTGTGTGTGTGTGTGTGTGTATGGGTGGGTGTGTGCTTGTTGCTTTAAAACAATGTTACAAGCCATTGTGTAGCAGAAGTCTGAACCTGGGGTCCAGATGTGAACAACCCAGCATTATCAAAGAGTGATAGGGACAGTAGACGACAGTGTTCAGTAACATGGACGGTTTATTTTTAATTAGTTTTCCTTATTGTGTGGAATTCCACTAAAGAGAGGAGAAAGTTAGGAAAGATAAATAGAACGGGAATCCATGGAAAGTCCCTGCAAAATAAGCAATGAAACTGATGCTTTAGGAGAGAAAAATGTGTGTCCACACATTGGTCTATATAAGTTTTCTGACGCAACTGTGTGTGTGTGTGTGTGTGTGTGTGTGTGTGTGTGTGTGTGTGTGTGTGTGTGTGTCTGTGCGCACCCATATTTGTGTGTATTTGCATGCATATGGGTGCAACTGTATGTGTGCATGCATTTGTGAATGCATTTTTGTGGCTGTGTGTGTCTGTGTGTGTGTGTGTGTGTGTGTGTGCGTGTGTGTGTGTGTGTGTGTGTGTGTGTGTGCATGTGCATTGAGGGTTCTGTAAATAGTCATGGTTGTGTAGGTGCGGTGTTTACTGTTTTGCTTTCAGTCGCCACAGCAAAGTGACTTGATAAAAATCAAAAAGATTCATCACATTCCAGTATTTGCATTCAGGAAAAAAAGGTTGGATGCGAGGGTTCTGTCGGGTGAGGTCATGATCTGTGATGGAGAGAGCAAGAAAAGGAGAATAAGAGGGAGAATTAAAGGCTGAGAAAGATGGAACAAAAACCACAAGAGATGAAGAGATCAGAGAGCCAACTATAGATGACAAGTCAGTGGTGTATGTGTGTACATGCATGCACATGTGCACGAGATATTGCATGTGCTTGTGCACCTGGTCAGAGACACAGAGAGGGGGAGAGAGAAGAGGGTAAGGAAGCAAGGGATGGAAGAGGACAAAAGCTACAGAGACATAACATTGGACCACAAACAAGTGCGCTCTTACAAAAGGCTGATAGAGAGACATCCGAGACAATGAGGCACATTCATCACTACATCAACACAAACAACTGGAGGCAAACAGGAGGTCACGGAAAACACTGCATAGCAGTTTGAGGAAGCATGAAGCGCACACACAACCTGTTTACACACACCATTATCAGCACTTATCATCCCACTGTTGTTATGGTCCTCCACTGATTAGATATGACGCATGCCACACCAGGCATCTCCACGTATACCCATGCATTACTGAATCAGGCATCTTTAGTACTACAATGAAACAGCACAGCTGCTTTTGTAAAGGAACATTTAATTAACCTGCAGTCAGGTTGTTATCCCCCTCTGGTGGTCACCATGAGAACCACACCTGCCGTCTGGACGTAGTTTATAACACAACTCGAGCTGGGCAGCGGTACTGCGTCATTCCCTCTTTTTATAGCTGTGACCCTGGAGTTTCCCTACGGTCCTGTGTTGTCTGTGGAGCTTTCTTAGTCATTGCATATGTTGTTATCCTGGCTCCATGTAGAAAACATCCTGTGGGTTCAGGTCATTTGCACTTATTGTTGACATTCGGGGAGGCTGAATGTGGGTGAACTCACACTGACCCCATCAACCACACTCCCCTCAGTGAGAGCTACTGTCTCCAAGCACAGAAAACAGTCATTCGACGGAGGTGCTGGACTAATACTTTCCTCATGTTGCCGTGACTTGTCTCAGGATGAGTTAAATTGCACCGATGCAAATTACTAACGGGCTGCTTTGCGTCTTGTTTTCTCTTTCAGAGGGAGCATGCATTCGACTCAGATGTGGAGCCTCACAGGTTCAGGTCTCTGCCAGAAATGAGCAACAGATCAGCCAATGACCTCAACAATCTTGAGGTAATGCCCTGGTATTTGTATTCTGTGTGTGTGTGTGTGTGTGTGTGTGTGTGTGTGTGTGTGTGTGTGTGTGTGTGTGAGTGTGCATGTGAGGGTAGAGGGGCTTGTCTTGTTGCTATACACACAGTCACCTCTTGCCACACCCATGCTAAGTCTCTAAGTGTGTCTGTGCTCTTTCCAGCTGAAGCCCACACTCTCACAGCTGCATGCTGACCTGAAGCTGTACGAGCACCACTTTGAGTGGCTGAACAAGGTTTCAAAGAAGCACCACCACCCTGCACTGCCCAAGCTGGTGGAGATGATCAGAGAAATGAAAGCTCTCATCAATCTGCTGCACCGACAGGTAAAGAGTCATTAATTAGATTCTCTGGCTTCCTCAATGTTTAATTTGACGTTTGTCTGTTACGGTTTGGGCTTAATTAAATCAATTGTTTTTATAATCTGTCATTTCCACTACAGATGCTGAGAGTTGAAGCACCAAGGCTGACTCAGGTGACCCCCTCCCTCCCCCCTCACCTCCCATATCAGTTCGATGTCCTGCAGTCCAGCCACGAGCTCCTTCAACACTTCAAGCTCTTCTGTGACTGGGCTTACCGAGCATTCATCAGCCTCAAGCCGAAGGTCTCCGCGGTACAATGACGATCCAAGCTCATTCGTTTTCTTCCTCTTCGCTACACGGCGGCATAGCCAGTGAGGACACAAGGAGCCCCGCCACATCCAAATGGGAATTAGGACCCTAGCATCCCTCAACAGCATCCCTTCAAGGGCCAAATGTCAACCAATGACACTTGTGTTGAAGAACGTGTTTCCATCACAGCCAATACGAATGTGCTATACTGCAGCCAGTGCAACCATCAAACTGCCAGTTTAACTATATGATAATCATGTCACAATTCCCCAAACTGTCTCCTAAAGGCCTTGTTCATGACCATGTTATTTATATATTTATTTATTTATTGATTGTTGGTAATTTATTTAATTGTATTTATTTGAAGTCGTAATGTGTCACTCTCATCTTTGTTCCTGTATTAACGTGAATTGATTTGCCCACATCTCTGTAATCTTTCTTTTTGTATTGTGTCTCACTGATCCTCATGAATAACACGGTAGCACTTCCTTACTTTTGTTTAAATTAACTTAATCTACTTTGCATTCGTGTTTTTCTTTAGACTATACTTCTTCCTGTAGATGTAGCAGAAATACGGGACAGCCAACGTTTTCACTCTCTCTCTCACTTACAGTGCCTTTAAATTAAACATTTTAGAAGACGCTAATGTCAGCTTATAATCATGTTAAACGTGCCATGTCTTAACATATCCATTTAAATTAATTGTATTTATGTGATAATGTCAAATGGTAGCCGAAGAGAAGTGTAAACTTTCTTTGCTACCTTTTGTTAACGTCTCTATTGTTGTTGCCTCTTTCTCGTGTTCTGCATGAGGAGGCATATTTAACGTTGTGGTAAAGTTGTATGAATTTGCCCTGTTGCTGAGCACTGATGGACCTGATTAGATTCTTTGCACAAACTTGTTAGGATTAGCCGCTTGGATGAGTGAGATGGCTGATTTTGAACCTGGGCTTTAGGGTAGAAAGAGTGTTTCTGTTAGTTTAACACCCAAAGCCTTAAGATACTATGTATTGTGACACTATGTTCTTAGTGTGTACATAAGTGTAATGTAAACTGTTGTATACAGTGCTTTTGTGGATTATGTTGTATTTTTACAATATAATGTAGATTACTTTACCAACTTTATCACTATATTTTTTTCATTCCTATTCTAGTATTTTTTACAGTCTTGACTATTTATTTTAGTAACTTGGTGGAACTATTTATTTTGTGCTGCAGTGGAGCAAGTCTCCTATCTTTTTGTACTTTTATACAGTTTCTATTCTTATTTACTAATATTATACCATCATGTTTAAATTATTGTTGTCACATTAGGATGCCTCTTCCACACACTGATTGGCCTCAATGTGAAATATGTGCCTTGGTGAAATAAATACTAAAGAATGTGCACAATGGATTTGATTTTATATTATTTAAAACCATGATCCACCTACCCTGTCAACAATGTGACAATTGGAAGTGAGGGCAGAAACACACACACACATACTACATTACCCAGAAGTCTGTGCAACATAGTCCCAAATATAACGGACTCATATTGATTGTAAATAAAACGTTATAAATTAAATATAAGATATTTAAAATGTTGGCGTTTCGACGCATCACTTGATTTCCCTCAAACGTGAAGCCTCAGAAATAAGTGAGGTTTAAAAACGTCAATCTGTCTGTTGAAGCTCTCAGCCAATGGCAGGAGCGCATCTATCGGAGCCACCAGCCAATCACCGTCGCTGTTCTTAGAAGGCGGATTGGGGTGGAGAACTGCTGTTAGTTTGCGCTGTGTTTATTGTTAAGGTTGTGTGGATTAGCACTGCGGTGCCCACTTCATTTTCACAATATCAACAGTTTAGCTTTAACCCGTTACAGATGCGCGGTGAGTAACGTTTCGGGCTGCAGCCACTCACGTCCCGAGCGAGCAGTTTAACGACGATATTCTGCATAGACGGCGGCTAGATTAGCTTTAAATTAAGGCCAGTAGCTGATTTTGTTGATAGTGTGGACCCTGATGTGTGCGGTGCGTGCTGTGCGTCTGTGTGCACGGCTTTTCGGTCACGTTGGGCTACACTCATACAGCAGCCTCACGTGTAAGACAGCTGCAACCTCTGCGTCTGTTGAGCCGGTCCGCACCGCACTGCGGGGACCGGCAGCGGACTGCCAGAGGAAAGTCAGCGGGGAGGGGGACTAGCTTCATTAGCAGGAGGAGGAGAGGGGAGAGGGGAGGACTTAAAGGGGACCTTCTCCAAGTTAACAAGTTGTAATACTGTATTTATTTACATTTCCCTTTTAATAGACCTGTCCTGAGCTGTCAACTTTGGGGATGACAGCTGTTGTTTCCAGTGGCTGACAGGGAATATCATTTATGAAAGACATGGAGGGAAACACATGAATGAAGGAAAGGTGGGAGAAAAACCATGATACTGCACCGGAAGTGATCCACGCCTGCTGCCAAGGAACACCCTAATGGCGAACTCGGTGGCCTTAGTGGTCCAAGCAGAACTTCTACCGCCTCAGTCCGCCCCCTCCCTCTCGAGTTTCCCATCTCTTCTCGGTTCGGGAGAGGATGTTGAAGACGACAGGCGGGAGCTGGTGGAGGGGGACAAGGGAATAGTAGAGGGGGAAGAAGAGGTGGTGCTGGACATGGTGACGTCGTCGGTGTCGGGTCAACCCCAGCAGCCCGAGCAGTCGGACCATCCCTTCCAGTGTATGGACTGTGGGAAGAGCTTCAAGTGGTCATCCAGGCTGACCCACCACCAGCGGAGCCACAACAATGAGAGACCGTACCGCTGCAACCTCTGCCCCAAGGCCTTCAAGGGCTCCTCCGCACTTCTCTACCATCAACGGTAACCATCATTAGCATCTCTTCACCTTTTTTATATAATTATAACACTGATATAACAGAGTCCTGAAGCTGTTATTGTCGCTTCATAGATTGAAGTGAACAGGAGATAGAAGCATAAGTGTCCTGGAATCTGAAAGCAGTAAAGGATCATGTCAAATTAATAATCATAACTTTTAATAAAAACATCTATGGTGCCATACAACACATCACAAGAAAAAGTGTTGCAGTGTATTTTTTATATTTAGTATCAAACTTACGTCTCACCATGTATGTACAATGAATTGTTGTATCCTCCTCAATAGTTGGGTTTCCTTTGCAGGTCTCACTCGGGGGAGAAGCCGTACAAATGTCTGGAGTGTGGCAAAGCCTTCAAGCGCTCCTCTCTGCTCCAGGTGAGGTGTCACACCAAGACATTTCATAAACAAGGAAACGCTTACAAATGAGCAAGAGATTTCACGTCTGTGTCTCCTTCCATCTCCAGGTCCATCAGAGTGTCCACACTGGAGTGCGTACCTTCTTGTGCCCCTATTGCCCTCTGACCTTTAAGTGGAGCTCTCATTACCAGTATCACCTGCGCCAGCATACTGGAGAGTGTCCTTACCCCTGTGACACTTGCCCCAAGGCCTTCAAGAACTCCAGCAGCCTGCGGCGACACAAGAATGTGCACCTTGGTCTCAAGCCGTACACCTGCTCCGTGTGCAACAAATCCTTCACTCAGTCCACCAACCTGAGGCAACACATGCGCATCCACACGGGCGAGAGGCCTTACGTCTGCTGCGAGTGTGGGCGGAGCTTCACGCATTCGTCAAACTTGGCCCTGCACAAGCACTCGCACGCCAACCTCGATGCAGGAGGGAAGGAGGAAAAGAGGGGAGAGGATGCGAGGAAGGGAAATGAGGTAGTGGAGGTGGTGGTCGGGTCGGAGGAAGTGACGTCGTCCATGTTGACGGACATGGTGGGATTTGTCAGCCAAGAGGGAACTGATGGAGTCGGGGTGGGGATGGAAGAAGTGTTCCTGTCCACCACCCCGTCCGGGCAGAATCAAAGCCTTCTCCCACAGCTCACGCTCACCTCCTTAGGGGAGGGCGTGTGTTCCTCTCGGGCCATCGGAACAGAGGTCCACCTGAGCACACACACCGGGGCCAGCCTGCTGCTGTACAGCTGCGGCAGCTGCAGCCACACCTTTGGCACGCGAACGGATCTCGAGGAGCACCAGGTCATCCACATGGCTCCGGAAGGACACGAGGCGGACGGAGAGCCGGGGCCCGGAGCAGGGATGGAGGTCGGGGACGGGCTGGTGGGAGCTGGGCACCTGCTGGCCGATTTTGAGGAGGTGGTAGAGACTACCACAGTGGCGGAAAACGGACACACGGCAGAGGTGCTCCTTGGTCTGACAGAGGGAGTGGATGGAAACAATACAGTAAGTGATTGGATCAAATGGATTAATGTGAGAAAAGAAGAACAAATCTGAGAAAAAAACTTCCACAATAGAATGTCTAGTGATTCTCGTAGCCTGGCTCCAGATCTCTGAATCACTGCCCACAGCTCAAATCTGTTTAGAAAACTCAAATTTCTTGGTTAGAGAAACCCTTGACCAACTAGAAGTTATAAGGTTATTATAAATGGAAACTTAATTTCCCGACATAACTACCAGCATTTATGAAAAATACACAAAAATGGTGATGATATTTCCAAATCTGCATATTTCTTTTATCAATCAGACAGATGTTGAATTAGATGTTCCTGCAACTGCTTCCACTACAGCTTTTGTGTGAATAAAAAATTCAGATATTGTAACGCCTCATAAACTCCTCAAGCTAAATGAATGAATAGCAACACAATGTCAATTCAGACTATAAGTTGTATGTCGTACCGTATATCTGCTGTTTGGCATGGAACAGAATGACTCCTCCTGGAGATCAACAGATAACCGCTTATTCGTCACATAAATAATTGATGTATAAAAAAAACTTGACCCACCCTATACAGTGCTTGAGTCTGATCTGAAGATACATTTTATTTATATGTTTAACTTCCTTTGGTTTGTCCTCAGAATGTGGGAACCACCCAGGCCCAGTTTGACCTGCTGCAGAGCTTCACTGAGGTGACTCAGAGCTCGGAGAGCGTTCAGCCAGAGCCCAGAACCACATGGGCAGGGCTGTCGTGTGGCTACTGCAATAAGACCTTCAAGACCAGCGGAGGCCTCAATAGACATGTGTCACTGGTGAGGAGGATTGTTATGATTGCTTCGCTACTCACACCGGTATGCAAATTACAGCACCGCGCTGTATAGCATGTCGATGTATCCATCCGTTCAAAAGTTTGGGGTCATTGAGAAAAAAGGAAAAAAAGCATTTTTTTTCTCCAATGAAAATGACATTAAATTAATCTGAAATACAGTCTCTACATAGTTAATGTGGTAAATGACAATTCTCTGTTTTTTAATGAAATATCTACAGAGGTGTATAGAGGCCCATCTCCAGTTCTCTAGTGGTTCATTGTGTTATCGCCTTAGAAGACTAGAAGAGGGGTAGAACCCCTTGAAACCCCTTTTTTAATACATTTTTATTTTGCATTTTCCACAAACAGATTATTCCTTGACATTGAAACCCATTTTATGTGAGCGCAGCTGAAAACAGTTATGCTGGGGAGAGAAGCTCTAAAACTGGCCTTCCTTTGAGCGACAAGTTTGAAGAACAACATTAATATTTCAAACGAAAATCATTATTTCTAACCTTGTCAATGTCTTGACTATATTTTGTATTAATCTTGTATTCATTTAATAAATAATAGTGTGAGTTTTCGTGGAAAACACAACATTTTCTCGGTGACCCCAAACTTTTGAACGGTAGTGTATCCATCCGTGAATAAATTGACCCGTTTGTGTTCCGCTTCCGTTTGGTCCAGATCCACTCTCTATCATCGCAGTCCCGCTCGCAGTTCAGCTGCTCGGCCTGCGACCGCTCCTTCCCCCTGCTCTCCTCGCTCCTCACCCACCAACACTCCCACACGCCGGAGCAACGTCTCCTGGCCGAGGCGGAGGCCGAGATAGTGTGCCCTCCCTCCTTCTCCCTGTCTCTCCCCCTCCCCTCCTCTCCTAGCCAGGCCGACAAGCAGCAGGAAGGCCACAGGGAGATCCACGTCAACATCATCACCGTCGGGGAGGAGCCGGAGGAACAACCGGCCAAACCCACCAAAGCCCCCAAAAAGACCGCGGCCGGCAAGACCGCTCTTGCTGGAGGTAAAGACATTTTTATAGTAGAGCGAGAAACACACAGACAATGGAGACGTAACTGAACAATAGAGAATATGCCCAGCGAGTGACCTCACTGCAAAGACACTGTCTATATTTTATACACTGTCTATATTTTATTTTATTTTATTTTACACTGCTGTATTATATATATACATATATATTTTATTTTGTATTTTATAATTCACTTTGTATAGTTTGTGCACAGTCACTGTTTCTTTCTTTCTTATATTTATATTTTATTTGTGTGTGTGTTTAGTTTATTGGTGATACTGTGTCCACAAATTTCCCCTTGGGGATTAATAAAGTATATTTCTATTCTATTCTAGTATCAAAGTGGTTGTTTGATGCAAAACAACCAGGGAACTTGACTTTATCTTATCTAAAATGACTTTGATATCTACTTACAATGGCTACGAGTCAACCAACAGTGTTTTAAATGTATTATATGTCATTTTTTATTTCAATGTATCAGAAATGTGACCCTCTGTTTCACTCACTTTGATACAGAGAGACCGTACCGCTGTTCAGAGTGCGGGAAAGCCTTCAAAGGCTCTTCGGGGCTGAAGTATCACATGAGGGATCACACCGGGGAACGGCCCTACCGCTGCACCGAGTGTGGGAAGAGCTTCAAGAGGTCGTCTCTGCTGTCGATCCATCAGAGGGTAAGGCTTCTGTTCCAGGAAACGTAAACACAAGTCAAGTGTCAAATGAGAGACGCATCAATCGGGAGCGCCGTTTGAGTATGTATGTCACCTCAGAAATGAAGATTTCTCTCGTGGACAGGTACGCCGGCTGTCTCGTACGGTTCACATCCCAGCTGTGAATACCATATGAGATAGACAACATTTTAAAAAGCAATTAAAAATCCCTTTGATGAAATAACACTGTCGTACACACGCTCTTATGACAAAGTGGCTGTTATCACACTTAATGTGTAACGGTTGTAACTGGGCTTTACATATTTATGTTTCCTTGGGTTGCGTTCAGATTTTATCGGAACAGACAAAGAAATGGGAAAACTGGATTTTATTCCATTCTTTTAAGTTTCACTACCTAGAATGAACAGTTAAAAACGGTATTTCTCCAACACTTCCACTTTACCCAGGTGCACACGGGCGTCCGGGCGTTCCAGTGCCCTCACTGCCCTCTCACTTTCAAATGGAGCTCTCACTATCAGTACCACTTGCGGCAGCACACGGGCGAGAGGCCGTACGTGTGTAAGGAGTGTGGCAAGTCCTTCAAGAACACCAGCTGCCTGCGCAGACACAGTCAGATGCACTCCGGACTGCGGCCGCATACCTGCTCCATCTGCTCAAAGTCTTTCTCCCAGACGTCCAACCTCAAACAGGTCAGGACGCTCGGTGCACATTCAGCTGCCAACTTGTGTCGATTATTCGCTTTTTTTTGCACAGTTTATCTTTTTTTTAATCTCAACTGCTCTTTATTTGTCTCCCCTCTTTTGCTATTTCTTTTTGAGCAGCATGAACGCACCCATTCTGGCGAGAGACCCTTCCAGTGCACACACTGCAATAAAAGCTTTACACACTCCTCCAACCTCCAGCTCCACCTTCGCACACACTCCACAAGCAAGGACTTCAAATGCCCCTACTGCTCCAAGGAGTTTGTCATGCACTCCTATTTGCAGAGGCACATCCGTACCCATGGCAGTGGCGTTCCCCTGCCCTGCCCTGGTGGTGGAGGTAAAGACGGAGTGGCTGTAAACGCCAGTGTCGGGGGAGTAACCACCGCAACAACGCTGCTCAACCCCATCACCTTGGAAACCTCAGGAAACCATGGCAGCCTGATTGTGTCCCAACCAGCACTTAATATCCCCCCCAACACCTCCCAGAACTACTTTATGATTCAGACAGCCAGCGGCCTGCAGCTCATTCCTCTGTCATCCCCTCCGCCAGCTCCTCCTCCACCTCCGCCACCGCCACCACCACCTTTGTCCCAGCCCCAAAACTTCTTCCTCCTCCAGTGCCCCTCCACTAATGGCAGCCAGTCCAGCTTGATCCTCGTCCCCACAGCCAACCATCATCCGGCAGCTCCAGAGCCTCAGAGCCTCCCCGTGCTTCAGGCTATCCAAGCGCTCCAGCCCGTCCTCAACCAGACGCAGACTCGGATGTCCCACTTTCCGGCCATTTCGCAGCAGCAGCAACAGCCGGCCAGGTTCATATTCACCAACAATAATAACACTCCTGTTGTCATGTCATCGCGCTCTCTCACAGCCAACCCCCTACTGACCAAGCCCATTTTAGGGAAAAGCACGCGGACTGCTCGGGGCAGGCGGGGGCGCAAACCAAAAGCTAGCCTTCCGATGTCTGCGGCAGCGCCGGTCTGTCAGACGGCAGGTGGCGCTCCGTCTGGACTGAGCGGTCATGTGACCGGCGGCCGACAGGCCGTTGCATTCCTGTCTTCGGTATCGACGGCGTCCCACTGTCCCCCGTCAACATCTTGCACTGCTGTCCCAATCCTTCCATCTTCCACCACTGTCGCCCCCACCGTGGACACCTCAGGATCCTCATCAACTGTTACCATGGTTACACCAGCCACTGCAGTACCGTCAGTTTCTTCCCCGGACCCTGCTTCTCTGGAAGCTCACACCACAGTGGGGCAAATAAGGACAGGGGATACCATGACAGGGGAACAGTTTGTGTTGTGTTTTGATAATGAAGGGCGGGCCAAAGAGGGGATGAACGTGGAGGCGGGCGGGCACTCGTACGTGTTGCAGTTCCAAAGGGATGCGACAGAAGAGGCAGGAGATGGAGTGGTGGGCGGGGAGGGGAAATCACTTGTGTTACAGTTCAAGACGGATGAGCAAGGTGAAGGAGCGAAGGGGGAGGATAAGGGCGGGATGATGTCACTTATGCACGAATGGGATGGAGAAAAGCAGGGGCAGAGGGGGATTGGAGAGGAAGGAAGCCAGGGAGAGTCGTATGTCCTCCATTTCCATACTGAGGCACAGGACGGAGGTCCATCCAGCACGACCTTCAGCCAAGGGCAAGAAAGCAGCCTGCAGCTCTCCTGCACACCCACCCAAAGTCTGGTGCCACTGGATGGGCAGGAGGTCGTGTTTGAACTCGGGGGTGAGAACAAGATGGAGCAGGAAACTGAAGACGGCATGCAGATGATCGCCCTGATAGAAGGTGAAGGGGGAATGATGGGAGAAGACGGTGCTGGTTGCAATTCTGCGAGTGGGAGGGTGGAGGAGGGTGGAGGAGCCATGGAAGGCATATTTCAACTGGGAAACGGAGAGGAAATTGTCATAATCGAGGTCAGCACTAGTAGTTTAAGTGGAGGGGATGGAGAGATCTCACTAAGTAGCGAGGTGAAGTACGAAAGTTTAACAGTCGAGCCAAATGAGAAGTGTGTCAAGGACCTCGGCTCTGCAGCCGGTACAGAGGCACGGACATCAACTGAGGACACGATGAGAAACGGACCTATACCCAACTCTAAAGAGATGCAGTTCTGAGAGTCTGCATGTTAGAGAGAGAGTGGTGAGTGAGTGACTGCCTCACTGTTTGTGGGCTCGGTGTGTTAGCACTTTAGTTTGCGTTTTCTCCTGGAGCTGAGGGGGAACATGCAGGTAGAGGAGTACTGTATCGTTATCCCATGGTGCCACATACTAGAAATGTTATACATTTAAATAGGCTCTACATGGACCTACATGAAATATTCTAAAATATAATACTTTCAATGATAGGCTACTGTGATTGGCAGTAAATAAGTATTTTGTGAATAAATGTTGTACATGACCCACTTTCTTTACATGTCAATAGTAAATAGAAGTTAATATTAATAAATCTGCCAATACCTTTCATCATTTGTTTCTTAATCTCGCTTTGTGTTGTGTTGTCGGTGAACACGCAAAGGTCATCGCGTGTGGAGCGCTGTGTGCGCCGTTACGTTGCGGAAGCCTTTACGCAGTACGCGGTGCCCTTACGCAAACAGCGTAGCTCGACACGTTGAAAGCGTGAAACGGGACCTCAACCAGACTACCGGTGTAGTCTGAATCCCTCTGCGCGAGAACCGGCTCGTGTCCACCGATGAAACGTGTAAAGGCTGCGAGAGACTTTGCCACAACACCGAGGGACACGTTCACAGCTTTGTGTTCAGTTTAATGCGCGCAGCCGGACGGAGAAGGTAAGCGGACACGCGGGTTAGCGCACGAGCTGGAGTCTAAATGTGTCGGCAGGAAGCGACAACCATATAAGGGGCTGAACACGGTCGTTTCGCTTTCGACTAACGTTGCCTTCTGGTCGTCCCCGTTAACCGTGCAGATACAAAACAATCTGGACTGAGTGATGGGCACACATGCCATGCATCCTCCATAATCCCCATCTGTCTTTGTTTGGAGCCAGTCTGGCTGTGATTGGTACACCGTCTGACTCGTTGAAGGCAAAGTAGTACGCGAAGAGACATTTTCACCCATTTCCACTGCAGCCTTGGTGTCATCGTATCGATAACACAGTCGGGGCTATATGTTATGTGCGGGATTGTAGTATCAAACATCCCCAAAATGCATTTCGCTGACAACCTTCTGCCCATGTCCTCCTCGTGTGTGTGCTTGTGTAGGGTCCTGCGCACACCGTGTGGATGTGTGTAGAAACACTGGTGCGCCAGTCCTGCTGTTGGAGCTCAAACCCTAAACATGGTGAGGCTGGAGCTGGACCAGGTGGTGATGAGGAGGATGAAGGAAGACGATATAGAGATGGTCAAAGCCCTCATCAAGGTTGGTGCACGTGTTAGATGGTCTCATGGTGGGGGGAATCCATCCCTGTGGTGCTCGTGCTAACGTGTTGTAACTTGCCCCTCTCTCCAGGAGGGCTGCGAGGGCACAGAGAACCGCCTCATCCTTCACGTCGTCACTCGGCCGCTCTGCCTCTTCATCCTGGCCGTTTGCTCTTCGATGCTGCGCTGCCTCGTGCATTCCTTCATCCTGGCCCTGGCTATTCCCGTCTTCCTGCTAATTATCTTTCTCAAAATCACCATGCCGCGGTCCACGGGGGTTCTGGGCAGCAGCCGGCCCTCCTGGGACTATGTGGGTAGCAGCTACAGAGGGACTCAGGATGAGCCACTGCTGAACCCGTACTGCAGGATCAGTGGCAAGACACCCGGGACTAGAAAGGTCAGTCGACTCGTGCGCTCGACTGTATTTGGTGCAGTTTCCTTTTCTTTCTATAATGTTGCAGCCAAATAATCCTATTCTTGTATTGCTCAGCCAAGGCGCCGAATCACACCCAAAGACAAGGACAAAGACCTGTCAACAGAGAATGTCACGCCGGAGAGGGAGCGGGAGGCCGGGCAGGTCTGGGTGTCGGAATGCGACGGCGAGATCCTCGGCTGCCTCTTCAGGGAAAGCGAGAAGCGAGCCAACGTCCGGAGGATCTGCAGATTGGTGACGGGCTGCTGGTACCGCAGGGAGGGTCTGGGCCGGCTGCTTGTCCAGAGCCTGGAGCGGAGAGAGAGGGAGGCCGGCGCACACAGAGTGTACACTCACGTCCCTTACCCGTCCAAACTGGGGGAAGCCTTTTTCAGGAAGTTGGGCTATCAGCAATTTGGGGAGGGGACTGATGAAAAAGAAGATGAGGAGGAGAGGAAGCTCGAGCCTCCACAGAGAGGCTTTCTGGGATACCCCATCACCAAAGTGTTTTACAAAGACCTGTGATTGAGTGAAGATGGACCCATGGAGAGGAACGGGCGGCGTTGGAGTGGCTAAAAGTAAAGAAGCCATAACACAAGTTACCATGGCTGAACATGTTTGGATGTTTCTTTAAACTGATCATTTATTGAATATTTATGTTATTTATGCCAGTATTTATTTATTTTGTTTTTGTTCTGTTTGTTGTAATTACATTTTTAGCTTTTCATCAAATAAGTACCATCTCTCCATTCTTTTAAAACGGATAGTTATGTAAAACACCATGAAGCCACAAACATGCAGTTCTCGTCTTTTATAAGGAAATAAAATATTTATGTAAATTGAGTGTTTCCTTAATGTGGTTAATGTGGTTCTTTAAATGTATTTGTTAAAGTGTCCACACTGAATTGTGTGTGTATGTGTGTGTGTAATTGCACACATTTGTGTGTGAACACATACAGATTGTCAAATAAGATATGCATAACATATCTAAATATATTTAATATATTAATATAATTAACTTAAATATGAATGGCTGCTATATTCATTTATAATAAAAGTAACGATTAGCTGCAGCCCTACAATGTTGAAGAAATATATTTTTCAAAATCTCACATTTAAATCTACTTTGATGCCCGTTTTTCAAAACTAATTTGTAATGCAGATTGAATCACATTACATACACCAGCATGTGTGTGTGGTTTGCAGGTGACTGGCGGTTTATGTGACTAAGTGGGGAAAGGCACACAGCCCCATTCTGAGGCTAACCTTCATATGGTGAGCAGCTCACACACGCATCTACCTCAGGCCATGTCTGTGTAGCATCAGTGCGCCACAGATAAACACCACAGGATGTTTGTGCTGTGCTAGTGTGTGTGAGAAGGAGGCATATCACACCTGATGTACAGACGCACACAGACCAACTGTATACTCACTGCAACGCAATCATGCAAGCTGCAGTGGAAAAGCACTGTCCTTTAATTAACTTTGATGAAAAAGCTGAGACACCCAGTAACATAACAGTGTTGTTACATGCACGCGTAAGTGCGGTCAGCTCGTTTCACCTCGTGAAAGCTGTACTTCACTTCTTTGGTCATCATGGGGTTGTTTCTTCATGACTGTCAAAGAGCAGACACCTGTTGGCTGTGCCTCTACCCGCCCGATCTGGAGCTATTATTGTTGTCAGGAAACAGATGTGAGTTCACACACTGGAAAGAAAGTCTGTTTGTGACTGTGGTCGTGTGCGTCTGCACGGTATGGCTGTGTGTGAGTGTTTTTGTGCGCGTGTGCAGGGTGTGGGCGGGTGGGTTTTGGAAAGTATGACTTGGCATTTCCTACACCCGGTTACTGCCCCTGACGTTGGGTTAAATGCACAGCCGTGTCTGGCCATACTGTACTACTACACACACACACCAGAGGGGTGGTAGTGCACGTGAGCGTTCATGTGTGCCTATGAGATGACCTTGGTCAACTGTGGTCAAACCCAGTGAGCTGGGTGGGAAGTGGTTTCGTATAGCTTGGCATTTGATCGCCTCTTGAAGTCGAGAACAGACCCATGCACGCAGGATCAAATGTGCAGAGACATTAGGCTTAGTGCACCGTCAGAGTAATGCAATATGATGTGAGGTCGCTCAGAGCACGCACACACACACACACACACACATGAATCACTTAAAGTGTTGGGGCACCATACAATCATAGGATGAATTAGATAAATTAGTTCCAGATGATGTATAACATATCTGTTAATGGCATTCTCGTACAGATGGCTAACACATACACACGTGCGCACGTACACCGACAGAGGAGCTCCAAAAACAGCCACCCTGGGAAACGGTGAATTCCCCAAACCACAGAGTGCATGAGAGGGTGAGGGGAGTCATGGGAAAGCAGGATGCCTGCATGCAGTGCCACCGAGTGAGCCGACCGGGCTGCAGCTGAAACAGACAGAGCAAAGAAAAGACGAGAGCAGAATAATACGCGTCCTGATTTGACGAGGGAGAGCGACAGCATCTCACGGTTGGAAGGCCGATGAGTGAGATTTATCCGCTGCGGTCGGTCAGCCGGGCGTTCCAACACACGCGTAGGGGTGAGGGAGGTCGAGTACAATTCTGCTCTCAGCCTGACACAGTTTGGGAAAACCCAGATCAGAGGACGAAGTAGGTGTCCGGGCCTTCGAGGTCAGGCAACGCCTAAGGCTCCACCAAATCTTGGGGCCCAGAGGAAGTGGAGGGGGGGGAGGGAGGGAGAGGCCAGGGGGGAATGTGTGTGTGTGTGTGTGGGGGGGGCGGGGGGGCTAGGTGGAAAAGGCCTGAATAGTAGAACAGGACTGTGGATCAAGGTGAGATGGTATCTGGAGATGTTTACTTAATTATCTGGGGAAATTAAAGATCGAGACTAGATGAGGCTTTAGTGTTCGGAAAAGTCCACCAGTTTACTCACTTTACTGACGTCTATGAAAAAGTCAAAAAGTTCCAAATCTCATCTCATGTGTGGTCAGGTCACTCTGATTGTTTAGTCAAATGTTTGTACTTTAATCTATTATAAAATGCCGTCATGGCCATGTACTAAAAGAAGCGTTTCACTTCAATCACTATAAACTAATGATAAAATGTAAAAAAATAAATAAAACATAAATACAATATGGAAATTATGTACTTTATTTATAGCTTTAATTGTTTTTGCAGCAACACAATGTTACCCATCCCTCTCTTTAGTGAACTTACTTTGAAAAAACCTGTCCGTCCAAACTGTCTCTGTAAGCAGGATGTTTATGTTTATGTTTTCAGTTCCCTACTTTTACCCCCAAACACACACACACAGACACACACAAACACACACAAACACACACACACACACACACAAACACACACACACACACACACACACACACACACACACACGCACACACGAATATATTCTAATTATACGAGGTATGCCTTTCTGATGTATTTGCATTACACATCAAATGAAACAAAAACATGTTGCTGATACTTTGATACAAATAGAAAATATTCCTCAGTGAAATAGTTTTCAATAACTATGGCACTATACCACCTTTGAGTGTTATCAATTGGAGGTTTTCTTATTAATGAATAACGGTCCTAGCTTCGCTAGATGCTGTGGACCAGAGTGAACGTTAGTCGTCTTCTGGCTGTCCGTGTGTAAACTAACCTTCTGCGCGCAGATATTTGGGGAATGCGCCTTTAAGGGCATCCCATAAGGAGCAGCGGGCGACCGCCGGTGCGCAGACACACCGTGTATTACGGTACCGAGCTGTTAACGCCGCACGGACGCGCCACTCACCGTCACCACCACCGGCGGCGTGCACCGACTGAGTAAAAGTCAAGATGGCGACCGAGGGTCAGGCTGAGTACGAGTCGGTCCTCTGTGTCAAACCTGAAGTCTGTGTCTACCGAATCCCCCCGAGAGCCTCCAACCGGGCCATCAGGTGAGTGAGCGGCGGCCCGACGGAACCGATTCTGACCCAACGAGCACGAGTCGCCGCCGTTCGGTGCCGTTGCCTCGGCGACCTACACTACCAACCGAGCTCATCCCATAATCTCGCACGCAACAGCGGTGTTTTTTTTTTTTGGGGGGGGGGGGCGCCGGTTGTTTTTGCTGTGCATTTACAAGGTCATCGTGGGAAATGCGTAACGAACGGCTGGGCTGTGCGCCCACCGAACTGGGTCGGGATGGATCCGTGTCCGTGTGTTGGTGTGCTGTTCATGGCACGGAGGATAAATACTGCTTACGATGCGTAAAACCGCTTCCAGCAGCGTCAGCATTAATCACACTTTATTGGGCCACACAGATGCTCCTTGTGCGCGTCTGACCTTAGAGTAGCAGGTGGTAGCAGAATAAGCAGAGCAGCATCCCTGCAGCTGCCTTGCTCAAGGACACGTCAGCAGGGTCGATGCCGCACGATGACAGGGGGGCTGTCACGTAATTATACAAACCGAGAGACAGTGTCGCTTATCAGCTGCGTGGCCATGCAGGAGAGCTGGTTTTAAGGCTGCCATCGCATTGTTTATCCCTCACTCCATTGGCTGGGGGCTCCAGCTGCATCCTAGTGGGCATCACACCAACAGTAGCAGCACAAGATACATGATTGGTTCACTGTGACCGTATATACAGTGAGTAAGGGTGATGATGTAATATATTAGCCTTAGGTATATTGTCTTAATCACGTTCTGCGTAGAAAATAGCCAAATAGAACTACAGTGGGTTTGAGCGTCAGGATGAATCGCAACAGACGCATGCATCTGAAACACACATCTCGGTCTCAATAAACCGCTGTCACCTCCATCACACTAACTCTGCGTGTGTGCGTGTGTGCGTGTGTGTGTGTGTGTGTGTGTGTGTGTGTGTGTGTGTGTGTGTGTGTGTTTGTTCGTTCGTTCCAGGGCTGCAGATTGGAAGCTGGACGCTCCCGACTGGACGGGACGCATGCGTGTGACGGCCCGGGGAAAAGCAGCCTACGTGAAATTGGAAGACAAAATCTCTGGTGAGAAGGCAGCAGACAGAGCCGTGTCATTGTTTACTGGCCATGCCGCCGTCGTAAATCACTTCACTGTGTCCGCCGTCCCCTTCTCGGTTACTCATCTATTCCAAGGTGACCCAGCCCACGTCCAAGCACGCCGTTTATTTAGCAGCACACAGGGTGATAATCTCTTTCTGTCTGTGACAGTGATTTTCAGGTATTGGCGTGCTTGTACTTTTATACTGCCCCATTAAAAAAAAGAAAATCATGATATATATAATCGTTACAAGCATCAACCGAATGTTTAATTTATGTCCACTTTGTTGAGTTTTGGCTCTGTAATAATGGATTTTTTTCTTTTTTTTTCGTGTTGTCTTTTCCATTTTGCCCAAAAATAAAACAAACAAATTTCTTCTGCTCTAACCTACAGGGGAGCTGTTTGCCCAAGCACCAGTGGACGAGTACCCTGGCATCACAGTGGAAACAGTGAGTGACTCAAGCCGTTACTTTGTGCTCCGCATCCAGGATGACAACGGTGGGTAAACAGTTTGTTGCTAAGCTATAAATATTTGGTAAATGTGCTCATAATTCAGAACACGTTTGAACGCCAATGAAACCCTTTAATTGTAGTGTAGCGAGTATTGTGCAAAGCTGTCGGGTTTAGCGTGTGTTGTTTGTCATGACTTGCACGTCCCTCACTGGGCTCCTTTGTTGTGTGTGTTGTGCTCATTCCTCTCGCAGGCCGCAGTGCGTTCATAGGCATCGGGTTTGGAGACCGAGGCGATGCCTTCGACTTCAATGTTGCTCTTCAGGACCACTTCAAGTATGCAGCCGCTTCATCGTCTGTCATGAGTCACAACCATTCAGGAGTGAATTTATTCATTGTAGGTCGTTAAACTATCCCGTAATCATCTCGCCGGTCTCCTCTCATTTGTCCCAGGTGGGTGAAACAGGAAGATGAGTTTAAGAAGCAGGCGCAGGAGCCGGACACTACCCCAAAACTGGACCTGGGCTTCAAAGAAGGACAGACTATCACTCTCAATATCGGGGTAACCGTATTGTCATTTAATTGAATAGTTATAGTGTTGGAACATTAGTGGAGACGCAAGTGTGTTACAGTTTGGTAATTAAACCTCCCAAATGTAAACAACTATTTAAAAAATGAAAATTCCTCTTATGCTGTATTTTTTTTCTGCAGTCTTGACCATAAATTTGTTTAATTCCATTAGTACAAACACACTATTTTTTTTTTTTAACCTTTTCCAGCAATCAAAAAAGAAGGACAGGTCTCGCCCGCAGAGTTCAGGTGGATTTGGGCTTCTGCCGCCTCCTCCTGGGGGCAAGATAGCCCCGCCTCCTTCCGCCAGATCTACCAATCATGACACACAGCCATCTGCAGGAGGAAGTGACACTGGTAGGTCATTAATAAACACACCACTATGGAAAGCCGACGGGGTCATACCCCCAGGGTGTGTCTGTGCCTGTGTCCAGGACAAGATGATAACCGATGTAACATGTAAACATGTGGATTGCACTTAAACCAACATTTGGCTAATTTCACACGGCAGTAGTGCGACAGCCTCACAGGCTGTGACGCAGACGGTAAACATCGAGTTCAACAACAACTTAATCTAACATCCTGACTCATGTCTTTGTAACCACAGTTCAAGTTAATGAAGACTAATTGTTGTTCCTGCTCAGCTTGCTTTAGTTTAGTGTATCCCAATTTAGTATCCATCATTTCAGAATAAAACAATCAGAAGTAAGAGGAGCTCGTTGGCGTGTTTCAAAATGCAAATGTTACTTTGCATTTGTCTTTTCAGAATAAAGTTGCTTTGGTAATTGCACAATCTGTGCGTGGTGTGTAGTTTGAACCACCAGAGTCGTCGCTGTTCTATTTCTTTCCGGCGGGCACCTCGTTTCTTCTCCTGTCGGTTATCTGTCAGCTTTCCCTGGTTCAGACGCGCTGCTTTTGATGACGCTTGTCAGGTGAAATGATGTCCAGTAGGCTGACCTGACAGTCGGGGAGGTTTCTCACAAGCTTTTATTTTATCCTCTGAAGATCAAATACCAAATTCTGCCAGTCCACTCACTCATATTCTGTTTTTCTTTAAATTAAACAATTTGATGGTCATAAGTTGTCAATTAATCAATCGTTCATCGTTAGGGAGGAGGAGGGAAATACTCGCCTCGGCATTAACGTAGAAATGTGTGGCTGTTTGGTGGTCTGACGGCAGTCTTTGTCTATTTATCTGGAGTTATAATTTACTTTTGGTTATTTTTATGCAGATATGATGATTTATAACAAGTATGCTTGTAACAGACTTTTGCGCCTGTAAGGAGTTTTAAGTGTTTCTGTGAAGTTTATGATTTTTTTTTTTCTGTTTTTGATTTAATTGGTTGGGTTCTAAATTATGATGGAGTTGGAAACTGATCTGCAGTTGCGCCGCTTATGACTGCGAGTCCAAACGTGTGCTCGGCGTAGTATTCATCAAGTTCATATCTATTGTTCACAGTGGGGCACGTCAGCGGCCTCACGCATCCGCTGTAATTACAGTCTGCCGCGTTTTGTTTTCTCCGAACTTAAATAGTTGCATCAAGATCTCCACATTCTGTAAACCTACAAGAAGTAATCCACCATCACATAGTAATTTGATAGCTTGTTATCAATGTAACAGAATAATATGTATGTCAAGGTAACAGTGGAAAACATGTTTTCGAGAGCTCAACCCAATCTCATCTCTAAATGTAGTTTTTAAAAGCAGGTTATACGTTAAACGTGGCCTGAGGGATTCATGGCGCCTCAGCGTCTCTTCCACGGTGATCCTGCAGGTTGTTGTCGACCGGCGCCGCGATTTCACGTCCAGAGGCGCAGAGTGAAACCTCGGAAGTCATCCAGAATGAAAGTTCACGTTACTGGTCGGGGGGGAAAGTTATTCCCATGTTGACAGCTTGTATTTCCTTGGCACCACTGGGGACTGTTGTAAAGCAGTTTCCAGTGGAGCGCATGTATCCAGTCTTTACAATGAAAGTGTTGAGTGCAATGGTAGGAGCACGAGCCAAAACTATGACGGAGAGACTCCAGCTGTAAAATAATGGAATTTGCCTTTTGAAAATATCGTTGCCCTCGTCCTGTGTGGCCCGCTGTGTTAGGCGCTCCCGGCCAACGACGGGTTGATTTTGGTCTTCAAAGCATTGAAAAAGGAAATCTGAATACTAATTATTTATCAGGATAAACCACCGACCGTTCTCATTGGAGCTCGTCGATACTAAATACAACTCGTGATGATGTTGTCAATGAAAAACTGTGCGGGTTACCCAGAGTACATCGGAGGCTGTTGAAACACTCATCGCGTGTTGACTTCAAATGTAACATTTTATTGGTTTTGGTCGCACAAATTAAATCCTGTTTACCTCCATTGTGTTTCAAATCGATAGTAACACTCTGCATGCTCAGATCCCATTAGGTGAAGTAGGATTGTGCTGAATGTTTATTTGAAACTGGATTTACTCTTAAGATAGAAATGGTCTTGTTTAGGAAGAAACCTTCATATCAGACCTCTATATTGCCGTCAATATGTCAGATGCATTATGTTTCTGTGATTTTCTTTACCCACCAGGTTGTTTGTTTGATCTGGACGCCAGTAACTCAAACTCGGACTCCACCACGACATCCAGCTCTGACCTGTGGGGAGACTTTGACTCCGTCTCCCCGAAGTGAGAAGGGGTGCACGTTGTTGTTCTCCCTCTGTAAATGTACGCAGCACCTTTTTGCATTTGTCTTCCCCGTCACGGGGTCCGGTTCCTCTCCCTGCCAAGCAGGGAACCGCCCCGCACTCGTTGGTTCTATTTGAGTTCTCTTGGCTTTTGGTTTTCGCCAGAGATCCACCCAGACCTCACGGTCCCGTCTTAATTTAGGCCATCACGTCCTGGTCCCTCTCCTTCTGTATCTCCTCTCTCTCGTTTCCATTTTCCTCGTTTGAATTTGGCTTTTGCCCATTTTCCATTTTCGGTTTTATTTGCTGATTTCTATATTATATACATACTAGAAACACGAGCAAGGGAGACACACTTTGGAAACATCTGATGATGATGATGATGATGATGAAGACATCTAATTAAATAGGATAATGAATGAATTTTCTGTACAGAAAAATATTTATTTTCAATGTATATATTGTCAGTAGTTTGTAATTATTGTCATTGGTGTTGTCACCTGTGTTTCTGTAGCTTAGTTTCCCTCTCAGTCCCCAGCAGTGGGGCTGACTCTATGCACTGACTGGCATGGCAGTCTTTCTGTCTGGAGTTGGTAATGCATGAAGTCTTGTTTAACTCTCGCATAGTTTTAATAGACGTGCACTGCTGTTCGACGGTTTAGAGTCGCCTATTCTTTGCTGTTCTTCTTTCCTTCACTAATGACTCTTTAAAAAGGGATAACAAGAGTATGATACTGACGTAACATCTTCTTTAACTGTTGTTCAGATTGATCTTTGTCTCTTTCTGCCCTTTCAGTCGGTCTCGTTGAATAATTGTACAGCATACCGAAAATAATAGCTTTTTTGCAAACTTTAAAACTATTTGTAAAGAGGACTTGCTCCAATTTAACATCATGATATAAACTGTGACGAAGCAAACTTATTTTGGCGGATGATCTCAAACTTTTGGACAGCAGTGTAGGCTCAAAGTTTACCACACAAGGATTCTACTTGAAAGAAACTGATTTACAGATTAGCTGTGCTCTCTAGTTCCCCCTAGTGGCTCTACAGCATCATTATGACAAATGTCACATCGAGCTGCAGCTATTGAACGCATATTTCACCGGGGGTGGGTCCTTGGCAATGTGTGCAATGTTATAACTGTAAAGCGACGCAAAAAAGACCAAGAAATAGGAATGTTTGATGCGATAGGGTGTTGGCGAATGAAATCGAGACTTCAAGCGCTTTTATCTTTGTCTCAAAGAGAAACAGAGAGGGTTTAGTCCTTGTTAAGTCGTCTCTACTCAGCCCAGCTGTTAAAGCGGCGACTGGTGAGTCATTTAGGTCACGACCTCTCTCCTCCTCAATGAATAGGTCTGTGTGTGTGCACTGTCCCGCATGTCATCTCCTCGATTCTTTATGAGAAGGCGGTCCGGTCGCAGACCTCAAACGCAGCATCGTGTGCAAACTGAGTTTTTACTGTGAACTTTGATTCCGTGCCGACATGTAACGTGGTTAAAGGTATTCTGATGCAGACGAAGGCAACCTGGGACCAAGCTAGTCTGTGTTTGATGCAGTGTGTTGTTGTGATGTAGTCCTATACAGAGGGATGGCTTATGGTGCACTGATGTCACGTGGTGGTGGTGGTGATGATGATGGATATTGATTGGAACACACATAGATTGTGTGAGTGTAAAGATCTGAACAATGTTTGTCAGTGTTTGTTTACTGTTTAAATTATATGCATCTCTCCCAAATCTGACTTGATATTCAAACTGTATATGTGTATGTATGTATATGCAAAGGAAAACATAAAGATATTACTCGGTGACCATCACTTTAATTTGTTTCTTCTCCTGAATAAACAGAGTGAAAAATAACAAATCAATAAACAAATAACTAATGAAAAAATGTGTTTTTCTGTGGTTACATTAGTGCATATACTACTGGATTGTTTATGGAGTATACAGATCGGGTCGCTCTTCTACAATGAAATGACTCGGTGCTGCTCTCGGCCCATTACTACAGCACCTTAACTGGATTTATGTAAATAATAGACATTAAAAACACAACTGAAATGAGCTTCCATATTCACACGCAGAAGGATAATACGTGAACATAGATATGACTCGGCACACATGTGTGAAGGAGAAAGTCAGCCGAGGTGTGGAGTGGAGGATTTACGGTGTTCTGGGCTGTTTTTATGACGACGTCCCTGGTTTGTGTCTCTAAGAGAGGCTCCATCCTCCCAGGTGGTCACGTCTCCATCCTGGGCCTCATCAGGCCGTGTTTGCCCAGGTTTTGGGGTTGCTATGGCGATTGCGACAGCGTTTCCTATTAGATGACCTCTCGACACGCCTGGGCCACCCGGACAACTCTCTGCACAGTTCGGCTGTAAGGTGCAAAACACAGATAATGTCTGTAATGCCCGTGCGGGTGTGATCACGTGTCCAGCGGGTCGTGGTGCTCGCGGCGCGTCTCACCTTGGCGATGCTCGTCCTGCTCGCACACGGTCCTCGTACACACCTCGTTGTTGATCACGTAGATGCGAGAAAGGCTGTGTCAGAAACAGGAGATCACATGAGAGCTGTAGTGATTGAGGTAAACGCCATCTGATAACATCCATTTCATCAAAACACTGACTGGTGCTATTCTGCTGCATAATGAGTACTTTTATGTATAGGTACATTTTGCTTATTATTCTTCGACATAAAGGCCTAGAATTGATTTCTTCAATCGGCTTTTGATTATAACTGACATCAGGACAGCAGAAAGTCTCTACATCTTCCGCCGGAAACTGAAAACGCACCTTATCCGACTATATCTGGATTAAAACACAGATTAGCACTTCAGTGGCTCTTAAATAGCTCTTATTGTGGTACTTTTGTAGTTTGACTATGTTGAGGAAATGTTACTTTCTGTATTCTTGTTGTTCTTAGTTTGTACTCTAGGTTGATGCACTTATTGGAAGTTGCTTTGGATAAAAGCGTCTGCTAAATGACATGTGATGTAATGTAATAATATAAGCAAGAGACGCTTCAATGTTCGCTGTTTCCTGCCGAGGCTAGAACAGCGTTGTCTTATTTCACATGAGAGTTCTCCGGGTTTCAGGTTTGACCGTTGCTCTTAACTGTGTTTTAGCAACAGCTGAATCAAAATCGGAGGACATTTGAAGGTTGTATAACCTAAAAGTATCAGGCACAGGCCTGACAATATATAAAAACTTAGCATGCATGTGTTTTCTTTACTTTTCAAGCAGCATCTAAACACTACTTGCTCATTTCTAATGGGTGTTTTGTAGAAAGGCTGCAGACCACCTGTAGAGGCAAAGAGCGCCAATATATCTCTTGATGGGCCGGTGGACCGAGTACATCCTGGTGCAAAGATACTTCTCCTCCCTACAGTCTGCAGAGACAGGAGAGACGAGACATGTTGAAATTGGACCGACCGCGACGACGAGCTGGAGGGCCTCCGGAGAGGCCGCTCAGGGTCATCTCCAATCGGATATCACTCACTGTCCGGCAACAGGCTCCCAAGTACATCAGGACTCTCTAAAAGAAGGAGAGAACACGAGATCAGATTGTGAGGATACAAGTGACCCATTGCAGTGACTCACTGACTGGCGGATGGCATGCAGCTGATCTAAAGTGTGACTTTTAGGAGAAGATTATTACCGGTCTGCTGGTCTTGGGCTACAGCTGTGAGCGCTGCGGAACAGAAACCACATGAGGGGAGTGTTTCGCAGCATAAAAACAAACACGCGGCGACTCAAGCGTAGTTAAACAAGATGATTTGTGTGTCCTGTTTGGCAGCGTTACCGTGGAAACTGCAGAGGAGCAGGACCACTGGAAGGCCGCCCATTCCTTCAACTTGTAAGAGTTTGAGCTTTACGAGGCTGGAGGAAACCAAAGAGGAAAAGAGTCGGGATGATTTCACAGAGTGGAACTGTTCAATATCCTCTCTCAGGATTTTTGTTGCTGTTTATGTTTCCTTTTATCTCACTGCATATAAATGCTCCCAGATCGCGGTAATGTTTTCCCCGAGGTTTTGCCCCAGCTGAACACACAGAGTAGTTGCCATAGAGGAGTGTGATGTCACATTGCCGTGGAATAAACGTTCTGTAGGTAGACTGTTGGACTTTATGTGAGCAGCTAGACTAAGTAGTACAGGAGGCAACTGTCAGAGAGGTTTTCTTTTTAAATGACACACACACAAATGTTTCCTCTGACAACAATTGTGTTTTTCTCCTTGCCGTCGCGCTCCCGCCCTGCACCATTCCTCTCGTGATGTGTCAGTGCGACTTTGGAGTCCAAGAGGTGAGCTCTCTCGAAAGAATGTGTTTTTTTGGTGCCCTATTTGAGCCCCCCACCCCACCCCTCCTCTGATACAGACACACATTCTTTTCTAGCTTTCTTTTCATAGAACATATTACTGCTTTCCAGCTGTACACTTATCTCAAAGCCCCTGTGAGCATTGGCAGCATGCTCACACGTTGTGGCTGTTCCTGCTCTGATAATCCCAGTCACACGTTTGCAATTACTGAATTGAAGCTGTGGTCTTGTTTAACTCGGTGCCCGTGTTGATCTGTTTGTGACGGTGGCGTCTTTCTTTACTTACTGAACTCTGCATGCAAGCGCTAATTACTCAACAATGAAATATAGATTATGTTCACGTCTCATCGATATGAAATATCCTTCTATTGACGTCTTTGAATATGATGCCTCCTGCATTTGCCAATGCTCCTCTGTGTGTTTCCTACAGTATGAGAGGAAGATAAGTAAAAAGAAGCATAATTAAATACTCACAACCTGTGCTGTCTTCCACAACCGCTTTAGGTTTATGAATCGTTTGTCTTCTCTTCTTCCCTCTCCTTCCCTCTTTTCCCTCCTCCCCCTGACCTCCCCCTGTCCTCCAAATAATTACTTTTTTCTTTTCTTTTTTTTTTACTTTTTTTGTCCTGCCCCAATTTGGTAAAAGAAAATCTAGCATGCAACCACCATCTGATCAGTATTTCCTCTTTGGTTCGCACAGGCACCTTCATATTGCTCTTTTTGAGCAGACCATTTTATTACACAGATACTGTATATTTAGTATTTTGGTTTCTCATCACCACACAAAGCTAAATATTCACTGTCATCCTCCACACAAAGTATGGCAGATTCTCTTGTTTATTAATTAGGCTCCATTGCATTTGCAATGGCACCCAAGTGACTTTTTAAATCTTTTACCGAAAGTTTTGTCAACACCAACATAATTTCAGATAATAATGTCAGGGAGCAGGTTTGTCTGAATACATATAGTTTACACATGTGTGCTTGTCATTTCTTACTTAAATTTCTCCTGGAATCTGCTTTAACATTTTTTAATAATGATGCAATTGACAGACACAAAAATGTCCTCAAGGCATCCAACCACAGTGGGCCTCAAATTGTACTTGTGCACTACTTACTTTAACCAGCAGGTGGAGCAGCGCACTCAGAATACGGTCTGCATGTACAGTCTTATGCAACAATGACTGAATTGATCGAGCAGCTAATGCTATCAAGAGAACCACAGGACCAGAGAAAGTCTCATGTTTTGAACTTGTTACTTCCATGTCTGACCTTTATTCTCCACAGGAAGCACACTTTGTTTAGTGTTAAAATATTACCTGATTAATTGTTTAAGTTATTGATGAAGCAAACAACACAAAATATTCTGTTTTTTATCGATGTCAACTGATGCTGTTGCTCAGACAAAAAGAGACATTTGAAAAGAAGTGGTGATGGGTATTTTCTTTATTAATTAATTAATTTATTGAGACAGGAATAAAGTCTTTAAAAAACCTTAAAGAATATTAAATGTTTAAAAAAAACACAAAATCTGACCCGGCCTTTAGAACAATTTGACTCAAGTCACAATCTTGTGGGTTTGATTCTTGACTTTATAACTAATAGGACACAACGATTGAGGCTAAATGGAAATCTGTTGGACCAAATGGCTCCACTGGCTCCCCACAGGGATGTGTGCTTTCACTCCTCTTATTCATCCTCTATACGACCATTTTAAAGTATGCAGATGATTCTGTTATTGTTAGTCGGCTCCAGGGCAACGAGAGCAGCCGCGGGTCATCCAAGACTTTGGTGTGAGGAGTCCTATCTTCAATTAAACATATCTGAAATGAAAACCATGACAATTGATTTTAGAAAATAATGCCCACACACATGAGGTCATATCCACTAAGGGTCAGACGGAGGAATATGTGAAATCCTACAAATATCTTGGGACAATTGTTGACCCAAAACTGAATTGTGATGCAAACTGTGAAGCTGTGTGCAGAACGGGGTCGCCAGTGTTTTTGTTAGTTTGAGGAAACTGTCATATTTCAATATTTACAAGGATGACTTTATTTTATCATGCTATTATTGAATCGATTTGATATTTTTCTTTGCTGCCATGATTTGGAGGCCTATCTGTAAAGAACATAAACTCTGTGCATCAGATTGTGAAATGGTCCAGCAGGCTGATAGGAGAGTCACAGCTAAGCCCAGAGTCCCTGAACACCACACCGCAACAACAGATAACTGGCTCCATCTTAAAGGACGACTCCCACCCTTTGCACAGGGAGTTTCAGCTTCTTCTGTCTAGAGACGGAGGTGTTTAGTACCAAGGGTGGAGAACAAAGCCGTATTAAGCAGCCATCATCACACTGAACACATTATAATGATAACAGTGCACTGGTGTGTGGCTTTGTGTACTTTTCTCATCATGTCTGTCTTGTTGTTGATTGTAATGTGTGTCGAGATAAATGCCTCACTTTACATTGAAAACAAATCTACCTCCGGGTGCAAACACAGTAACCTGAACCTGGACCTGGACCTGAACCTGAACCTGTACCTGAACCTGGACCTGAACCTGGACCTGGACCTGAACCTGTACCTGAACCTGAACCTGAACCTGAACCTGAACCTGGACCTGGACCTGGAGATCATGTCTGCATATCATTGCTATTTATACTTAATTTATTCTTGTGAGGTTTTTTTTAATATTGTGCATTAACAGGCAAAGCCTTCAATAAGATAGCTGTAAAATAAGCTCTAAAACTTAGTTCTGACTTTACAAGAGCACCTTTTTCAGCAAACATATTTTCTCAGTTGACGTCGTTTGGAAAAAATATCACATAATATCAAAGAGTTTCCCCCTGATAAGAAGCCCAAAGTACTGCGCTACTCATCTGCTCTTCTTTGTTGTGTCTTGGTGTCATTTATAAGAAACGAATATGTAGTGACAGAAGGGTATAGGTTTAATCTTGCACAATTGAATCCAATCCAATTGATGAACTTCCACCATTGGAACACGAGGGATTTGAACACATCTTGCAGTCAGTTTTTGTTTGCATGTGTAACTAATTAAACATTTGTCATATCTAACCCACAACTCCTTGTCAGTTTACTTAAGCTATCTTTCAATTATCCCAAGTGGTGTCTGTGGGATGAAGAAAGTGACAATGAGGCTCTGGCTCCCGACCCTTTGTCCTGGAGGCTCCGCGTGTCGATGAGATGCTTTTCATTAACGCTGAAGGGAAGCTTGACTCGGCATTGACTCGGCTAATATAAATATTGCTGAACATTCCATTGAAGTCACAACTCTCACTGGCTCTCACCCTACGGAGGGCCGTGTCGGTTCGAGAGTGAGACGCTCATCATCCCCTCGGCGTATCGGGGCTACACGGACTCGAGGGTGGGAGCCTCTGGGGTGGCCGTAACAAGGCCGGCTGGGCGAGGCCGATGACAGCTTGACAGATGGAGGCCATGCAAGCAGAAAAGAGGAGATGGGGAGCCGAGAGAGACGATCACTCCTTTGAACGTCAACCTGCCTCTCTTCGGAAACGCCGATCAGGTTATGGGCGATCTAAAAGGTTTAGGAAACATGCCAGATAGTAAACACATGATAATCTTTAGACTTGTTTATTACTTATATGGCATTTCAGATTCATGCCAGCTCTGCAATACTCTACCACCGACCTCCTTTTCACCCCAACACACCTCCCTCCCTCCTCTTCTCTCTGGCTGGAGCTGGTAGCTGTTGTGCTGCATGTGTTTCCTACAACACACACACACGCACACACATGCACGTACACACTCACTCATAAATTTCTACAAACTAGACAGTGTTGCTCATGAGTGCTGATTTGAGGCTCTTCTGATGAATCAGTGCTATTATTCTCGATCCTGTTCAAACATTTAAAGGAGTTGCACCTTGACGAGCAGCCAGGTGACATAGTGCTGGAGGTTTAGGGGGTAAATCAGGTCGTGATATCCCAAGTGTAATTTTTACTGGGGGGATACATTTCAGACATTCGGCTATACAAACTCTTTATTTGCTCACCACTCACCATCAATCTGGCTCTTATATCGGTGTCCAGCTACCACTCTCACTAAACGTGACATCTTTTATCAGATATCTGTCTAAATATATGTTACACCTGACATCTTTTTTCAGCAGCTGTGGGCGAAGCCATGTGTTGCTCCAAACTCTCCTCTGAAGACTCAAGCAAGGGAACTCACTTCATATAAATGATAGATTATTAATTTCAAAGATACTTTACAGGCAGTGAATGTGACGCCATGCCTTCATGGAGTTTACACTCTGTGCTGAAGTGAGCATCATTCGATACCTGCAGCGTGAAATCAGAATGTTGCTGACATTACATATCTAAATCTGAGGATGTCGGTTTTCCAGATCTTCACAAACGCCTAAAGGTTCGTTTTAACTTGGATGTACAAACATAACTAAACATAAGTTAAGCTGCATCTCGTTGACATTGTGCTGAGGACCAGTGGGTAAAGCTTGGCTTGTTTCTCCTGCTTTCATCTCTCCTGTGATCCGCCCTCAGATTTGCACCTCGATCAGCATCCTTCTGTTGGCACTCCATTGTCTCTGTGGTCCGCACCATGTGTTTCCATTTGTCAGGCTGTGGTCCTCCATTGACCCCGCCCGGGTGTCACCTGAGCCGTGTGTCCTCTGTTTCCTGGGAAACAGCGCATCCCAAACACCGGCTACTCAAAGAGATAGCGTCTTAACGTAAGCATGCTTCGGGACACGGCTAAAGAAGCTATACGTTGCTGCTACCGGAGAAGAGAAGGGAGAGAATGAAGGGGAGACAGTTGTACCCGATAGACGACGTGACCACAGGAGCGAAGAGGAAAGGGCAACACGAGGCCTGAGTGTCGTGAGAGGAGGATCACAGGAGGAAAAGTAATCAGCACGAGCGCCAGGGATGAAAAGAAAGCAGAGGCGAGGGAATTAACGGGCATGATGGGTCACAGTGTTCTATCAGATTGTGCTGCTGCAGGCCTGCAGGCGCCAATGGAAGCCTGACTTTTGCATTTGAGGCCTGTGCAGTGCAGATAGTCGGAGGGAGGTGATGATGTGCACGGTGTGTAAATAGATGGGTCCGAGATCTATATATAAGTCCATCTGGAGTGGCTCTTAGCAGGGGTTAGCACATGCCCTACTGACATACACACACACGCACACACACAACCACACTGCACATTAGCAGCCCGCTACCAACAGGGATACACTCCAACTTGAAATTGAGATGTTGTCCACATTGGAAATTGAATCTAAAGTAATTTTCTACGATGCAATTTAGTTTTTTCTTCTTTTCTTTTTGCAGTGGGAGTCATTTCAACTCCCTGTATTGTGAACTAAAGTTACTTTTAAAGTTGTATTTTTTTCTTTTAGCCTACAGTGGTAAACAGTTGATAACATCATAGAATAATTCAGTGTGCAAAGTGGCCAGAAGCAATACCAAAACCTTTTTTGCATGCGTGTGATTTTTTAGGTTTTCCCGTGTGACCGCTGTAGGACGCCATGCGTGCAGGTTTCACGTGAGGTCTGTTTTACTGCCAACACGTCAATCAATCATGCATACAGCACAGTATAATGTACTATATTAAAGTCCTTTAGCTTCAGTGTGGAAAACATATTTTAAATAAATTGTTCAAAAATAAATATTTTCTGTTTAAATTTCTTTTGTACTTTTTTTACTGTTTATCTGCTTATATTCGATCTTATTCGACATTGCTATGCACTAAACAACAAGACACATTCCTTGTATGTGAAGAGCTACATGGCAATAAAACCTTTTACTTTTCTGATCTTTGATTCTATCTCTTCGGTCCGCCTCAGGTAGTCCGAGGCCCTGGATTTGCATCACATACACTTGAAAGAAGATCACGGCCGTATCACTGTCAGCTTGTATTGTTCAGTCCAATTTTAGATGTGCTTCGTCTGCAGCACCTGTTGCTTCACTACATCAGAGATGTCACTTCATGCGTACTCGTGGAAAGGTTGTATAAGTTGTCCATGATTATTCAACAATAATTGATTTAATTATTTACAAGATGTGCTTATGTTTCAAAATTGTGTTGACTGGTTTATAGCTCACAATGTTGTATGACTGACTAGATTATTATTATTATTGTTATTATAACTATTATTATTATTATCATTATTATTAAGACATTACATATTTATTCAAGAGGTTTACTAAGTTTATTTCAGTTGCAGCAGCAACCTGACAACCATATAGCCTACAGCGTGATCCCAATCTTAGCTATTTTAGCTGGTTACTTGCACTAATCATATCAAACGTAATTACTTTTTGTTTTGTTACATTTCAATACATACATTTTTTAAATGTATAATCAATAATGTATAAACACCCAATGACCTTTGTCTAGTTTGTTCTTTTGCTTTAAAAGGTCAACATGTCTTCTGGTCCCTTTGGGTCCTGCATCAGAAACATGTTTATTATATATATATATATATATATATATATATATATATATATATATATATATATATATATATATATATATACTGCATGTGTAACTCACAAACTCATGAGAAGTTCAATACAAAGAGTTTATTTTAAAACAATGCGATCCAGATGTGTAAAGGCACTATGATGACACTTCTACTTTAAAACTTTTCTTTTCTTTTTTTTGACTCTTTTCATTAAAAAGACATATATTCACATATATACACACAGTGGAATACATAAAAACAATGGAAGTGGAACCTTTAATGAGGATATTTATACAAAAAGATATGAAAATATAGCACGTTATATATACGTTTGTACTAGATTTAAGTCTTGAACTATACACAAAAATACATGTTTTACAAACATGTTACATTCATTAAAAACCTAAAAAAACGTCATAATACAAAAATTATCTCTCCCCTCTTCCTTCCCGAATTAGTTTGTCTTCGACACCTGCTCCCTCTCTTATATTTCTGGCCTCCTTCTCTGCCTCGTCTGCCTTCCTCTTCTCCTCGATCTCGGTCTCCATCAGCCACGGCCCTCCCAGGTAGCTGAGGATCTCCTCGGGGCTGCCTCTGTGTTTGGGTTCAGGGTGGAGCAGCTCCTTGAAAAGAGTCATCACGAGTGGGCTGAGGCCCTCAAACTGTGACGGAGGAGGGTTGTCCCTTTGGTTCTCCTTCATGATCGTATAGCTGTCTATTTCCTCCTCACCCGTCCACTCACCAGCCCTCATCTTCTCCTCCTTTTCAGTCTCCCGGTCAAACCACTCCTTGAATCTACGATAGCCGCGGTCGTCGTGGGTGCTCTCCTCCCAGGGGAAGCAGCAGGTTAAGAGGCAGTAGCCGAGGACACCGAGGGCCCAGCTGTCAATACATGGCTCCACCGTTATCCAAAGGTCCTTCATCTCCTTCATCTCCTCCAACTCCTCCTCGGTCCCTTCCCACTCCCTCTCCTTCTGAACCTTCTTGGCAGGTTGCACCTCCGGAGTGCAGAAGGGAGACTCGTACCAGACGGCACGCACCGTGGAGCCGATGGCCCGGGAGAGGCCAAAGTCCCCCAGTTTGACCCAGCGACAGGAACTGTCACACAGGAAGATGTTCTCCGGTTTGATGTCGCGGTGGACGAAGCCCAGCGAGTGGAGATGTGTGACCGCTCCGCTCAGCTGGGCCATCACCCTCTGGACACACTCTTCTTCCACGCCGTCCTAGAAAAAAAAGAATGAATGAAATATACTTTATTAATCCCCAAGGGGAAATTTGTTGCCAACAGAAGCAGCCCGATATAAGTATAAGAAAGAAAGAAAGAAAGTGACAGTGCATAAAGTAAAGTGTGCAAAGTGAAATATAAAATATAAAATACAAAATAACATAAAATATATAACACAGCATATACACAACATATATGTAAATGTAAATATAAATATAAATAAAATAAATAAATAAATAAAAAGAGAAAGGCAGTCTGGGTCGGTTGCAGAAAACACACTCGAGAAGCTGAGCAACATCTCTTGAAAACCCTCCCGTTGCTTCGTTCACTCCCACCGAAGCAGAGGGCCTTCTTCTTATCAGTACTCTGTTGTGTTGTGACCCAAACGCAGAGCAGGACGAGCATGTTTCAGGTGGTTGCTGACATAAATGAGAACTCAAAAAGGGGCAGCAGTTACATTTCCCATAAAATCCCCACGAGAAAGACACCTGCCGACATTGAGCGTAAGTCTTTTGAGGAGCTACTGTAGCCAATGGGTGGGTGGGGATTGGTGGGACGTAGATGTCGTGGTTGCAACCCAACCAAACATTCAAGCTTTTGTTTTGCTGAACTACACTGCAAAAATTAAAATCTAAGTCAAATGAAATATCTCAAATTAAGGCAATCTATGCTTGTTTTTTGACTGACAAGATATTTCTTCTTACAGGCAGTTTTAATGTTGGAGCATTTCACTTGTTTTAAGAAATCTTGGCAAGTCCAATTCTTCTGTTCTGTTGGCAGATAATTTGGTTTATTTCAAGTAATATTCCCTCATTTTATTACTTTTCTTCCTTGTTTTTTGAGGCTGAATGTTTGCAGTGTAAACAAAATGCTCTTTAAAGTGTGTCAGACTGGACACGCCATGCAGGGCAGTGACAGCACATTTCACGCCACAAATCAGGCAAACTGACCTCTGACACTATCACACTGTAGAGGTCACCGTATAGACCAGCTTGCTGGGCAAAGACATAGTAGGACGGCGTGGAAAAGAAGATGCCAAGGGCCCGTGTCAGAGAAGGATGAGTGCAGTAGGAAAGGGAGAGGTTGTATTCTCGGAGGAAAGAGGTGAGCGAGGTAGACTGACGAGGGAAGAACTTCAGAGCCATAGGCGTTCCTGAAGGGGACGAAGCAAGACAATACGGGGTGAACATCACAACATCGGAGCAGCTTGGGTCAAAAAAACTGTCAACAGTCATGATATGGGAGTGTTGTCTTTCAGTGACACTGTGAACAAATATAACTTCCCCTTTGGGGCGACTCCATTACACCGCTAAGCCCAGGTTGCAGCAACTCTATCTCCGAGAACATCCCAAAGCGCTTCATTAACGTTACAGCAGCAGAAGTGCAAAAGGTTAAGTGAACACTATCAAAAGACAGATCTCTGCTTGCATTACTGCACGGCAGTGGAGATTCACCATTTCACCTGTTTCAGGTCTGGCAGTAGAAAGTTAAAGGCACAATACAAAAAGACGATGTCTAATTTGACTAATTTTATATTTGAACTTGAATCTTGCACCAACCTCTCTTTCGGTGTACAGCTAACATGACCTTTCCGTAGGATCCCTCTCCCAGGAGCTTCACCACCTGGAAGTGATCGGATACCTTCAGCTTGGACATGGACTGCGCTGACAGGAAGCATCGCTCATCAAGTTCCAGAGATGCCGCCTGGACACACACACACACACACACACAAACACAAACACATCTATATTCATATTTATGTTAGTGATGATCGGGTCAGTGGCATCAAGGAGAAAGCAGATCCACAGATTGACAGAATGAAGTATAAATGTGTCACCTGATCCTCCTACACAACTGTACATTTTAAATATTTCATGTCACTAATAGTATTCCCCTGAGGTTTTCTTTCCTCGTATTCTCCTAATCAGAGCAACATATGCATCCACCTGTCGTCCCAGCAGAGATTAGTGGTGCATTCATTGTGTCATGTTTTCACATTCTTCAGATCTGGGATTATCTCCTTTGTCTAGGGGGGGATAAACTTCAGACGTCATCAACCCGCGACATTTGGCGCTGTCACTCAGTTTTCACCATCGTTCACATTGGTGATGACTTTCTTTGAAGTAGATCACACACCACACACTCGAGGTAATTAGGAAGGCAGAGAACAGTTACCACACACTGCTTAACACAAAAGATAAAGCAATAACATGTTTTTAATTTTGACCTTCCACGTGTTGCGTAACTGAGCTTAGTGGTCATTAAATCACGCCTGGTTATCTGTCTCTGCAAACACATGTAACATTGTGGTGATTATTGCAGTAATATCAACAAATCATTCTGATTTGGATTAAGATTTTTTAGAACATTTTCATTTTCCAATCTCAAATAAATCTCTGATGGTGACAAGAGATCAAATGTTCACTTACACGTCTTTAAATTAAATTTGAGTTATCTGATGACAATCTTTACAACGTGATCACAGTTCTGAGTTACTGCTCTACAATTATCTGATGTGAAGCCAACAATAAGACTGCAGGGTTCAGTCAGTCTGAGAGTGCTGCTTAACGCAGATGTTATCAATATATCTTTATTTTAAACAGAGCCAATGATCGGCCACGTCAGGATCAATGGTGTAAAGATTGATGTGGCTGTATCTGTGCACCAATAAGACATTTAGGGAAAACTGTGCATTTCAGACCAGTTCCAAATGTGAACCTCTGTAGGTAATAGCTTTATAGTGAAACACATTCATTTTAGTGCAAACATGGAAAAACAGTCAGATATTATTATATTGTGTTCAAGTTTCAAGTTCTTTATTATCATATAATAAACAATAACAGATCCGCTGTTGTTGGCAATGGAAACTCCCTCCAACAATGATAATTAAAATATGTACACATAGTAAAAATATAATTATAGACATACAACAGTTAAAATTTAGTGATAACAAATAAGATATATCCCAAATAGCCATGTTTAAATCTATTCATCTTTTAAGTTATTAAATTCAAATCACAGTTGGGTTTCGTTCACAGAGTTGTTTACACTTGTTATCGCGTTATTACATTCTTCATCAGCTCCTCATTCCACTCATGCTACAAATAAAATACAAGTTTATTATGTTTGGAGACACTGAAACATTAACCGCGAGGCATGCAGCCAAGACATTTGCTGCACCAGGTGCATCCTGATACGCGCTGTGTCCTTGTGAACCGAGGTGATTATTCATCAAACCCCTTTAGTTAATGAGCTCGGTATAAAGCGACAAGTGATCTGAGATTTTAAGAGGGGCTGTCACGAGCTAAAGCCATTAACAAATTTGAAGTCGGATACAAGTGCTCAACATTTACAAGCTGAAAATCCTCTCAACAACATTGTCTATCAAACCTTTGCAGCCTCGCAGTCATTTTGCAATAAAAGGCCTCAACGGATTCGTGTCATTCCTGCATGTCTTCTCATCATAGCGCTGCAAAAATACTCTTGTGATATGAAACATAAAACCCCAGCAGGTTTGCACCAACAAGAAATAAGTGCACGTTTTAGTTGCCATCATTTTAGTTTAGTTTGCGGCACATTGTGAGGCTTTTCTGAAGTTTGATTTCGGTGTGCATGAAGCATCTGGCAGCTGGACTCACGCTCACAGCAATAAATTACAATACTTACTGTCATTTTCTGTTCAGTTGGTTGATCTCTGCTCACTTTCTCTCGACTCTTCTCAGCATCTAAAGACGTAACCCTTGGTTACTGGCTATACTGTTGTCTGCTCGGCTGATACTTTAACAGTAATAGAAGCTGATATGTTTCCCTTTGCTCCGCGGGTCCTTTCAGGAGCACAGCAGCTTTATAGTGGCGGCGCATAGATGTTTGCAGGAGAGCTGGATGTTGGCCGTGGGACTGTGTGCACACACACCTCCCTCTCTTTTCTTCCTCCTGTGCCAGCTCTCTCTATCTCGGCTTCTCTCCTGTTATGCTGGCAAATACGCGTGAACCAGCTACTAGGCATTTCAAACCTCTCCCTCTCTGCAATGTGCCCCCCCTCCCTACCCACTCACCCCCACACACACACACATAAACACACACACACACACACACACACATTCTCTCCCACTACATAGCAGTGTCAATATTCCACCATTTACAATCTGTCACTCAGCCTGACTGCATTAACTCGCTCTCCCTCCTCCCCTCTCCTCAGCTGTCACTCACTTTCTGCAATTTCATATACACCCGGGTCGTCCTCCTCTTTCCATGTTTCTATATCACTCTTTCTCACCCTCTCAGCGAGTCTGAGTCAGGAATTCCCACACAGTGTAGAATCTCTCATCTAATCAGCTGGTATGCTGGAATGATCGGAATAGGCCAAAAGGCTGTATCCGTGATCCCTGAATGCTACTGGGATTACTGGGACCAGTGAAGCATGCCATTTTACTGTCCAATACCACTGTTCTTTCTCACTGCACTCTAGGCTAACTTTACAGGGGGATGTTAATTTAATTTCCCAATGAACTTCCTCAATTATTTTAAGTCTACATAAGGAACATCTTTAAGGTTTGTAAGTGTTTTTTTTTCTTTTTCTCATCTTCCAATCTCTTGTCATCAAACCCATCTTGCTTTATCACACCGACATGGTTGACATCAGAGAAACACCTTTGTCCAGTGTTATGCTCTCTACATGCCAGCTCAGTTTCCTACCACTGCAGGTCAGGCCTCATCTCCAGCTCCCGCAGCCTCGACACCCTCCTCCTCTTTCTGTCCACTCAGATAGATTTCCCTTGGTACAACATACTACAGGACTATACTTTCCACTGGCTCAATGGTTGTTTGTTATGTAACACAAACATTGGCTGCCATCACAACGCCGGGTCCCCGCTCAGGTTACTACCCCTGCTGCGGTTTATGTGGCTGGCTTGTGACCAACATATGCTTTCATGTTGGTGCTCACACCATAGGGTCCATCGGCCCCTGCTGTGACAACCTCGCCACCATCTGAACTCAACTTCCATCACTTTCACCAAAGTTGCTGGCAGGAAAGGAGAGTGTCACTTTCATTCACAAATGCAGGGGGTAAAACACACACACACACAGACACACACAGACACACATACGCACACACACACACACACACACACACACATCAATCTTAGATGCACACATGCTATATGAATGTGGATACATCAAGAGTCGTGCACACATGCACAAGAGCATGCACTTAGGACAGCTTTGTTGACAGTTACTGTCAAGTGTCATAATGAACGCTCTGCTATTTGGTTACATGTTCGTATTTTTGAGTAAACTAAAAAAGAAAATGTGTTTTGCTTACGCGACAGATGAGATGGTCTTCTCTTTCATCTCTTTCACTTGAGATAGATATCTTATCTGAAAAAACTACAAGATCTTTTTTGCCATAAATTGACATAATATAACATTTCTGAAAATCCTAATTGTCAACCAATATTAACTACATATATTAATACATTAGTTGTTCATGTAACAACATGCTTACATTTCCTGATATGTGTTGTGAGACCAGAAAATAAAATAAATAAATAACATAGTTTGGAAATGATGGGAACAAATCTCAAAGAGTTCTAACCCTAAGAATTGGTTTTATAATAATCATATCATTTTGTTTTTCTTGTGCAATTCATGACATCTACAAATAACAATTTCTTTGTGGTACAACAGCATGATTAGATCCAACCCCACATCTCTTATTCCTCATCAGATGACACAACATGTTTTTGAGACAAGGAGCATCATGTTGTGGGTGATGTTTTAGTTTAAATTATTGCAGCACAAGATCTATGAGCATCATTTGCACCCGATTTGACTGCTGGATTAGTTTCTTAAGAGGTGGTTCTCATTAGTTAATTTGTGGTGTTATTTTGTTTTGCTATGTGCATCCAATTTAGATCTAATTAATATTTTTATATGAACCTATACCGTATCAAACTACAAAGTATGGGCAGTGAATGTAAAGGAAATATATAGTTTCTCTGCGTGTCAAAATATCTTTTATTCCAGTTCTTAACGCCTGCATTTGTTTGTATGTTTTTATGAGATTAGTGTTTCCAAAGCAGAACAACAGTGGATCACAGTTATATAGTTGGCTTGAGTCATGCTGCAATGATTCCTCCAGTCCCCTCCTCCCTGGAGAGAAGGCACAGATAAAAGGATAAAGAGTTGGAAGATAAAAGGGGAACTTGTAACACACACATGCACCCCAGCTGTTACTGTGTTGTTCTGATCTATGAGGCTTACCATGTTTTATTTATGGTTCCACTTACAGGGAAATCTGAGGTACGTTGTTTCGCTTGACGTTAGAATTAGTTCACCGATGCCTCAGTGTGGACAGTGTGTGCTATTACATTAAGGAGGAGAAACTACACACAGTGTCACGCTTTACTCATGAAGTTTAGAAAGTGAATTTGGATCTTCATTTAATCAAGAATACATGTTGTTCGGTTATAACTCAATATGATGTGACCTGTTCCAGATTACGGATCAAAGATCAAACGTACTTATTGGTATCTCAAAAATACTTGTGTTTGGTGAGCAGTCATATCGAGTCTGTGGAGAGAAACACGATGTATTTAGAACTATTTATGAAAAAATAAAGCGTGTAACCTACATTGCCTGAATGACTAACATGAATTAAAGAAGTATCCCTACATCTAAGGATGATTTTAAAGATGTATGGCTGCTCACTCAAAGAACAGTTTATGGACAGCTGTCATACATTTAACTAAAGTTCATGAGGATGGTGACAATGTTTAATTTGGAATTTGAGCATCATTTCCCACAATATTTAAAGGTTAGATGTATAAACTTGTTGTGCATGTGCAACCTTCGCATCCGCTAATGATGCATAATGATGTACAAGAAAATTATTTTTAAATAAAATAATATAAATAACCGAATAATCTTGTGAAACATGACGTTGAATTAGTTTCATTATTATTAGTTATGTCAACTAAATCAGAAATAAAAGACAGGGAATGTTGAAGTGTTTAATATATTATCACAAATACTGTAATTAATTACGACAGAAAGTATGTCTGTTATAGTTTTTTTAATGAATTTATAACTTTACAATATATCACCACTCTCAATGGTGTCTCTTATAATTGTCTTCTCCACATGGGTTTATAGGCACAATCAAGTTCAATCATTTACCTCTGATAGGCCTGAATGAAAGCATACCAAACATTGCCAATCTAAACTAGTAAACTACAGAGGGTGTGATTTATTTCCACCACATAGACAGAGGGTGGATTTAGATTAAATATTAAACCAGACGATCAATCAAACGTTGCGCCTCGGCTCTCTCTCTCTCTCTCTCTCTCTCTCTCTCTCTCTCTCTCTCTCTCTCTCTCTCTCTCTCTCTCTCTCTCTCTCTCTCTCTCTTTAAGGCGTCAGCCATGAACACAACTTCGTTTATACATCTTTTCATTCGGGACTTTTTTTTTTAAATGTTCACTATTGTAACACTAATGAATAATTGATGAGTCTTCTACTACAGCCCAGCAAAACAAAGCTACAGGGGGTGCGGTCCTTCCTGTCGTCGGGAGCGGAAGCGGAAACTCGGCCATCTCCTCGTACATTCAGGCTACAACAGGGTCAGTATTCACTTGATTGTGTTTTTTACTGTCGTGCGGTCGTCAGTATTTCTTGACATCTTAGCTCTTGGTTTAAACATGTGTGTGTAACCCTGTCCCGGAGCGACACGTGTCCTCGTTGCGTCTCGGACAGTTTAGCGGTCCAGTTGCGAACTAACTCGCAGGAGCTAGCTAGCTAACGGCTAGCTTGCTAGCTAATCTGTTCCAACAGCAGCAAGTGATTTTTATTCCACGAGTCAAACTGAGCAATAACCTTCATAACGTCCGTTTCTAGTCTGCCGCGAGTCGGTGTTGTGGCGGGAATATCACGTTATATCTGACGTTAGTTTGTCTGCCTGTTCGTACCGAGCTCCACCCTCCTGTGCCCTGTCCATACTTCAGACTTCACTCCTCTGGAGTCAAGCTGCGGCTTCTGCTCGAGAGGACGGGAGAGGACGCGAGAGGACGCGAGAGGACGCAGACACTGACGCCTGACGGAGAGCTAATTGCTTCAGTGATTGCTCCTAAGCGTGTCGTTCGCATACAGGTTGTCTGACAGGTGGATTATATGTCAGGCTGCCCATCGCCTCTGAGTGTGACACCCGGCGTCAGTCCACGGAGCCGGTGAGCGAGCGCGTCACAATGTCCCGGTCCGCGAGCTGCCTGATGACGTGACGCGTGAAAGGTGCAGATGTCTGGATGGGCAACGTGAAGGCGAAGAGATGTTGTCAGTTGTCTAAATGGGCAACACAAAGAGTTGTTGTCAGTTGTTGGTGTTGTCTGGATGGGCAACGTGAAGGGTTGTTGTCAGTTGTTTACGTTGTCTAGATGGGCAACGAGAACACAAAGAGTTTTTGGCAGTTGTTGGATTTGTCTGGATGGGCAACATGAAGAGTTGTTGGTGTTGTCTAGATGGGCAACGCGAAGAGTTGTTGACGTTGTCTGGATGGGCAACGTGCAGCGAACAGCTGTTGTGTCACGTTACCTGTGTGCTGTAACAGGTGTGGGTAACTCATTGGTGGGGCTGTTCGTGCACTGAGGGGATAAGTTGCCGTAGCTCTAGTGACAACTCTTAGCCGTGTTGCTTATCTATGCAGCACGATGATAACACGCCCTGGATGCAGAGTTTAATAATCCAGGTGGATCTAAATGAGCTCTCTGTGACATGTTTGTTTCTTTTGATTGTTGATACATTCCAGTTGGAGCACCCCACCTCTCACATATTCATTATCACTACATCCTAACTCCTTCTCTTCCAGCTTTCTTGTGAGTGGGACTTTTTCCTCCCTCGCTTTGCTTAAGTCCAATTTCAGGGGACATATTTCTGATTTTTGCACCACATTCCTCGAGTGCCCTCCATGCCGTGTCAGTTATAAGCCTGGCTTCAGATGAGTCGAGCAATTGTGTTGCACGATGAGTAGATTCCTCCTGGTCACGGACTCCTGTGGGCGCTGGAGGGAAACCGCTGGCACGTCGATATACGACTCCTCCATCTCCATTTCTGCTTCAGTTTAGTTCATTAAACCACCTGATGCCTTTTTTTTATAGTGACAGAGATTGTGAGACGACCTGAAATACAAAAAGCACTTTATGTCCCTTTATCAAAGATTAGTTGATGTGTCTGAACTTTGGTACAGAGCTCCAGGAGTCTCTGGGCTGGATTTTGCAATAGTTTACTTATGTTCCGTTATGCAACTCGGTTTCCTATTTGTGGATGAACACCTCTAAACACTGACATGCGATGTGTGTGTCGGGCTTGGTTAACGCGCTTTAAAAGTAGGCAGCGCAGTTGTGTCTTAGTGTAGCACGTTTGTCATGTTACTAGTTTACCAATGTATTTATACAACCTGAACAAATGCATAGATTCTCTAAATGTTTGTCTTCTTGTTATTTGATTTAACTTAATTTAAAACACAAGCATGGAGTAAGTAATAGTGTATTTAAGATTATGAGAAACAGGGATGAAGTATATTTTCTTTTACCACTCCAGAAATGTCAAATTCAGATCCAGATAGAAGTAATGTAGGACTTAAAGGTGCTTTAACTGTATGTTCTGAGACACTCTTGCACATATTGTTTTGTTAAGTTCATATTTGTCTAATTATCTGTTAGTATAAAAAGTCTGTATTGTTTTGATCTTTGTCTTTATCGGCACTGGGAGTGTTTTTGGTCATCCATCCGAGGTAAACTCACAACCCACTGGCCGTTAACAGCCAGGTAATGAGTTCAAGATAACAATAATGTTATCAATCTAATTAGAAGGAATGTTGATATCTGAAATTAAGTTAATGGATACATGTTGAGCAGGCAGCAGTTTTCCAAATTCAGTTTCTTTCTAGACACTAGTTATTTAGTCCTGCTGTCGCGTCGCTTGACATTAATAAAAAAGATGTAGGTCAGTTCAATTATTGTAATTGGTAATCTGGCTCATGAATGAAGCAGAAGTTGAAAATGTCAAGTTGCCCATAAACCATGTGTCTGGCTCCTGGAACATGCGCTCCTCGTGTGAGAGAAACGAGACATCTCTATCCGATTGCTTCTGGAATAGTCTGAACTCTCTCTTCTTCAAAGAGAGTCAATAAGGGCTTCATGACTTGACTTTGATAAGTAGGATGATGTTATAAAAACTATGTGAGGCTATTAGGCATGTGTGGGTCAGCAACATGTGGTTTTATCGCTGTGTTTATTCTGGTCTCTTTCTGGTGATTTAGCGGTGATCTCTCTCCACGCGTTCTGATTCATTTTGTCAATCTTCATCTCAATCTTGCTCCATTCCTCACGCCTGAGGTTTTGGGACCCGATGTTTCCCCGGGAAGAAACAGACGAGTGAGAAAAACAAAGAAACCCAGAGGAGAACCTCTTGTTCTGCGTGGTTCTTGTGTAACAGGTGTGCCTGACGCTGTGTCTCCTGACTCTCCTCCCCTGTTGATGCCGGCAGTCCCTCTCAGTGATCTCTGCTAGAGACGCGCTCTTTACCAGTCTTTGTTAGGTTTCTCTCAAGGTCTTCCGCTCTTTATTCCAGACTCTTGCCTTGTATTCATCTTCTCTAGTCTTCTGAACGTTTTGTCTTCTTGCTATTTCTTTCTTTTGTGTTGTCCATAGATATATATATATATATTTTTTTTAATAACACTGTTCTTTGCCCCGCTTTTTGTTCAGCCGTAACTATATTTTATATTTTACGACCCTTCTTCTCCATCTGCTGTTTAGATTGCAACAGAACTCTACGGCCAGACCGTTGCCATGTCGACCTCATCGCTACGGCGACAAGTAAAGAACATCGTCCACAACTATTCAGAGGCTGAAATCAAGGTTGTGTGTCCTTCTGTTTATCTGGCCTTTTCTCGTTTCTTACACCCACATCCCGTGTGTGTGTGTGTGTGTGTGTGTGTGTGTGTGTGTGTGTGTGTGTGTGGCCTAAATGTAGCCCGTGTATCTCCTTGGCACGTATGACATCACGTAGCTGCTGATAATCTAAAGTTAATTTGAAGCAACCTCCTCACTCCTTCCTCTGGTTAAACATAATGAGCTAAATCTAATCGTTATCTGTTCATTAGGTTGCCTCTCTCCGCCGTGTGTCGTTATTGAGTTTGCATTACTACTCCGAACATCGTGCGCCATTAAATTGTCACAAACTATTGGCCCTGAATTATTCTTATCACGGGCATGTTTGATGGAGGATGATTTCAAATGTGTCCCTTCCTGTGTTGTTGTCCAGGTTAGAGAAGCCACATCCAATGACCCGTGGGGCCCCAGCAGCTCTCTGATGTCAGAGATTGCTGATCTGACATACAATGTCGTGGCCTTCTCGGAAATCATGAGCATGGTATGGAAGCGCCTCAACGACCACGGCAAGAACTGGAGACACGTGTACAAGGTGTGTGCATCCTTCACCTGTCGCTGAGGAAGCAGCGTGTGTCTTAAATCTGCCTTTACTGCCCACTACAGAGTAAACTAACGAGTGTGCAGGCAATGCATAAGCAAGGGAGGGGTTTTAGGCACGCTGTTTTATGAAATGTGTGACTTGTATTTTATTATTTTGTGGTAATTGATGTGTGTTTGGTATGTATTTCTTCGTGAACGGATGTTGACTATAATAGGGTGTCTGACTGTAGCCGACAAACTGCTTTAACATTAGTATTTCTATATTTAATGATCTGTTCTGTGATTCATATTTTCACCAGGCTATGACTCTTATGGAGTACCTGATCAAGACTGGTTCAGAACGTGTTGCCCAACAGTGCCGAGAGAATATATACGCAGTCCAGACCCTCAAGGATTTCCAGTTCATAGACAGAGACGGCAAAGATCAGGTACGGAAGCACGCCCGTGTCCACAAATTCGCAAAGAAAATTGAAAGTGATTAGCGAGTAAGGTCCACCTTTGTGGAATGCAGGCCCGCTTTCTCAAACATGCAACATGTGACTCATACAAGGACATTTTACAATGAGTTTCTGACCCCTTGTGCAAACAAAGCCAGCCAGTACATTGTGTATGGGTTGTTAACTGTTAACAAACTGTTGGACTAACAATAAGGTGTGCCGGGTAAACAGAGCACTAGTAATTTATGTAATAGTATGTCTGTTAATATAATCTTTAACTTTAAATGCCGTTCATTTACTGTGCTGCATGGCCTGATACCTGTATTTTCTTTCAGGGGGTGAATGTGCGAGAGAAAGCCAAACAGCTGGTGACGCTGCTGAAAGATGAAGAAAGACTACGAGAGGAGAGGATCCACGCCCTCAAAACCAAAGAGAAGATGGCACAGACCTCCAGCGGTGAGATTGGTACTTAAAATATGTTTTTAAAGATTCAAGCAATAGTTACGGGTTCCATTGTTACACTCTGGGAGAAAGGTGGCCTTACAATAGCGGAGCGTACCTTTATCTCCAAGCGACTGATGAACTAATGCAAGCGCTCTTCCACGCGTATGCTCCTTTGTTTCTGCCCCAGCCTCCTCAGCTCCCTCAGCTCCCAACCTGGGGGGCAGCCTGTCAGCGGGCTCCCAATCTGGGGGGGCCGACCCCGAGCAGGCATGGCCCCAGAGCACCGGAGAGGAGGACCTGCAGCTCCAGCTGGCCTTAGCCATGAGCAAAGAAGAGGCCGAGCAGGTAACGCAACGCAGCATCTTCAAGACCAGCACAGCTACATGAATGTTCTCCAACATATGATTTAAAGAATAACTATAACTAACTACAGCTAAGGTTACCGTTTGTACAGTCATGTGGGAACATGTGTACTCAGAGGGGTATTACTGATATTATTCACTACATACATCTAGCTTTTCACTCACTATGTAATGCCTGACCTCCCCCAGACTAGCAAGGACCCTCTGGAGGACGCAGAGCTCAGCTATGCAATCACACTCAGCAAAGAGATCCAACAAAAGGTCAGGGGCAGGGAGTGTGCCCTGCTGACTGGCCATCCAGTCATCACCTATCTGTCTTTCTGTCAATTGGAATTTCTCAAACACACATCAAGTATCGATCAATCAATTAATCTCTGCTCATATCTGTTATGTGTCATCAGCCTCAGACTACAGTAACTTTGAGATCATTTAGTTTGGTGTCATGTCACTTTCTCTTATGGAGCTTGTCCCCATAAAACATGTGACTAGTAGGTGCTTATCAAATCCATGTCCAAAGAGCACCCAAAGCATTGATTAACTCTAATTTTAATTTGCATGGCATTGGCAAATATTCCTCCATAATTGACTAAATGAAACCCCGATTGGTCTGTAAGCACTGATTATTCTTTCCTTCCTGTCATCCTCACTAATGGCATGCATTCAACTGTAGTCTTGGTTTTAAATGCACACTTTCCTTTCCACCCTTCTCCTGCTGTCGGGACCTCCTTGCACTGGGTTCACTGTGGGCAAACCGAGTCAGCCTGTTGTATGCAAGTAATCACCTACTGCTGCCTACGGGCCCCGCCATTGTGTAACAATCAGACCAGCTGATCGCTCTAGCACACATGTCCGTCTCCTCGTGGATGAGTCTGTTTGGGGGTTTTCTCCTTGTAGAAAGGTAGGATGAAGGTGGTGTTGAGGAGGGAGGCCCCGCTGCGATCAACTCTCTGTGTGCTCGACCCAGCTTAGCTCAACGACTGCTCCCTAGTCCTAATTCGCGGCGTTACGAGCAAGTGAACCACAAGCGGCACAACTGATTCTTTTAAAAGGTCAGCAAGTGAACCAACCACAGCTGCTTTGTAGCTGTCCCCGCTCCTACAGTTTATTTAAAATGCATTTAAACTTACGTGTTCTGTTCCTGATTTAAAGTCCTATCCAACCTCGCTACAACAGCTTTACAGCTTTTAAATTTTTGTTTAGGTAGCCGGGTCGCATCGGGTCTGGATGAGGTTATTTTCTTTGTGATTTAATGATTTGATTGTGTTGATCACTCGTATAATCATGCAGTGATTGGTTGATTTGTGTTTTATTTTCAGTGACTAAAGATCAGGTTTTCGGTCTCCCCTCCCGACAATTCAGACTTAACATGATGACTTGTAAACTGATCCTAAATTTGTACCTGTGGTGTCCTTTCCGAGGTTGTGTGTCTCAGGTTGCTGACATCAGTATGTCTGCTTGGCAGGAAGAGCGACTGCGTAGAGGTGACGACCTGAGACTGCAGATGGCCCTCGAGGAGAGCAGGATGGCCAAATCTAAGCCTGAGGACGTATGTGTAAAATAAGAGATTAAATCCTGAAGAAGTTTCAAATGGCAGTGGTAATGTTCATAACAACAGCATGTTCAGTTTACTGAAAACCTTTCATCCGTGTACCAGACATTTACTATGTGTAAGATATCAAGATCAATTAGATTCTCTAATAATTATTCATAATTGCATTACGGCTTCCGTGAAGCATGTCCCCATTTTAAAACCCTGTCCAAATGGGGCTTTGATGTCCAAAGCCTCAATGTTTGGATTTCTGGTTGTAGTTCCAGCCACTTAAATAGCGCCACGCTTGTGGAACGGTCTTCCTGACCACCTGAGGGCAACTCAGACACTGAACTCCTTTAAGACTGGCCTAAAAACCTTTCTATTCAGGAAGGCTTTTTTTTTTTTACTTGAGTTAATTTATTGTCGGCTATTACATTCTTCTTTTTTATTTATTTATATGGGTTGCTTTAACTATTTTGTAATCAGTTTTTTTTTTTTTTTTTTACTATCTGTGTGGCACTCTGAGATTCTTTGAAGGAAGAGTGCAATAAAAATTATTATTATTATTATTATTAAATACCCACCTGATGCAGATCATCTGATGAGTCGGTTAAGATGTTGTATGTTGATCATACAGACATGGACGATGCCTTTGGGCTCACATTGTTTTGATTGCATCTGTGATTGTCGTCATATGCTGTATAACCTCCGGTGAGGTATATTGTGATTGCCTCTGTCCTTTTTGAGAGCTGATACTGATTTCAAGTTGTTGGTTTACATTTGGTCAAACTCAAAGATTCTTGAATGCAGTAACTGGCTGAACTCTAGCCGTGTCTGTGTGTGACGGTAAACATTGACAAGACGCAGGCAAAGAGCCAGGAATGTAAGAGTGACTGTTATTTATTTCACTATCTATTTGACATTGATGCATGTCCTGTCTGCAACTATCTCTCCTTCTAACTCTAACTGATTTGTAATAGTCCTAAATCCCGCCGTGTCGACAATAATCAATAATACATATTTTCTTGCACAGGGGGCTCTGATGGAGCTGGGCGCCGCGGACCCCTGGGGGGCCGGCGCTGCCGCCGGCGCCGCCTGCTCCGCCGGCCCGTCGCCTCCCCCCAAAGCTCTTTCTCTTGCAGCGTCAGGTCCGTGGGGCGCGGACCCCACGGACCCCTGGGGGATAGCGTCGCCCACATCTCCTACAAACTCTGACCCCTGGGGTGGGGGAGCCCCGCCCGTTATAGCGCCTCCTCTGGACCCCTGGGGAGAGACGTCAAACAGGGTCAACAACGTCGACCCCTGGGGGAGCTCAGGTACGCAGCCACAACACTGGTCACATGTCCGCGCCGTAGCCGGGCAGGTTCGTGGGAACGCCGTCGTCACCGAGTCACAAGCGGCGCCGTGGCCTGCTCTGGTGATCTCAGAGGACGTGAAGACCCCTCCACCTTTACTCCTCTTCACTCCACCGCTCCCATTCCAGCCTTGTGTCATCGTCTCTCGTGTCACCGTGCTGTTGTAACGTTCGCACTCGCCTGCTTTCAGTTCGTAACGAGGAAAGCGAGCATGCCGAGTCCATCCTCCCTCTGTGTCTAAACCCGGGATGTGTATCCTCTTGTTTCTACTCAGGACCGACTGGCTGTGTCTCCACCACAGCGGTCTCTTCTCTTACCCTTTTGTGCCTTTATACTGAATGGGGTAGCTGCTTATCATCTCTCCTTTACCTCCACTGAGCTTCAGATTATTGAGTAGGTGAAGTAACGTGGACAGCTGCAGAACATCTGCTCCCATCTGTCCCTGTCCAGTAACTGGGACTGCAGAGGTCAAGGAGAGAAACGCCAGTGTTGGAACCCAGCCCACCTCCCTGCTTTGTGGATTGTAAATGTACCGTGTGGTGTTAACCCTCCCCTCCCCTGTGTCTCCTCCCCTCCCCTGTAGCTGTGACCCCCCCCAGTGCCGACCCCTGGGGTCCCCCAGTGCCACCCAGCACGTCCTCCTCAGGGGGGCCCGTAGACCCCTGGGCCAGGGACGGGCCTGTCCTTGTCTCTGACCCTGTCACCAACGACATCTGGAGTGCCACCGCCAAACACACAAATGGCACAGGTACATTCACACCTAAAGCTACACGGACTCACACACACAGAGGTACCGGTACACACTTTTAAAGACAAAGGGATTTTACATTACGCACATATTTTCAATTGCATGCACGAAACAATTGTCTTGTCCTACATTTCATCCTCGTCTAGTATCTGTTCTATATTGTGTTTTTCTATTATAAGAAGATCATTATTTTTTACCTATTTAATTACGGTTTCTCTTCCACCTTTTTTCCTTCTCAGGGGACCCAGAGCGACGAGGCTCTCCAGCAATGGGCTGTGACAGCACGGGCTCCCCGGTGCCCTTTGACCTTTCATCCCTCTGTTCGTCACTTCCTGTTCGTAAGACTCCTGAGTCCTTCCTCGGCCCCAACGCAGCGCTGGTGGATCTCGATTCCTTGCTGTCGTCTAAACCCAAACCCAAACAGCCGCCGCCTCCTTCTATCTCGTCCTCTTCAGCGCACAACCCCTTCCTCCAGAACACAGGTCAGTCACAGCCATCGCGACGATCTAATTAAGGGTCTTTACCCACAATGCACTACCATTCACTCACTAGCGTGGAGGGAGTTCGGAAGGTACACCGGGCCCTTCCGAACACCCCAAATCCAAAGCAGACGATTAATTACCAAAACCAACGACAAACGACATTCTCGTGTCGAGTGTAAAGCTGATCCTCGTAGGAAAGAGAGAAATGACTTGACGTTCAGGAAATGTTTTCTTTAATCGGTTAAGGAAATGTTGATGACAAGAGATTAAGGAAAGTAAATCATTTATAGGAAAGTGTTGCAGAATTTATAGTTGATAGCTTTAAATGAGTCGGTGCTGTATGAGTACCGCATGGCAACAGTATACATTATTTTCATTATTGATTAATTTGCCAATTTTCTACTCTAATCTGTTTGGTGAGAAAATCTGATGATTTTCTAGATTAATGTCCATCACTTACAAAACATTTTTATCAGAAATGTAAAACAAAAACAATCACACAATGGTGTCTGAGCACAGAGGTATTTTATAATCAAACACAAATTGAACAAATGAATGGCTCTTACAGTTTTGTTTAGTGTGACTCATTCAGTCGGATACGACTGAGAAAAGGGAAACTTATTCACACTTCACAAGTGGAAACCAATGCATACATCGTGATTATCACAATATTTGCTGATTTTATTTTCAGTTCATTAACTCAATCAGTCCACAGACATGTTGTTTCCAGATCTGAATACTTTGAAAATGTTGATGGAAAGCAATGAAATGAATTATCTGAAAATGTGTTGAACATGACATCCTGGCACCCGTCAAATGACTCTTTGGAACCGCCCACCTGTCGCCTCTGACTCTCAGGCTCGTCTCCTGCTCCTGGCATGGCAGTGACTCCGGGCAGCTCCATTTCCAGTAGAGGGGTTTCTCCATCACCTGCCTCTTCCAACCCCTTCGGCGTGGCTCCGCCCATGAATTCCATCTCACCTCAGCCCTCATCGCTTGGCCTGAGCGGCCTGCGCTCCAGCCCTGTGCCTCCCAATCCCATGCTGGGCATGGTGCAACCAGGAATGGGCATGGGTCCAATGAGTGTGGGTATGGGGGCTCCAGGAATGGGCCTGGGTATCATGCAGGCCAGCCCCATGGGCATGCCCTACAGCGGGCTCTCGCCGATGGCGCCCCCAGGCTCGGCTCTGCTGGGGTCCGTAGCCGCAGGACCTCCTCAGCTGATTTTGGGTGGGCCCGCTGGAACAGGAGGAATGATGGGAGCAGGAGGATCAATGGGAGGTGGAGGAACGACAGGAACGAGCACCAACCCCTTTCTCCTTTGAGGAAGTGTCACCACTACCACTGCTCACCTGTTTAACCCTCCTCTGTCGTACCTGCTGCCCCCTTTATTCATCCCCCTCAACACAATTTGTGTCCAAAAAGAAAGAAATGTGTACATCTCTATATTTAAAGAAAAAAGGAAAAGGTCAAAAATTCAGTTTGCTATCCTTGAAAAGCACTATTTTATTTCATGATAATCTACCACGTTTAGTTCCTTTCATTTCAGTATGGGTTGTTTTGCGAACGGGACATAGAAATCTATTTATTTTTGTTTTAATCCTGTTCTGTATCGTTCTTCATGTTGTGTTTTTTGAGTCCTTTCTTGAGGTGAAGGTAAGTTGTGAGAGCAGGAGGCTGTTTCAGTCGCGTCCCTCTACTCTGTTGTAATAGTACTGCACTGAGGGAGGCGGAGGGAGAGGGCACATAGCCACTAACAAACTGAACAGAGAAACTGTACCTGCCTCTTCCTCTCCTCTCCCTCTAGGATGAAGACGAACACTGAATCACTGAAATGAACAGAGTGCATGAAGGATCATTTTAAATGAACTCCAGTCAGAGAGACTGAACCCCTGCATTAACATGCCAGGCACTATGTGGTAAAATCATTTCAACTACTTCACTTTTAATTTAACGTTGAAATTAACTACTTTTTTCCAATTTTTTGGGAACAAATAAACAAGGAAAATCACACAATGATGCCATTTAAATCAAACGCTCCTTTTTATTATTGTAGAAAACTTTAAAAGAAAGACATCTGTGGTCTGATGTTGCAAAAGGATGTTTGTTGAGTGTGTTTTCAGAAATGTGCGAATGAGGATATGAATGTTTATTTGTGTGAATGCTTTAGTGCAAATGCCTGTTTCTGTGTAAACGTATCAATGTGTCTCCACTTTTCTCCCACGTCAGACTTTATTTCAGTGACTCAAGGAAGACATTACATCCATTATTTTTGTTTTTAAAAATTGTCACTTGTATAAATACTATGTAATGTTGGGATTTCAAATGAGGTATTATAAGGGTCACATTTCTCTGCCAATCATATTTCAGAATATTTTTTGGGGGATTTTGCTAATCGGAAGCATTAAGTTTTTTTCCAATCGCACTTCAAATGGGATCCCTGGTGTCCAGGTGTCCCAGAGCACCGCTGTCCACTTGTTTCATCTCTGTTCCCTCAGGGAGGAGAAAGACAATTATTTCATCAAATGAAAGGAAGGAGAAAAAAAATGGGACTTGACGACATGCTCCATGCTGTTCTTTTAATTTAGTTTGATGAATTTATTGTTATTTTATATCAACAAGAAAAAAATATCTCTTTTATCGGGTAAGGTTGAATGTTGTGTGGTGATGACTGTGAACATTCACTTCTGAAAAGTAAAATGAAAAAAATCAAAAGGAATTTATGAAATAAAACAAAAACACAGGGTGTGCGTTTGGCTCGTTTCATGCTTGCTCTGTCGTTAATGTCTAAATCATACAGTCGGTAATGTGACACCAATAATGTTACACTTTATTTTCTTTTGTGAACATGTTTATGAATCTGAAATCCAACAGTATAAGCCACCCTGACAATTACCTGCAGAAGAGAAGCTAAAGGTGATATTACAGCATATGAATTTGAATAAAGGTTAAATATTTTACAACTTCTTTGACCTTGTAATGCAGCGTTCAGTCACTTGTGACCAACTTGATCCCAAACTTTCTCTCCGACGAGCTCCAAGTGGCCTCTGCAGAGTGCAGCGAGGACGCCGCATGTCTCTGAATAGTTCTGTTGTCATGGTTCGTCCACACAGACGCTGAGGGTCAGCCCAGCAGGGAGTCCCAGTCAAAGTCATCCTGGATCTCCTCACTGTTGCTATGCAGACTCTTCAATGGAGCGCGTTGTGGTGATGTCATAGACTGAGGCTGCATCCCAGCTGAGACAGAAAGAGAAACACTGACTTAAGGTAGCACACAACGAAGGAAGGTACAGGGTTCGTACGGTCATGGAAAACCTGGGAAAGTCATGGAATTTTAAAATGGTCATTTCCAGGCCTGGAAAAGTCCTGGAAAAACTTAAATCATGAAAGTTTTGGAAAAGTCTTGGAAATTTGTTATAATCACGTTCATTTAGGCCGAGTTTGAAATAATGAATGTGATTTTTAAAGAAAGACGCTCAAAATATAAGCCGGCGTACGCAATCAACACGCAAAATTCTCCAAATTGTTCATGTTAATACCGAGATTTCAGTTTGGTCATGGAAATTTGGTGAAAAGTCATGGAAAAGTCCTGTAAATCCATAGGTCAAAATGTGTAAGAACCCTGAAGGTAGACATGATTGGAGGATTGTGCGTCTATTTAAATAACTTCTTATCTGAAATTGAAAAGTGACCTTTTTGAACATGAGGTTTGGGTCTTACCGGCTGTGGTGGTGGGCTGTGGCCTCGGAGGCCCCTGCACCTGCACAGGCCTGCGGGCCGGCTGCACGATGGGGGAGTACGGGAGGGGGGAGGGGTGAGTGAGGCTGGCGAGGATCGGGGAGGGATGGGAGGTGAACGGGTGGACCTGTAAGGAGTGAGGTGCCCCGAGGGCGAGCGGGGAGTTACTGCCGGAGGTGATCATGCCTCTGTGAGTGAAGAAGCGATTCAGAGAGTCGCAGAGGGAGGTGAAGAGCGCCGGGTCCACGGCCCAGTCGCAGAGCTCCGCCTGCCGCATGCTCTCCAGCAGGTCTAGAGACAGGAAGAGGGCCTTTTAGGACGGAGCATTGACGAGAGGGGAAAGGATCAAACTTTCTTTTAATACAGATGATGTTTTTACTCTGTGAAGATCTAAATAATCATAATATTCATTATTTTATGATCTGCCAACAATTACACATTCTAGTAAATGAAATGTGTATAAAAGCTGCTGCTTTAGCTGCAAATGGCAAACTGTTATTAAAGTGACACGTAGTAGTGAAGATGGTCTTCATTTTTATGTTGATGTTTTGAGATTTCCATCTCTAAGACGTCTCCCTGCTCCCCAAACAATGTAGACAAATGACATCGTCATCGTTTTTTTAATCTACTCAATTAATCAAGTGTTGGCTATACAAATACCAAAATAATTTCAAGGAGCCAATGGGGAAATCTTCAAATTGCTTGCCCCAACATATTTGGTTGGCTATAAAATCAGACAAAACCCAAGCAATTTTTTAAAACATGTTATAAGAAAATAATTGTTTTTTTTACGATGAGAATTATTAATCAATGGTTAAAGAATAATTGCCAATTAATTTTGCCTGATTGACTTTTCAGCTGCACAGTCTTATGTATGTTCTGTGAGACCAAAATCTCAAAACCTCAGCAGATAAAAACAAAAACAAAAACATTGTGTAATGTGGGTGAAGCGACCCATTGAAGAAGACTCTGGTAAACAGCACCGACCTGGGTGGCCAGAGAGGTCTATGTTGGCCCAGTCCAGACTGCTGGCAATGCGGAAGCTCTCCTTCAGAGAATCTGGGTTGATGAACCAGTCGGCTGGCACCGCTAAAGAGGAAGGTAGGAAGGCGTCTTTAGAAAGCCGAGGTATTTCTTGTGTTGTGTGGCTGCTTTTAATTCAATACAAGCTTCCCTGGGGTGAGACTCACTGTGTTGTGTCATGCGCTCTGTCTCAGGCGGGTGTGCAGCTGGTGCAGGTGCTGCATGTTGAGGAGACATTGGTAGCAGAGTCGGAGTGTGAAGTGGAGTAGCGTCGTTGTTCAGAACCGCCTGCGGAGCAGCATCCGCTGGATCGAGCATAAAAGAAGTCATTCCTCCAGGCCGCCCACGGGTATAGTGTACACTTCTCAGAGTTGATAGTTAATGACACAGTACTTACACTGAGAGCCTCCTCTGTCCCTCATGGTCTTGACGAGCGACTTGAAGGACGCATACAAGTCTGGTAGGTTCATCTCATCGAAGGTGAAACGCAGAGGAGGATCAGTGGAGGGGTTTACAGAGGCAACAGAGGAGGAAGACAGAGGGGGTCCCGACACCGAGTTAGGAAAGGACAGCGTGGCGTCAGAGAAGGAGGGCGCCGCTGGAGAAGACATGCTGGACAGAGGCGGAGCAGAGGCAGCGGGAACAGAAAAGGTGGGGCCGGATGGATGGCGAGGGGGGAAGCAATTGATGGAATAGGTGGAGGCAGCAGGGTTGAGCCCAGCGGGAGAGGAGAGCGACTGGTGGTGGACGGGGTGAGTGGACGCGGGGGGGGGCGCCATGTAGGGCGACGGTTGCTGTGAAGAGAGGACATTGGATGAAAGGCTGCAACCCTGCTGCACTGAGATGGAGAGGGGGGGGCGTGACTCTACCTTGCATGGGGGAGGAGAGAGGGAGGCAAAGCGGGGGGGCTGCTGCTGCTGGAGGGCTCCCAGCTGATGTCTGGTCAGAAGTTGGTGGTCTGAGTGGGAGGCTGCTGGTGGAGGATGAGGAGAAGCTCTTCGCTCTGCTTGTGTCACCGCTGTTTGAGGAAGCTGTCACAGCGAGGTGTTACGATATGCAAAGGTAGACAAAGTTATTAAAATCCAATAGTAAAGTAAAAGTAGCATTACTTTAAAAGTGTTGGTCCACCCAAAACTATTATTATTTTTAATTAAAATACAAAAATACATATTTTTTCATGGAGGCGTGCTTTTAAATGCCTGATATTTAGATTGCTCCCCCAGTGCAATGTACGTGAATGCTGAATTATCACCCAAATATTAACAAGTTCTTCATATGAAGTAGCCCTTCCTAAAACTGCTGACTGCATCCTATCAAGATTAACCAGGATTCTTTTTTTCTGGAAAGACGTTTTTAAGTTTCATTTATCAATTTATTTTATCAAAACTCATCTATTCTCAAAACCTGGACAAAGTCAAACCCAAACCAGTATCTGGCTGAAGAGCATTATACCAAATGAAATGAGGAAATATGTTTGTTTGTTGTAGTGACCCTTTAAAGTAAAAAGGTATCAGTAAAAACTGTGTTCCCAAAAACTGCTTTAAAATCATAATCTGCCAGAGATTACTGATTACAGCTGTCAGGTTAATGTCGTGGAGGAACATTTCAATATTGGGATAGAATGCCAATACTTTTTCCTTTACACGTTTTGTTATTTGACATTTGAAGAATATAGTTTTGATAGTTGAGTTAAGACAAGTTAATGTGTAGTCATATCAACGTACATCCTCCTCTGGATAGGGACGCTTCAGGGCCCTCGCTTGATTCACCTCTGCAGGTCCATCCATCGTCCAATAGGAGCCCTATAAATCAGAGCACGTTTCCATCTTCATCTCTCTTTGAGGCGATCCATCTCACATGATGACAATACATGCTGACAAAGTCATAATATAAAAAGTGTGTAAAAAGTAATTCACCTTGCCGGGGTCACTTTGTGGCCGCGGAACTTTCCTGAAGCATTTATTAAGGGACAGATTATGTCGAATGGAGTTCTGTTGAGCACACAAAGAGACGAAATACGTCAGTCGTGCGCCAGCCCACGATGCAAATATTATTAATATTGTTTACAGATTACCAAACCAATGACTTTAAACGTATCTTAGCTTAGCTTGTCCAATTTATGTTGTTATGTTGTCTATATGTTTACATGTTCTTTTACTATGTTGCACTTTATATTGTTCATGCACTTTATGTTGTCCATGCACTTTATGTTGTCTATTCACTTGATGTTGTCTATATGTTGCACAAATCACTTTATCACTTTATGTTGCACAATCACTTTATGTTGGACAGAAGAGAAACACAATTTCAATCTTCTGTATGTTTGCACGTATGAAAATTGACAAATAAAACTGACTTTGACTTTGACTTATACAGGAACAACATTATTACTATTCTACTAATGAGTTACTACTTAAAAAGCTTACTTTCCATCCGCGGCCAGCACGACTGTAGTAGGGAAACATGTCACTGATCCAGGTGTAGATGTCATTCAAACTCAACTTCCTTTCAGGTGCAGCTGCTATTGCCATGGCGATGAGAGTGGCGTAGCTGTGAGGGGGTTTCCCTTTGGAGTTGGAAGCAGAGGGGTCGGGTAGAGAGGGTAGAAAGTCTCCTCTCTCTCTCCCTCTGTCTTTTTTCTTGTCCCGCTCACCTCCTCCTCTCTCTTTCCCGGAGCGCAGGCTGCTGACTCCCAGCTGAGGCAGCCAGTCGATACTGGTGAGACTGGAGTCCAGTTCAGAGGACATCGTATCTCCTCGTCTCTGTCCTGGGCCTGAAGGATCTGACGAGGAAGCACTAGATCAACTCGTCCTTCTCTTCTGACACTGTAGTGACAAACACAAACAGAGAAAAGCTCAAGTGGATTCCCCTCTGCCTGTTGTGAGCAGTCGACCAGTGAGTTCCTGTTCTGCCACCCGGCAAGTTCAGACACTCTGGAAACAATATCCACTCGAGCAAAGACATGGCATGACTGTGACAGCGTCCGTGTGCGACACACTCAACCAGACTTTCTATTTAGTGAGGAAGAAGAATGACTTGCTTACCTCTTTATAGTCACTCGAGGCCCAAGGCCTTAAAAACTGTTCATATTTGATGTCATCAGCTGCTCCACTGCTGACCAACTGGAGTCCGTTCTTCCCTTCAGGTCTGTCGTCCGCATGTTGATCCCCACCTACACTTTTTGGTTTGTAAAAGTTTGTGTTCTTTTGGAAAAATAAACACTAAAAGTTACCGGAGAGCTTCCCTTTTCTCTCCCTGTCCTTTCCCCTCCCTTTCAGACTGTACCAGGATTACGTCACTCACCCCTCCCTCTTTGTGACATCACTCTCTGTAACCGCCTCTGTGAGCTGGCCCCTCCTCTTCAGCTTCTAACAGCTTGAAGTAGTCGTTTCTGCAGCTGTGGGCTCACCCCAATATCAATAAAGAGGAACAAGCTAAACGTTTGTCCTCAAATGGTTTGCACCCAGGAGACCCTCAAAGGGCAGGAGGCTTTTTTATACAGAAACATGAAAACAAAACAGATTTATAGCAGCAGCACTTTATTAGTTGTTTGGAAGCAGTGACATTCTGCACAGGATATCTGAGGTGATGATCTGCCTACAGAGCGCTGATGAAGCCGAGGAGGTCGGTGTCGGGGGACGGGTGGGTCAAAAGCCTCTGGATCTGTGAATAAAGAATACATGATTGTCACTTTTATAACTGATGCTGGCCGCACTATCAGAAGTCAAGATGGCAGCTTTACAAGTGAAAGAAGTGCCATCACTATGAAGTTTTGGACAGCAGTCGGAGGGTAAAATAGAATAGAACAGAAATATACTTTATTAATCCCCAAGGGGAAATGTGTTGACACAGTAGCACCGATAAACTAAACACAATAAAATATAAATATAAGAAAGAAAGAAAGTGACTGTGCATAAAGTATAGTATGAAAAGTGAAATACAAAATAACAAAATATATATGTATATATACACAACATATATGTAAATACAGCAATGTAAAATTAAATTATATATATATATATATATATATATATATATATATATATATATATATAGACAGTGTGCAAAATGCAAAGTGTGTGTATGTGTGTAGTGTAAATGAAATGTACTGCAGGACTTGTGTGTTTGTGACACATGGAAACAAACAAAAGTAACTCGGGGTCAGTCGCACCTCCTTGAAGTTGGGGTGCTTGGCGTCCTGAACCAGCTGCAGCAGAACCGCCTCTGTGGTGGTGAGGTAAGCGCCGCTCTGCTTCAGTCGAGACAGAGCAAACAAACGGTCCGTCTGACTGTGGAGGGAGACAAACAGTCACACACACATACCTATGCCGTTTCAGACACACACAGAACATATTTAGATTTAATGCAGGTGATATTGATGCTATAGAACAAATACAATAAAACAGTCAAGATACCTTCTGGATGAGACGGCATCAGCCACAATATGAACCTCCATTCCTTTTTCAAGCAGGTCATATGTTGTGCACTGTGGGTAAAACATCCTTATCATTAACTTAAATCACAAATTGTAATTCTTAACTAGTATTTTTTTGCATTAATATACAACAAACATACACATTTAGATACATCTTGGAAATAGTTTTAGAGGCTGTGTGATTAGTTTTTTCATGTCTCGGGCCCAATGACAATGAGAAAACAAAATCCTGTAAGAATGTATTCGACACTACTGATGTGTAGAGGCTTTGTCCCCCTGCATTGGGAACGCTAGGAAAGAACTGGAGAATCAAACTGGCACCAAATTGTGTTTCCTGGTTAATACAACCGTGGCACACACGTTGAATACATTTCAAACGGAGAGGGATAAGCGCCTGGTGTCACAACAGCACGTAGTAAGTAGAGGGTGAACGTGAATGAACATAAATGCGTTCACTATTGGAAGTGCTCTTCATGTTGTGTTTCATGATGCTAAGACAGAAGAAGTCATTTCATTTTTGCTGTCCTGGCTCCTCAGTGGTGGAACAAGCTCCCCACTGACATCAGGACAGAAGAAAGTCTCTACAGCTTCCACCGGAAACTCAAAACACATATTTTCCGACTACATCTGGATTAAAACACAGATTAGCACTTCAGTGGCTCTTAAATAGCTCTTATTATGGTACTTTTGTAGTGTGACTATGCTGAGGAAATGTTACTTTCTTTATTCTTCTTGTTCTTAGTTTGTACTCTAGGTTGATGCACTTACTGTAAGTCACTTTTGATATGTAATGTATGCTCAGCTGTGTTCTTACGGCGATGCAGGCGTGGGCCTCTATTCCACACAGTATCGCCTGCTTGGGGTTCCCCAGGGCCTGCAGCTCCTTCTGCACCACGTCTATCATCATGGTGAAGCTTGTTTTAGCATGAGCCGTCAGGCCTTCTGCTCCCAGCTCAGGTACTGTGGGACCCAAGCCTTTGGGGTACTGCTCTGTCAAAATGGAGGGGATGCCCAGAACACGACTCGCCTGGGAGAATAAGGGGAGAAATAATCAATACGTATAATAAGTACCACTGATAGACTATGAGATATTGGTGTGATGGCGAGTATTTCAAACCTGGAGCAATCTGGCCGCGTTGCTGACGATGTTGGTGAAGTGAAAGATGTTGGGTCTGAACTTCTCCTGCATGTCACACAGGAGGAGCACCGAGTCCTTGGTGGAGAGTCTGCCGATGCCCGCCACTGCAAGGTCACAGAAAAGAAAGAGTTCAGATACATTAAGGTCCAACTCTATTTGGGTTTTTAGGGATGGCATTTAAATAGCTCTGAAGCTTTTAACAATAACATCTGAAGAAATTAGCATTGCATGTCCTCTTTACAAAGTGGTGGCTACTTTTAAGCTTTATTTTAAACTTCTAATGAATGCGTCATGGTGCAGTTTGTGTCTAGAGGTTTTCTTCCTTGTGTGAACTATGTCCTCCATTGTGCTTCATTATCTTCATAACGTGAGACCGACTCGTGTCCAGCTGGCTGAATGCAAATCAATAGGAGCGACGTGGTGATTACTGCGGTCCTCGGTCATTTTGTTATTTGAGCGAATTTAAATATACAACGAATATGAACTTACTGTCGTTGTCTGAATGGTCCGATTGTGAGGAGGAGAGGAAGTGGTGACAGGTTCAACAGGACCGTGAAGTGTTCAACTGTCAGGTTAAAGTGTAAGCCTTGTGACGCCTCCTTTGTAATTAGAAACCAACAAAACATGTAACGTTACCTATTTTACTGGCAAGTTAAAGAATGCATTGAATGTCACACAGAAACAGCACAATATCAACTACATCAGCGGAAGCCTTACGACTTACGTTATCATCAAATAAGGCTAAATGAACATAATAACTACTCTAGCGTGCAGCGAAGAGGACACATGAGTTCAACAGCCTTCCGCACGTCGTCCAAGGCGGATTGACCAATAGGAATACGTGTACTGGTGATTGACGTTTCTGTGAACCAATAGCAGCGACTCTTCATCGCGAATCGCCTCGTCAGCTCAGGGGGGCGTGAACCATAACGCAGCCCGCGGTGGTCACACGAAGATGTCTGACACCGCTGAGTCCCCAGTAGAACCGCAGAAAGAGGAGTCACAACCGCCGTCGGAGGATTCATCGATAGCCGATGATAAGAAAAAAAGTAAGCAAGTGTAACACGTTAAAGACTCTACTAAATAAGCGAATGTCACCATCTGTTTACGAGCATTGTTGATATTGTGAGAGGAATCAATTCCGGGTATATGACGTAGTACATGATGTACAGACATTCTGGCCAATAGGAGTTCTTCTTCTTTTTTGTTTATCCAATCAACAGTCAACTTTTAACATTGTACTTCCGGTTTGGGGAACGTCTGAAGCTAAAGCTAACATGTATCACGGTGTCATATCTCTCCTCTCTGAGGGCACATTTCTTTCAGAGGCTCTACTTGTTTTCATAACGTATCAAATACATGTCATGTTAATGTTAATAGCAACAACGCATGTTGTACGTTAAGGCTAAGCTTAACACACTCCGGCTAGTTTAAGCCTAACACGTCACAGCTCAGTTTATTGAGCTGATCATGTTTTAGTGTTTGTAAAGAGTTTATTCAGTTTCAGGAGATACTCCTTTTTGTTTTGTTATTGTTTTCATAAGCAGTGTGAGGTTTGATTCAAGGGTCGTTTTCTCTTCCAGGTGTATTTATTTTGAAACTATTATTATTATTAAATAAATATTACAAATCATTCTAAAGATGTGTGGTCAAACTTCTAAAATATATGAATAATACAGCGGCAGCACTTTCATTTATTATTCTCTCATTTGTTATAGTCGATGTGCTGCTCAAGGCAGTCGGAGCCGCTCCGATAATGAAAACCAAGAAGTGGTCCATGGAGAGGGGGAGGACGATACAGTCCCTGTCTCAGTTCATCACTCGTTACCTCAAGCTTGATGCCGGTGAACAACTGGTAAGAATGTAGTGTGTCTACTGGTTGTTTCCCTTTCTAAAGTCGTGCATTGGACAGAGGCTTTGTAAACATGCTTCGGGTCTTTCAGTTATTAACTAGATCTGCTTTTTTCCTCCAGTTCATTTATGTTAACCAGTCATTCGCCCCCTCACCGGATCAAGACGTGGGGGTCCTTTTTGACGTGAGTACATATAACGCACATTTTTTATGTCCTATGACTGTCGGGAGTTTCTTTTAAATAGACGTAATACAATTAACCAAAGAAGATTTAAAAGAGACACCAATAGCAGATAAACATGAGTCACTTTTGTCTTCTTACTTTTTTAATTCACTTTGAAACATGAGCATTGATTTGCATTCTTGACCTTTGGAACAAGATGTGGAACAAAATAACACAACTCCAAAGTCCGGTCTCTGACTTTTTCCACAACAAACACAAGCTCTATTTCTGTTTCACTGATACAGACTATGAGATGTGGTTAAAATCACAGAACTTTAACTTTAACTTACACACAAACTTAAACCATCTAACGCAACACAGGTCCACACAATTAGTCTTTATGTTGACTTCACTACTTTTCAACAACAAATATTGAAATATTTGTTTTATTCAGTAAGTGATTACCGTTAAGAACTTTTCAATAATGTAAACGTTCTGAAAATATGACCTTTTTTATAGGAGACACACTGTAAATACACACTCTAACAGGTAATGTAGTAATATTTAGAACACTTAACCGTAGTATAACTTCATGTTTTACCCTGAATGAAGTATTAGAATAGTAGCCAATATAATCGTCGAGCCTCTGGAGCTCAGCCCATAGGAGTGAGATGGTCATGTGGAGCGTTGACCAGCAGAGGAGGCCATAAGAGGGATGCTCCACATGAGAAATGCCGACATCCTTAACCGCTGATTAAAGTGACGGCAAAGTCCAGAACTCACAGCAGACATCCGTTCTCCCTGCTCATCCGGTCAATGATGTCAAATTAAATTTAGCAATTAGCTTTATTTACTTCAGTAATTTTGGAACTGTACTGCCATATCACTCTGAATGACTTTTTATTGAGCATTCACCATAATGTATGTTCTCTCTCTCTCTCTCTCTCTCTCTCTCTCTCTCTCTTTGTCTCTTTTTCAGTGTTTTGGCAGCGATGGAAAGCTCATTCTGCATTACTGTAATTCTCAAGCCTGGGGTTGAACTGCTCTCGTCGCCTCCCCCTTTCTTAAATCAACTTCCAGACATACACACAATGTTGATTTTGCCATTTGTATTTTTCTTTCAGTTTTTCTGTACTATATTGTAAATAAATTATTGTAACTATGTAACACTCTTCAAACTGTCTTTTTGAGGAATCACATTTGGCTCCTTAACCGGAGCTTTGCACAGCGCAGCTGCTGATCAGATGGGAAAAGAAAAAGCTCAAATCATGTTGGTTCACACACATATTCATTCTTCTAGTGTGATAATTGAATCCCTAGTTAAAGTCACATTTGCATAGAGCTCAGACTGATGTAAAAGGTGTTTGGGAGGTTGTGAAAAGAGACACAGAAAGAGAGGAGGCACTACAGTAACAGATGGACTGAGAGGGATTACATCATTCAGGATGGGTTTGTAACATAAATTCCCAAGAAAGACGGAGTAGAGTGGCGTGGAGACGGTCGCTCCATCAGTCTCGCATCTCCGTCCAACTATTGGACGGGAGGATTAAAGGGAGGAGTACAGCTGGAGAGTTAAGGGCCACTCCTGGAGGAGGAATACTAGTGACGGATGCAGAGGGCCAAAATGAAGAGGTCAGTGTCACGGGGAATCGGTTCAAGATGGAGAAACTAAAATCAAGTCCTTAACGGAGCTTTTTAATAAGGGCTCTCGAACGCGGCGGACATATCTGAGGACGGGAACGTGTTTTTTCTGGGAGAGCAACCTCATGTTTGACCTGGAGTGCTACAAGGGACAAGAACAATATCTTTGGTGGGTCCTTGTCACAGATGTTTTTTTTAATCATAACTAAAGCTGAAAAGATTATCGGTCTACAAAAAATATATAATTTCAGTAAAATTGTGTATTTTTCTTACACGCCGCATCTCTAGATGAGAATGTGAAGCTTTTCTTTTTATTCATGATGTTAACTGAGCAGCTTTGTTTTGTTATTATTGATGTTCAGATACAATTATATTATGTGCATTATATACTCTATTCTCATTTAAAGAAACAAAAAAAATATTAAATTATTACTTACAATCACATATTACTTTTCTTATTAAGCCGGAATGGAGCTTGTTTAATTTTCGAATCAGCTGCTTAGTTTCTAAACTTATTTGTCACAAAGAATTTCCCATTTTATTGTAAGATTAAATCAATTGTATACTGGTGTTACGGTCTTCATACAAGACTCCGGCTAAATCTAAAGATGAACTTGCATCCAGCCTGTTTAGGCTGTGAATTTGCAACCCAATATTGTTGGTTCATAAGGTTATTGAAGAGTAATATTAATGCAGGTCAAGTTGTACAGCTAGCTGTCTTTAGCATTTAAAAAGTCACATAAATGAGATATTTAGGCGGGTTGCTCTTCCTTGCTGCAGTACAAGTTACACATATTAATCAACTATTTTCACAGATACAGTAAAACATACAAATAAAACCCATGTCCAGAAACATACATATTATTACAATTTAGTAGCCACAATTAATCCCCCCCAGTTTAACTGATGCTCTGCTGTGTTTCAGGCTCTGTGGGCTGATGGGGAGACGCTGCCTGAGAGACGGACAGCAGACATGGTTAGAATGCACTTCACACTAAAACACACCTAACACAAACAGATTAAAGAAGATTATCACGGATTACGAGTAAAAAAAATCATTTACAACTGTGGTTTATCCATAATTTCATCAAAAAAAGTAATCTCTTGTTTTTGCACCCCTCCGCCTCGTCTTCCACGGACTCAGCGTCCAGCGGTGGAGTTCATGATGGGCGGCCGGGCCTCAGTGAGTTAATCAGGAGGCAGGAGGATGTTAGTCGGGACCACGGGACACTCACTGGCTCCTCTATAGCGGTCCTCACAACCAGGAGGACAGGAGGACAGGTGTCCTCAGCACTTTAATGGCCCACTGATAGTCAACAAACTCATATATCACCATATGGACACACTGGTGTGACCCTTAATGTGCTCTATTTAACTATTTAAATTGCCAGGTGATGAATCGGGATGAATTTAAAGATGTCCACTATAGCCTCTTTAAAACACACTAGTCTTTTTATATGTTCTTTTGATACAGTCACACTGATCTATTAAGTACACACACTAAAACATCCACACCTGCTGAAGTCAGGGGATGTATGGCCACAGCCCGTCGCCACGGGGACCGATAGCGGGACATCACACCGACGCTGTCTGCCCAGCGCTCTGTTCCGTCCTCACAGTTGTCCTCCAGTGAACCCCCGTCCGCCTGAATCCCCTCTTGTTCATATATTTTCATCCATCTGTCTTTTTTCCACGTGTATCAACTTTAGACCGACCTCCCCTCTCGCTCTCTTTCTCTTTCTCTCTTTTAATCACTTTGACTTTAAAGCATCTCTTTGTCCTCTTTGTATTGTCCTCTTCCGTCTCTCCTGGGACATCGTGTTCATCTTCCCATGTAAACCTGGCAGCTCGTCACCTCTTTAAACCAGCGCCAAACATCCATCTGTCCTGTTGGGCCTCTTCCAACTTGCAGCATCCGCCCCCCCTCTTTACCTCCCCCCCCCATCTCTCCCCCTCTTTCCCCCGTGTGGCCATGCTGGAGCGTATGTCCCGTCGGTCTCGCTCCTGGCTCTCCCTGACCTTGACCTCTCTGGCCCTGGCCCTCTCCATCCTGGCTCTGTGCACCTCTTACTGGTGCGAGGGCACCCACAAGGTGGTGAAGCCCCTCTGCCTGTCGCCCGTCAAGATGAAGAACTGCGGTCAGAACGACAGCGAGCCTTACACCACAGGTACATGTCCCGTTGGCGTTGAGCGCTCCGCGACCTTTGTGCAGCTTTGTTGATTATTTTTGTTACGTTTACTGTAACTTGGATCGCTCTTCTATTTGTACTGGTACATGTGTGTGCATTGGTTTATTTTAATATTCAACTCCCTCCTGATTTTCACACTTTTTTTGAATTCCAGTAGATCATTTAGCAGGCGGACAGGTTCAGCTCAACACTTTCAAGATTATTGGTGTTTAGCATCTCATAAATGACAATGTTGAATTAATTTTTGAGGTTAAACTCTACAAACAAAGGAGCAAAAATAATTGCAACAAGCATACAATAGATATGTTAAAAATGATGCAAGAAGTACTCAGAACCTCAGAAAGAAGAAAGTGGCTGACCGAAAGGGTCGAGGCTGAAGCTATCAAACTTAAATTAGTGAGTACAGCTGTCAAATAAACTTAATGGAATACAAAAAACATAAAACATAAAAGTATAAAGTATCACAAAATGGAGAAACTGCCGCTCAACACCTTTCTGACTGAATGTACTGTGTTATGTTCCACACTGCTGGATTGGAGTATTTCAGAGTATTAAGCTTTGAACTGGTCCAAAGCTAAAGTAGACGATACTAAATTGCAAAAGGTTGCCCCGTGACTTATCCTGACGTCTGTTGCAACACGTTCACGGGTGAGGCCCAATTAGTCGTGCCCAGCATGAGTCATTCATTTGTTTTCTTGACATTGGGCTTTTGCAATAACGACGATTATGTTAACTGACTTTGAATGTTGAAATGTTGTTACTGACCAGGTGCCACAGGCTATTGTCTTAGAGACATATACTCCCAGCAGAATAATGCACCATTGTTTTAAGAAAAAAATATTTTGCTCAATCACCATAACTTCTTAAAAAAAAATCCTGTCTCAAACTCTATTTACAGTCTTTTCCGGAGATTTTAACTTCATCATTAGCAGACTCAGTGGAGCCGATCAAGTCTAATGAACAAACACTGAGATGTGATGGAAAACTCTTCTTTGCCATTTTTAATTAAGATGAATTCCTCATGAATGAATATGTATGAAGGTGCCGTAACGCTCAGTCTGCCTGTTGGGGCCTCTGGGAATGAACGTCCCCCATGTTGAATGAGTTGAATGAGTTGAGTGTGTCTTGGTTTGAGTGTCATGTGGTCATTTGTCAGACGTATCGTGTCTTAAGTCCTCCAAAACGTGTCGAGGATATACATTGCAGCTTTCTGACTTTGACTTTTCAAAAGAATATGGCCTTGACCGATGAACCTGATTACACCAATATTGGATTTCTCTGTGTCCGTTCGTAACAACCAATACACAAACTAATCTGAGTGGATAAACTCACTCCTGTGAGAAGCTGATTGTCCTTGGTTTTATCTTTTTAATCTCTTTTTGAACATACCTCAGTCCTACAGTGGACTTAATTATGGGTTTGTAATAATCTGCAGGGTGTGAGGGTGGGTCCCAAAGGTTTATTGGGTCCATGGGGGCGGGCACACAGCCTGCTGCTTGGTTTTTACTTTCTCAACAGATATGCTTAATCCACAATGGGATTAACTTCTCCTACTGCATGATGGGGGAATCATCTTTCATCCCTACATGTTGACTTGTAGAAAAATATCTACCTGTGGTGGATTTAAGTCTCCCTTATGCTTCTGAACATGATGAAACACCCGTGGGATGTAAGGAGCATGTGACTGAAGACAGAGGCATGTTACTTCTGAGAAGACGGTGTGAATAACACACTTGTTTTGTGCTCGCCGTTTCTCTCGTTCTAAATCTCTCAGTCTAACACAGTGTGTGTTTCTGGCAATTGGTGCATAACGCTTTTGAGCATGTAAAATATTCAGTTAAATAACCTTTTATGGATGTCTGAGGTATGAGTAGGGCTAAATAAGGCTGGCAGAATCAATAACTTCCTTTAAATCACTTCTTAAAACCCACTTTTATAGAACTGCTTTTAAGTGATATCGTCCTTTTATGTTTTTATTTGAATTGCCTATTTGTTTGGTTTTAGTTGTATTCAATGCTTTTATGGTATGATCTTTTTTGTTTGTCGCCATTTAAGTTGTGTTTATGCTTTGTTATTACATTACATGTCATTTAGCAGACGCTTTTATCCAAAGCGACTTACAATAAGTGCAATCAAACTAGAGTACAAACTAAGAACAACAAGAATACAGAAAGTAACATTTCCTCAACATAGTCAAACTACAAAAGTACCACAATAAGAGCCATTTAAGTGCTACTAAAGTGCAAATCTGTGTTTATCTGTAGAGCACTTTGTAAACCTGTTTTTTAAAAGTGCTATATAAATAAAGTTATTATTATTATTATTATTATTATTATTATTGTGAGTGCATGTGGGAGTCATCCATGCACTGTAAGTGGGATCAGCTGTTGATGCTGGTGCCTGATAGGAGGAGGGTCCTGAGTGTGTTTCATGATATTGCTCGTGCAGAGTAAAGTAAAGATGTGCGTGGACGTGCTGTCTTGGTGTGAAGAGCTGAGACGAGTAGTTGCACCCACCGTTCTTGGGTTCGACTCCTGCCACTGACTCCATCATCCATCACAGGACTCAGCGAGTGGAACAATGTCCCGGGGATGCTCCTCTTATTGTCGTCCCCTTGTGACTCACACAGAGAGTCCCACCCAGAACCCCTTCAACCGCACACTGTCTCCGGCCCGGAGAGACGAGCTGGCCAAGATCCGGCAGAGGCAGCTGGCCAACGCCGTTCAGTACATCTGGGAGACGGGAGAAGACAAGTTTGCTTTTAGATACTTCCACACTGGCTTCTGGGAGAGCTGTGAGAAACACAGCGACGGTGAGGCCAAAGAACACACAGCCAAACGCACTTCATCAATTGTTTGGGGGCTTTCTTGGCTTCTTTTCAGTCTCAGTTCTCTAATCATTGCATTTATTCTGAAAGAAATGTCTTCATTTTGTTCATATCTATATATTTTGTTTGGCAGGGGAGAAATGTCGAAGCTTTATCGAGTTAACACCTGGAGAAACACAAGGCGAGTTGAGTTTCAGCCGCTTTATAAAAACAACATGACATTATTATACACTGTTTTATATCGATTTGTGTGATTAAAATGATTTTGTATTTTCAATGTTGCAGGTGTGCTCTGGCTCTCAGTTATTTCAGAGTTTACGTACATCGGCCTGCTGGGGATGGGCTTCTTACTGATGTGGCTGGAAGTCTTGTGTTCCAAGAAAGAGATGCACTCGCTAAAGATTAATGCCTACGCAGCTATCTGCACGGTGCTATCAGGTGACTTGTCTTTTATTTAACTAACTTATAACAACCTCCTCCACATATGATTCTCTATTCGCATGGTCGTCTTTATTTTTTCTGTCTGTTTTCGTGTCTGTTCCACCCCCGTATAGGTCTTCTAGGGATGGTGGCACACATGATGTTCACCACAGTGTTTCAGATGACGGTCATTGTGGGCCCCAAAGACTGGAGGCCTCAGTCCTGGGACTACGGCTGGTCTTTTGCGTAGGTGGTCGCTCTTTTGGGACGGCGTGAAGCTGCGTTTGTGAAAGCCCGTTCTTGCAGGAGTGTCCTCTGTCTTTAATGATGATACATCTCCCCTGTTCCCAGTCTGGCTTGGGTGTCCTTCAGCTGCTGTATGGGCGCGGCCGTGGTCACGCTCAACTCCTACACCAAGACCATCATCGAGCTCCGCCGCAAGCAGAGGCTCCGCTTGGAGGAGGCGAGAGCCACCACTCACGCTCCCTCCTACGACGAGGTCGTCCAGGGAGGCGGGCTCTACTCCGTCAGCGGCCTGCTGCAGTGTCCGGAGGGCATGATCGACGTGGCGTGGGCCCCGAACGGCAGTGTGGTCGGAGTGGGAAATGGAGACGTGCCAACGCTGGTTTTGGTTGGAGGCTGTGGCCCAGAGGGATGTGAAGACTGTGAGAGAGAGATGGACGAGATGGATGAGGCTATGGACCGAGTGGATTCACCTTGTTAGGGGGATCTTTTATACCCATCAACTGAAAAGGCTTGAAAAACGGCAAAAGGAATGACGCTGCCACCGTGCTGAAGACGATCAACGTGAGCAAATGCATCCTGTTTCTTTTCTTTTGTTTCACGATGACTTTCAGTGAAGCAGGAAAATACAAATGTGTGTTTGAAGGCCGGTTAAATAAATGCATGTCAAACTGCAAAGACGACACTATAAATATGTCCCGCTGACATGCACGACATGTACGACATGTCTGGGACTGTTTTCTGGGTATTTCTCAGTGCCTCATGCTAGGAAAGTATATGTGTGTCTCTTTGTGTAAAGGCATACACATGTTTAAATTGTTTTATTGTTTATATATTAAGATACAATGTATAAGGGCAATGATCATTTCACTGCTTAGACAGGGTTGATGTTTCTTCTCCTGTTGAAACAGATCAGCCCATCCTTTAGAGTAAATATACAATATATTGTCATTTAGTGGCGACATGCTTCCTTTTGCTTCTTCTCTTGCTTATGAACAATTTTTAATGCAATGCATGTAAACCAGAGGTTTCAAAAAACACAGCCTCTCTGCAGATGCACAAACGAACCCATACGATACACACACACAGTGTAGAAAGATTACAGAGATTTTGAAAAGTCTGCTCTCTGATGTTGAACAGAAGATTACGTGTAAACCAGTAATCCCGAGTTGGATGGAAAGAAGGAGGAATAGAGTGAGGAGAGATGGACAGCATGTGAAGGGATGGAGGGGTGGAGGAGGGAGCGGGTAGTGGGGGCGCACACACGCACACACACACACACACACACGCACACACACACACACACACACACACACACACACGCGCGCATATACACATATCTGCACCATGACAAATGTCAGGAAAATAATTGTTTTTAACTGGATATCACGTTCAAGTATTTACTGTGTTTAACGTAAAATTATACAGGCACATTTTCAAAATGAGTGTACCAAGATGTACCTTAAATGTTTGTTGGTTTTACGGGATGCTCCTGGATTTACGGTCTGGGTTGAACATGATGAAAATATAAGACCTAAAGCGCCATTTTTGTCAACATTATATCATACATTATGTTTCCAGGTGATAGAAGAATAGAAGACAAATAAATTCATATTTTCAAAGCACAGATTTTTGAGAAAACCTTTAATGATTGTGAATAGACATCACTTAAGAGCTACGACTTCTATAAAGACATTTCCAGTTCTGTAAAAAAAAAAGACTGAGCTAACAATCAGGTGTGATACTTAAATAGTTGTCATTACAATTCATTTATCTGCAGCCAAAATTAAATTTCAACCATTTAAAAGATTAACAATAGGACTATATTTATGGTGCACATTATTTATATATATAATATAATATGTATTGCATCAATAATAACCATACATCTTCTTTTGATCTGTACACACACTATAAACACTACGACATGATGTGCCTATATTTAAGTCTTTTAACTTGATATAAATGTATCATCCATATGACATGAACAACAATGGAGAGAAGAGTATTTACACAGAGGGGTTGATAGGTAGTGGGGGTGTGTGTGTGTGTGTGTGTTTGTGGGGGGGGGGAGCATCTGGGGCTGGAAGGAAATTAGGAATACATAAATAAGTTTAAAAGGGCCAAGTGAAAGTGGGCGAAGTAGGAATGACTTTATTCTTTAATTGGTTCGTAGTGGATAAGACGCATGGCATTATCATTTTCAATCACTCCTGTGATGAACTCTCCTTCGGCCAGTCGCTCTGTGAGGGGGGGGGAATGAAGAGAAAACAGTGAACAAGATATACAGTCAGAGGTGTTGGGGTCAGGAGGAGGTTGAATAATGCGTCTTCATCTTATCTAAGACATCGGTCTCGTCACTTGTGTAGGGTCAGCAGTAGGGTCACTTGAGGCTCCATGATACATGGCTGCTACATACATAATAACATAATAAAGGGATGTTGTAACTGGGGGGGGGGATGTGCCTCAGGTGGATTTATTGCTCGTATTATTGTTAAGCCAAAAAGCTGTAAAAAAGTAATCTTCACGACAGGATGTGAGAGCAGCTGTTGAGGAAAGGTAGAAAGAGCTTATGCCGATTTCATCTCTCCCTGACATAAGTACATAAGTACATGCGATGGGGCACAATGCTGGGGCATGCGTGTGTTATGTTCCCTTTACCGTTGTCTTTCTTTTCGAAGAACGACCACAGCTTGTTGGCTCTTTTCTCGGGTGTGTTCTCATCCTCTGGTAGCTTGCACTGCTCCTCCTTGGGGATCAGCTTAAATATGGCCTGGGGGGGAGGGGGGAGGAGGCGGGGGATAAGATCAGTGATAATGCTGCAACATTTCTCTCACACAAACAATGTATAGAAAGTCAACAGCACAACAAAGCACACCAAATAAATGTATGCATGCCCAGAAGTGTGTATCCTGGGGGAGGAAGCTCAAGTTAATGAGTGTTTTGTGTTTTATAGAGCGCCTGATGCAAAACAACTTGCCATTTAGAGGAAAGCTACAGGCCAACCCTTTTTCTCATGGCTAGTCCCTGATTACTGTCATTAGTCATTGTGAATATAACCAAATCTAGTAGCCTACAATTACATCTTACATAAAATGTAGCGCCCGATCCCCACATGACGGCTGATCCGCCTTCCAAATGCAGCTAAGAGAGCAATCCTGGAGGGCTTTGGCATCACAATTAAAATGGAGACGCTACAAGTTAAAAGTAAATTAATTATTAATCAAGCCGCCCATGGCAACACATTCAGGCCTGTGTGTGACATTTCGCAGAGAGAATGAAGCTGGAATATGCCACTTACAATCCAACAGATTGTAAATGACTAAATGACTGTGCACTTTAGGTTCAGGCCTTTAAGTGTGTGTCCCACTTAGAGAGGAAGCACTCATCTCCCACATTTAAGACACCTAGATTAACATGGATTAGTGCCAAGATTCAGGCCAAACACCAAGATGTCCTCTCTTTTCTCTGTCCCCCGTCTTTCCCCTCTGATCATGTTCTCTATAGAGTTCACACTTGTAGATGAATGGCTTTGACTAACTTATAAATAGTAATAACTTTTCTATAACAAGCCATCCCATACGCTCAAAGATGCACCTGCATTTACAGCCTCTCTTCACTCGTCTGGCATATCATATTAGTGGAGGATGCTACACCAGAAAAAAACTATTGTTAGTCCTTCCTCACTAACTTGTTGCCCAATTCAAATCCCAAAATGAAAACAGATAATTTAGAATACCTTTCTGGAATAATAGTGTCAGTTTCTGTGTAAAATAGTAGATTTCTTTATTGGCTACCTCTCCAGAAAATCTAATTATGTTGTAGTTTGTTAAATGTTTGGCAATGTGGCTTTAAAATTGAGCTAATCTGTTAACGGGTTGTAAACGTGAAGCACATGGAGTTACATCCCATTACATGACAGCTGATCTGTCTAAACCACTTACAATGAAATATCATTACTTTTTAAAAAGAAGATAAGACACTGTACAACCTCCATCTGATTGAGTTTTGATATAAAAACAACGTTTAACAACTATTACACAGTGATTGGCACAAATTCACTGAACAGTCAGAAGTGTCAGCGAGATGAAGAAAAGCAACACGGATTAACCTCGAGGCCGAAGAGCAACCCAAGAGGAGTGTTGCTTATGAGTGGGTCTGCCTACATAGAGAGTTAACCCTGTAATCACAGAGATTATCAGGGGTTTGGGGCTCAAATAGAATCGCTAATTGGGCTGGTGATTAGTTCTGAGACCTACTTTTGAACTTTTCAACGAATAACAACTCATTTTACATGGACCACAAAGGTTGTGGCCAAAGTTAAAGGAAGACCTGACAAGACGATGCAGGCCAACCATAAGTCTCCAAAACTAGAAAGAAATTAAATTAACATTGAACATTATAAATGTAATTCTTAAAAACTGCGAGCAATAGCATTTATTTGCATGATGTCCAGAATCCTCTTCTGTAGCTTTGACATCCTCAAATGAAACATTCCCCTGAGGACCACGAGAACAACTTAAATATGTCATCGTATTTGTGTATAGCTGCGATGAAGACGAACATTATGGGAGAATGACATTGTCTTTCTGTCTTTGGCACTCCGAGTCAACATGGTTGATATTACTCTCCAGATGAATGAACCTGAAGAGGCAACATGTTTAGTGAACGACACATCGCACAATAGAAATAGTTAAAACCATGAAACGTCTATAATAAATACAATAAAAGAGTCTAATTCCTCCGTCTGACGCCGCGTCCCCCCTCACCTGGCAGATCTCCGTCACCTCCGTCTTGTTGATGTATCCGTTCTTGTCCACGTCAAACAGTGAGAAGGCCCACTCTAGTTTTCGTGACGTCGTCCCGGTGGAGGTCATGTGCAGCGCGATGATGTACTCCTTGAAGTCCAACGTGCCGTCGTCGTTGGTGTCGAAGGAGCGAAACACGTGTCGTGCGTAGCTCTTGGCGTCGCTGTCGGGGAAGAAGCGGGTGTAGATCTGCTCGAACTCTTCCGGTGTGATGCGTCCCGTGGGGCACTGCTTCTGAAAGTTCTCGTACCACTGGGAGATCTCAGTTTGAGTGAATTTGGTGCTGAGCTTGAGGTCCTCCAGGATCTCCTTTGATAGTGCGCTACTGGTAGTATTTCCCATGGTAGTTGCTTTCAGTGTCTTAGTAATCTGCCACTTCTGACAAACTCACCGGCAAATATTAATTCGTTGTCCTGTTCCGCCTGAATTTTCCCTTCGTTTCAAGTATTTCACACTTCTTGTCCAACTCTGCAAAAAAGAAATAAGCACACGTATGATACAGTGCACATGTGAATCCTGAATTTTGATATGAATAAATCACATGGTGAGGATGACCAACTTGTAGAGAAAGCTCACCTGTGTGCTGTGTGGGCAGCTGATGGCTGGAGCGGTGAGGATGTGTCTCAACAGTGGACAGGCAGAGATAAGGAGGGGAGGGGGAAACACAATCCGAGAGGGTTAATTCTGTTAATGCGGGATTTAAGGGCGCTGAGCTTTCGACCAAAATGAACCCCCGTATACTACTTTTCTCTATTGGTTCTGAAAGTCTCTAAATATCTGCAGCATATGACACTAGAGTTCATCATTCTGATCATTCCTTTTAAATAAATGATTATGGTAGACTTATGCCCCGTGGTGTTTTCGGTCTTACGAAAGCCTTAATTGATCAATCAGCAGAGGTTCAATGCATTTCACTGGATCCTTTCGGTTACAATAACTTCCTGAAATTGTTATGATGATATGATGATATGTTGCTGCTACAAATTAAAACAACTTTTTAATTACTTGTATGCACTGACCAACGCAGCAGACACGTTGGGGGAAACCACTGTTTACATGGCACAGGGAGGGGGGGGGGGGGGGGGGGTCAAAGCTACCTTTAAGTTCTTCAGCAGTATGTCTGCTATTTCAGTGGTGGCCTTTCAAGGGGTTTAGTTGACCACTGGGACATAATTCCAGACTACCATCTGTCCAGGCAGTTTAACCCCCCACTACTCCAATCCCACCTACGCCTTTCACGTCATCTTCCCTCCCGGCCTTCTCTGTGCGTGACCTCCTTCTCGTCCTACGTGAGCTATGGAGGCGTTTCACTGACTTTTCTGTCACTATAGCCTGGGTTTGTTTTACTGAGCCCAATGTTTAAATCGTTAGCCCGTCTTTCCTTGTGTTTTGTTGTTGGGCCGCCACGTTCTCATTATTTACATCGTCAGTGTCTGCTTTGAAGAGACGGAAAGTTGTATCTGGATTGTCTTGTTATTTCTGAATAATTTGCCGGTCTTTATGCATTACAAAGTTGCACAAACAGTACAGATGAAAGCATTTACTGACATATTTATCAACAACATTATTTACACTCTATTACACTATATGATGATGTTCATCCCTGTCTTATTTTTGCAGAAGGAATTTCTTTGCTTCATAAGAATGCTCAGTGAGTCCGTCTATTGGATTACCTGACCCGCCCTATCCCAACCAATCCAACATCAGCCAATTACCATCATCATCATCCTCTGAGTGCCATTGCCAATAGAATTACCCCCCCCCTATCCCCCCCCCCACCCCATCCACAAATCACTAGCTGACACCAGACCTCAACCCTAGCCTTTATACTTGTGTTGAAGGATTTATATACTATTGATGTTTAAACACAATATGTAGGATCTAAGTAATAATAATGATGTAAGTAAGTGTAATTGTTACTGATAGGAATACTGATGCAAAAATGAGATAATATAAATAGCAGATATTACAATGCTTTGAAACAATAATAATACAATATATGTACTTTGCAGGCAGTGAAGTGTGATATAGGTTAAAAATATTGCAGTAACAGGTGAAAGTTTATTTATAGTAGAAGTCAACACTTCTAGAAATAGCTTCAATTAGGCCAGTGGTTCACTATACTGGCAGCATCCCAGTTGGCTGGATATCATCAAAGCCAATAAACTAGCGACATCGAGCTCCACCTGTGTGACCGCATCGGTCTGAGAGCCAGCGCCACGTCAGCGCTGACATATATGTCGTACATCAGTGTCAGCAGGTCAGGAAAACTCATTTGGTGGTTGTTGCACCTGATAAAGGATTCAAGCAGACACCGAATTAGATTGGAAATAAAGTTTTTTACACTTTTTATTTGTGTTTGATTTTTAGTTGTTGATGTCCCAAATAACCACCCAATGACCACAAAACAACTTTTCAACACGCCGCATATAACAGTAGAGGAAGCTCTATCATATCCATGCCCAATACTTCAAGATAGGTTTTAGAAGCAAAGGTACCAGGAAAAAAAATAACATGCATGAACAGGGAAAAAAAGGGAAAAGAGAAAGAAGAAAAATCCACTCTCAGCCCAAACAATGCTTTGTGGAACATGACTGAAGACTGAAAGAAAGAGGCAAAGAGGAAGGGAGTTGTTCCTAGATAAATATCTGGTAATGGGTTGTAATGATGCTTAATGACAGACAAGAGCTTCCTTCTAAACACAAGGGAAGAGAGGAACAAACACATAGTGACAACAATCTTGACATTTGTGTCCACCATCTTGTGAGGCCTCATGTTGTGACGTGTGTGATAAGGGGAACAGTACTCGGGGCCCCTGCTCACATTTCTACACGTATTGTCCAGAAAGAAAGTCAGCAGCACTTTAAACATCTATGATTTTAAGGGACCTTTACTTAACACTGACATTTGAGGTCCTGATTCAACACTGAGGTAAGCAATGCTTGGTTTTTTATATAAATAGCCAAATGTCTGCTATAAGCCAGGGTCCAACTCTTTTATAATCTATTCTACCCAAAAAGTAAATATAGGAGACTCTATTCAGTATTTAAAAATGTCGTGGGCTTGATCAATTCTGTCAGCATCACATGATTTTCCATTCCAGGCCTGCCATTGTCCATTGGGTTGAAGAGTCAGGCTTATGTTCAGGCTTACTGCAGTTGGCTGAAACGAGGGTATTACATTACATGACATTACATTACATGTCATTTAGCAGACGCTTTTATCCAAAGCGACTTACAATAAGTGCATCAACCTAGAGTACAAACTAAGAACAACAAGAATACAGAAAGTAACATTTCCTCAACATAGTCAAACTACAAAAGTACCATAATAAGAGCCATTTAAGTGCCACTGAAGTGCTAATCTGTGTTTTAATCCAGATATAGTCGGAATAGTCGGCATTATAGTTATCATGCAGGGGAAATCTTTATTGATTTTCATTTGTATGTATGTGAACTTTAACTCAGTTGCTTTGTATCTTAATTCAGTTAAGCAAAAAATAATTGTTGTCATATTGCTTCTGATCAAATATTATTATTATTATTCAATATTTTCAAAACCAAGCCATCCAGTGAGTGAATCAGTCTTTCCACACTCAACATTGTTCACACACACAGATCTTTATTTCAAATAGTTGTGGAGCTCCCAAAGTTTCCAAACATAATAAATGTATGAGGCAATCTTTTAGTAACTGTGTAAATAATAGATAGATTGATATTGTTTGAGTATTTCCCTCAGTGTAGACATCAAATAGCTTCAATGAAGAGCTGGAACAAGGGATGAAATCATTTTTACGATCTTTCATCAGGCAAAATGAAATGTGATGTCACGTATTTTAATCAGGACTATGGGTCGTGTTGTAGGTGTAAGAAAGAAGAAGAACAAGAAGAAGAACAAGAAGAACAAGAACAAGAAGACCAAGAAGAACAAGAACAAGAAGACCAAGAAGAACAAGAACAAGAACAAGAACAAGAAGCTGCAAGAAAAACCCTTTTGACCATCTGACAAAGAAATAAAAAGCAACCATGACAACCAAGATGAAGACGCTCGATCCTTCGGCTCTCTCAGATGTCGCTTCTACCGTCACCTACGACCCTAAATCTGAGACGGTGACCTTACCAGGAGGGGTCGTCTCGGTGGCGGGCATCACCTTGGTGACCGGGGGTGCTGAGCTGTCTTGTGGATCCTGCATGCTGGCCTTTGGTTTTTGGGGAACTCTCATCGGCCTCAGTTGTGTGGCTGTGGGTCTGTGGGACCAACTGAACCGGTCCAAAGGAAGGAGCTCGCACTTACTGGGGCTGGGATTCGTGATTCTGACCATCAGTTTTGTGGTGGTGGGAAGTGTGGTGGCATTTTACCTCCTGACGAAGAAGAAGAGAGAGACGTCCAGAGAACAGAGAGAGGACGGAAAACAAGTTCTGGTAGAGAGTGGGAGGGTGATTAAAAAAGTCACAGTATAAAGAAGAATTATTGACAGAGGATAAGAGACACGTGTGAAACGTCTCCATCAATTATCACTTAAAATAGACTGTCTCTAACTAATAAAGTCACCATACTAGGCAGGAATATATATATATATTTTTTTTTTTTTTTTGTTTGACTATCAAGATTTTACAAAAGAAATGACCAGTTTAAATGTTTTGTTGTGTATAATTAGTTGCATTACTATAGATTGAACTACGCAGCAGTATGTAACGCAATTAGAGAGGCGTCATATTGAAGAGCTTTTGATACATTTTTACTTTATTTACTTATTTTACATGTACCTAAGTGAAATAATGAATACAGGACGACTACTTGTAGTGTTTTAGATATCCAGTTATTGTTGTCCCCTTCCACCATTGTCTAGCATAGTCCATAATCATGATGCATTACGGTATTTTCTTTTGTTCTCACTATATATTGTAAAGACAGACCATTTCGTGTATAAATGGACTACATGTAAAATGTGTTTGTATGTGTGAAAATATTATGACATATAAAAGGTATTCTACAACTATATTATATAAATAATTATATTACACATATATTCTTGCACTGTACTATAGAATATTTTGATCTACTGTATGTTTGATGGTGGAGCAGTGATACTACAGTTCAGGAGTGCCGAGTAAAAAAGATAACAAGGCTTGTTTTTATTACGGCAGCAGTAAGAAATCCTACTAATAGATGACTCCAAACCAGCAAACCAGTTGAACTTCTGTTGGCGCTACTCGTTATACAGCTCTGCTCATAAATCTGACATTGTTTGAATTACCTTTTTCATTTGCTTTCTTAATGTTGTTATAATTTGTAAAAGTCACAAGACTGTATTTAAGAAGGCAAACGTATTTGGGAGCGAACTGGCCCTTTAATAAAACTAACTGATGAATGTGTAAGATGTACTGTGCCATTATGCTCTGTAATGAATGCAATGCAGAGGGATATATTAAGAAGTAAGGATCAGAGAAGCAGGCCAGTATCTTAAAGGGCCACTGCGTGCATGTCAACCATGGATGTATTATAAAGAGAACATAACAGAAAAAAGAAAAACATCACCAAAAAAAAAAAAAAAAAAAACATGAAGAAAGAAGGAGAGGAGCAAAAAGTGTGAAACGTGTTACCTCCATCTGCTGGAGTTAACCCGAACTGTAGTGCACTTCATGACATGATGTACAGTAGGCCGACATGTTGGTGTCTCCAGTCAGTCACTGGAGGAAACACGGCACCTCTGTCCAAGGTTTTCATAGTGAAAAATGGCACAGACTTTTGACATTGTATGTCGCTATTAAACGAGATGCATTTCCTCTTTGCCTTCACATTTACATTACACCTGAATCCCCATGTCAAGAAGCATGGTTTCACAATCTTGACTTTTTAATACCTCTCTTATCACTTGGAGCACCGCGGGTCTTAGACGAGCTACTTCTCGGGTGTGATCGCTATGTCGACAGGTATACGAGCTGGGTTGCGTTCCTCCGGTCACCTGACAGCCCGCTGCAACCTCCGTGGTCACGTGTCATCGTTCAAGTTTCAGGAAACTTTTTGTTCCTCCTTCTGAAAACAAAAACTGCCCACGTCCCGCCTCTTCGTCCCGCCTATTGGTTGCACGGACGCTTGCGGCGTTCTGATTGGCCGGTCCCAGGGACCCGTCGCTGCACGTCAGACTCAAACTACAACCCCTTTTTAAACTGGTTTATGTGTAATTGATATCGTGGCCGAAGGAAAAAAACAGCTGGAATTTCGGTATTTTCGGGTCTGTGAAATGAAAGTCACAGAGGACTCAGTCGGAAAGGTGAGTGTGTGAAGTTAGCGCGCGACGACTTGGCTGGTCCTTTGGTCAAGTAACTTTGTATGTCAGCTTGCTGCCAAAGATCTGCCAAGGTGTCCACTGTCAGTCACGTTACTTATTTATACAGTATGTCACTTCATGTGTTTCATTTTCCAAGGGCTGTATTTGTCTCGGCTCACCGTGGAGGCTCGTTGTTTTAGTTTCGATCAGCTCGTCGCGAGTCGAGGCTGTTTGAGGTTTACTTGCAAACGTCCACTGAGCTTAGGTGGGAATGTAATGTTTCTCTCCTGTGCGGGACACGAACTCCTTCTGAGAGATGCGGAGATACTCATAAGACAAGTGCATTGTGTCTTTGTTCCTTCTCTAGATGAAACGCCAAAGGGTCTTTAAAGTTTATGAGCGGGACTCTAAAAACAAATTATATTTTAAGAAGCAATGAGCTGCATGCGAGTTGCCAGCTCCTGCAAGCGGTCAGGATAATAATAATAATAGTAAAACTATATCCATCACAATGTCTTGAAGCTGAGGGTCAGAATTGTTCACGTTTTTGACATTGAAAAAACATCTAATTGATACAATAGCTGACACAAATATACACATACAATGCAATATGAAACAGTTCAACTTATATCCAGTTTACAATTACACAAGACAAAATAAAGTAGGAATTCTTCCCAACTGAGAAGCAGAAACTAAGCAACGTTTCTTTTTGCTTGAAATTATATTTCCATGTATTCAACCCATATAAATACATTAACTTGTGGCCTTTGAACATGGTGACTTTAAAGAGAAATCCACGAGAAGATGGAAGTCTCTGTTTAGAGTCTATCTGTTTAAAACCAACCATTTAAATTCAAATGTCATCTTTTCCGAGCAGATAATGATAAACAAACTATATTAGTTACAGATTATCATATCTGAAAAGCTTATGGCCACGTTAAACTATTTATAAGCTGATGTTAATTAGTGTGTGTGTGTGTGTGGGGGGGGGGGGGGGGGCATGCCTACACTTGCATAATGCACACATCAGGTGACTGACCTCTTGAAATCAAACTGCTGCAGTGTAGAATAGATTAATAATCATTATATTGATATTCTCTTCTTTTCTTTCCCAGGTCTCTGAAACGCCCCCTGACATCAGATAAACATTACACCAGAGTGACGACTAGTTTAATTCAGTGTAAGATCATGCTGCCCTTGTCAATGATCCATGAAGCATAATGTTGTGGAGGATGGGTGGTGCTGGTGTTAGCAGGCATGTTAGAACGCCAGATAAAGTAGTTGTAGTATGTGGTGAGGAAGTCAGAAAAGCGACAGAATCGGTTTGAAGAGTTGTACAATCATTCACCTCCTGGGTAGAGTTGAGAAAACGTATCAGTTAATAAGGAAAATATAGATAATCGGCTAATGGAGTACAGTGAGAGAGTGCTTTGTGGGACGGGGGAGGTGGAGCTGGATCCCAATGTCGTGAGTGAAGAGGCAGGAAAACTGTATTCCGAGCTCCAGGTAAGTCGTCTCCTTTCCCGTTACATGTCCCTTCTATACCATTGTTGTTTATAAAAACACGCCATGTTTTTATCTGAATGGTTTTCTACTCGGCTGCTTGGCCCCATCAGACAGTTATTGAGAACCATGGTGAAGGTGTGGTGGAGTCGCTGGTACCCATCTTCGTGTGGGTGCTGGAGGCGCTGGCCAGCTGCAAAGCCCAGCTGAGGGACCGGGAGGAGGAGGCGGAGAGCGAGAAAGTTGAGCGGGAAAAGCTGCTGGAGAGATACCAAGCAGAGAGAGCACTCCGGAAAGAAAGTCAAGAGGTGAGGAGTGAGGAGCACGTGATGCACGGCTTCAGGTCAAGTGGTGAGAGTCGGCTGTCGCCTGCGCTCAAAGCTGGTCAAGCATTTTGTTTTCTTCAGAGGTTTCTGGAGCTGGAGGACCAGATTGAGCAAGAGAGGAGAGCCATGAGGGGGAGGGAAACGGGGAGAGAGCGGCGAGGGAGAGAGCTGGAGAAGAAAGCCAGGGAGCAGGCTGATCACTGTGAGTATTTGAATATTGACGGAGTGATCTTTCTAGTGCATGTTATGACTAGATGCATTTGAAATCTGTCTGATGAAGAGCTGCAGCCTCCACTACGTTCGTATCGTGTTCTTCTTGCAGTGATGGCCTTGGAGGACCAGAAGGCGAACCTGAGTAGAGAGCTGAGCACACTGAGGCAAACGCACAGCAAGGTCAGACACGGCTGTTTAGTCGCATCATCGCCACGCAGAGACTTCTTAAACGCCATTTCTAAATATTTATCAGACTTTTGTTCATTAATGTATTTCTTACGTTTCACTGATGTTTTCTCCTTTAGCTGGTTTACACGTATCGGGAAGTTTTGGAAAAGAGAAAAGATTCTGAAAGAGATTCTCCTTTAAGGTTGTAATGACGCATCACACCTTTGTTTAAAGTCATTGTTTATACTGTAGAGCGTGTTTCACAAAGACGGCTCCGAGATGGCAGTTTGACATTTAGTCACACCTGTGAACACACTAGTACATTGTCCATGTTTTATTTGTATTAAATGAGACTTATGTGTAAAGGGTTAGCAAGAAAGCTATAATTACATCTTTGAGCATCTTAAAAAAAACGATTTTAGTTGGAATTCAAAGACAACGGGCTATCATTTAATAATGGCAACAGTTCTGCATGAAAATGTAATGTAATGTTTCTGCAAAATGTAAGAATTTAGCATAAATGTATGACTTTAATTCAGTTTTCTTTTCTTTTCTTTGTCACAATGCATGTTTTGCGTTTAGTAATCAGGTCGGTCTTAAGAATAATGATTTTCCATCCAACCAAGTCTCGTCAGGATTCAGTATGAATGACAAGGTAAACATATTCTGATCCTACACATACAACTATATTTTGAGTTCATTTTCATACAACATTTTGGCAGAGAAATATATTTTGTTTCTTCCTTTTTGTTACAGATGATGCAAAGACCACATTCACAGTCTGGTCCCCCCAGTTTGGAAGATCTAGGGGCCAAGACAGAAAAGGGAATTGTCATCATGAAGCCCGCCGCCGATAGATTCATCAATGACATCATAAGCTCCACTCCTGAGCTGAAGCAATTTCATAGCGGTGGAATTGTAAGGTAATAATATGGAACCATAAACCTGTGGATTGCAGGAGTCGGTGAAACGAATGTGTAACCATTAACTAAACCCTAGCTCTCTAGAGCTCATGCTCTCACAGAGAGAAGAGATACGCACTTCATCCACATCTGATCCTCTGTCACTTGTATCTTCATCAGCACCACAAATCCAGCGGGAGATGAGTCTGAGATCACCGTGGAGGACGAGATGAGGGAGGTGGAGGAGAGGGAGTGCAAAGTCGAAGAGGTGCAAGGTGGAGAGAGGCAGGACAAGCTTCTGGTTAAGGTGGAGGTGGAGGAAGATGATCTTATGGAGTACAAGTTGCGCAACAATGACTCTGTGTTCTCCGAGCTGTCCGACCTGAGTCTGGATTACGTGGAGAGTGTGGACCGAGGGGCCAGTGTGAGAGGTAATGTCACAAACATGCTTCATGTGCTTCTGACTCATCCAAACAAAACAATAACCTGTCCGGGAATCACACGGTTATCATTGTGATGATCTATAATGTGCAACAGAGCCAGTGAGCACGGATTTCAGTGGTGACTGAAACTATGTAAAGAACTAAGTGTAGTTCAGTGAAAAGGTTCTCTTGCCTTATGTTTCCTAAAGTATTACTTACTTTTTTAACTATTTCACATTCATTTTATTGAGTTTTTTCTTCTTAGATGTGAATGAAGAGTAGATGTGAAAACCAATCAATACCTCTCTGTGTGTGTTCAAGCATTCTGTGTTTCTGTGTAGGCGGTGCAGACCAGTTTGAGGAGATTCTTTCTCAGTATGAGGAACTGAAAGTCACCCAGTAAGTCCTATATTTAATTCCTCTGATCGTGTTGTGACTGATCCAATGTTCATAGCACTCTGTCAACACCTGGGTTTCTTTATTCAATACAACCGCATTTATAATAGCAGAAAATGTCATCGTCACTGATTTCGGACCTGTTTTCTCTTCTTACTACTTGTCTTATTATCTTAAATAGCTAATCCTTCGATGTGTTGTGATTCCATAGGGAGTCGGTGGACGCTGCCCGTAAGGCGCTGATATCCCGGGTGGTGGAGCTCACCGATGACCGCTCTGCTCTTCAACTGGAGGGGGCCGCTCTTCAAGGGACCGCCTCACGGTTAGAGGGGAGGATGAAGGAGAAGGAGGAGGAAATTAAGAGGTGGAAAAAAACTGTTATTCATTCTTTAACCTCTTGAAAAAAATATTGCTTTAAAATAAATAAATCATAATGCCGATATTATCATATTTTATAACACTATTTACTGACGTTACAATAACTCGGTGCTTTATGTCCGTTAGACTTCGTAAAGAACTGGAGGCCTGCCAGTCTGAGGATCCTGATGTGAGTCATTTTCAAATCTACTCAGCAATTACATCATCGCTGCAAAGTGAGCATATGATGAAACTGATGGAGACAATCCATTAAATAGCATAAATCTTTCCTTTCAGGCCTCTCTACCCGCGTGCTTGCGCAACTTCTCTCGCTCTGAAATGGCCCGCGTGGTCATGGAGAAGAACCAATACAAGCAGCGTCTGCTCGAGCTGCAGGAAGCTGTGCGACGCAGCCAGACGCTCCGGTACCTGCTACGGAACCCACAGAGTTGTTCATGTGTTTGTGTTACGTTGATGGCAGCTTCAATGGAACAATTAGTTTAAAACGAGAACAACTGTGTTCCCGGTTGTTAATCTTCAACCTGATTTAGCATTTTTCTGTCTTTCTCTTTCTTGTTCAGAGCAACACAGGATGAGAGGTTAACAGAAGACAAAAGGTCAAGTGTTTGGCGAAAGTAAGTGTTTTGATATCACACTGAATATCCATCCTCTCAATTTTCAGTGATGTTTTTATCCTCGTAACACACTTAAAGTTGCTGGAGAACTGCTGAGGAACACGCCTGTGCTACTGTGCGTAACAGTAACACAGGTATAAACTAGAACGGGCACTCGGAAGAGCGCATACCTTCGCATCGCATAAGATTGGGCATTCAATTATGAACATTTTGGCATTAGTTGCATGCCAATTGGATATAAATTGACTGTGCTATGGTCAAATGAAGATTTTGACCGTTTCATGACCTTGACCTTTGACCCGATTGATCCCAAAATCTAATCAAATGGTCCCCGGATAATACCCAATCATCCCACCAAATTTCATGCGGTTTAATACTTTTTTACTTATGTGAATAACACGCACGCACGCATACAAATACGTGGCGATCAAAACATTACCTTCTGCATTTTTAATGCAAAGGTAATAATACAACTAATAGCAAAGGACACAATAAACTGTATTATAATTATTTTTTTATTTGGGTAATGCCAAGATGGGAATTATTTGCTAGATTGCCCTATGTTGATAAAGCAACCTGTTGTCAATAAACACAGTAAAATACGAATCTCAAACACGGTGGGAATGTAGCTCGGGGTTCATTTGGTTCTCAGACGTTGGCGTTTCGGAGTTAAACAAAAGCTCCTTAAAATTGTTAAAAGAAATAATCCTGAGCATAGTGAGGGTTTGAATATGTAAACGATGTCAGCTGAGCAACACGTGCCTGAGAGGGAAGAATATTTGATGTTTTTGTATTCATACTCAATCTGTAGAGGTACACCTAGAGCGGCTGAAATAAACAAGTGTGCTTTATCTTTGACAGTTTATTGTCTTTATGAAATATTGCTATTTTTTTCTTCTTTTTGTTCAGGTTCAACCGCTTGTTTGGCCTGTCCAAGGTGTCTCTAATCCCGCCCTCTTCTTCTGCGTTCGCCTTGCCAACTTCTCCACCTCTCACTCGCTCTCCACAACGACCGGCGCCCAGTCACGCTCATGCCGAGTAAGCTCATGTCTCTGGTCATACGCTGTGACATTCACTCCATTGTTTGCAACCCGGTGTGATTATTAACAGCAGAAGCATTCTCTCTAGATCGGCTTCTCCCGCTGCTCTCTCTCCTCGTGTCAGGAGGCGAGAACTCTACAGAGAGATTCGCTCGCACATCTGGGCATCGCTTGGAAAACGGCAGATCCACGGCTGGAGCACGCCGCTGGCACACACACAGGTAGCAACACACACGTGGAGAAGATGGTTTTCAAATGGGCTACCATAGAGCATTTATTTGAACTCAACCCAAGAGTACAGAATACAGAGCGTTTAACATACCTCGATATGTACATGTACACAATCCTAACGACATCCTGGTGATGCACTATAATGTAGGAATCCCATGAACCGGTGCCAGAGCCGAAGGACGTGCCTGTTCTACTGCAGCTCAGACTGCTGGATCAAAGGGACTCCACAGCCAAGGTAGAGACTGCTAATCTCTCTAAATCAAGAACCCAGGAGCCTTTTCATTAAACCTCTGGTGCATTGAAACGAGGGCCCTCACTTATTTTTCTCTTTAGCTGAACTGTGCGGTTGCCGTCACACCTGAGATCTCAGGAGAGGCCACAGTAAGTGTCATTATCCTGGTTGAATAACATCTGCAGTCCAACTCTAATCAGCATGTTCAAAGCCATCCGCGCATAGTGAACACTGCCCGTGGACACGACGCTCATCTTTACAAACTCCGTACCCGTCTGTCTCTGCCAGTGTTCTGTGTGGGTCGTTTCGGGCCCCGCCTCCTGCAGTGAGATCACTGTGATCGACCCAGCGCGGTCCAACACGGTACTGGATCAGTTCTGCCTCCCTCCCACAGCTCCTGCTCTCTGCATCTGCGCTGTTCCTCCTGTAGGTCAGTGCCAGTGCAATGGGTTGCAGCAGACCACTTATTTAATGTATTCTGTACTTGTAATATCCTTGTGTACCAAACTGATAACCGCTCACTTCCTGCCCTTTTTGGTCTTGTTATGTCAGGTGACTCTGCAGGAACTGTGTGGATCGGAACTCAGGAAGGAAGGTAGTGGGCGCTGAATAAACATGCTCTCTTCAGTAAAGACAACTCTGCAACAAGGATGCTGTCAAAGCACTCTCACCTCTTTGTGCCCCCCCCCCCCATGTCTCACAGCATACTGATACACTCGGCCTCTGCTGGCAGGAGGCGCTGTCTGCAGTCGGTTTCTCTCTCAGAAGGTGTTCATTCGCTCCAGTGAGTTTGTGGTCACATTCAATTCGAATCAATTCAATTCAGTTTATTTTTATAGCCCAATTTCACAAATTTGTCTCGGAGTGCTTTACAATCTGTACACATAGACATCCCTGCCCCCAAACCTCACATCGGACTAGGAAAAACTCCCAAATAATACATTGAAGTATTAGTTTAATGTTAGTTTGAGTTTTGTTCGTGTCTTCGAATCTTTTGAAAAGCTGATGTTTGTTGTCTGACAGGTATTCCCAGGATCAAGTCATCGCTGGTTTAGCTGATGGGACTTTAGCATTTTTCTCACACAGTTCAGGTAATCTTCCCCCTTCATGTTAAAGTCTCGATGGATCAATCTCTTCCTTTTGCATTAAAGACCAAAATGTATGCTCAGTGACGTGAATAATGAATCGACGAGTGCTGTCGACAGGCGGCTGGAATCTACAGTCGCACTCGGTGATGCCTCTTGGATCGAACCCGTTGCAGCCAATCCGCTGCTGCCTCGCTAAAGGCGGCCGCTTGTGGGTGGGATACTGGAACAAAGTCCATGTGGTGGACGTTGTCAGCCAGAAGCTCGAGGTAAGAACCAGCGGCGGTACCTTTCATCCTCTGGACCGACACGTGAACTCGACTCTCCTTGACAACATGACTGCAGCAACACGTTCCTGTAGGTACACACTGCACACTATCGGGAGAATACGTACCCTTCTTACTCATCATATTACTCATCGTATTACTCATGGTATTACTCATGGTATTACTCATGGTATTACTCATGGTATTACTCATGGTATTACTCATGATATTACTCATGGTATTACTCCTATTATTACTTCTGGTATTACTCATGGTATTACTTATAGTATTACTTGTGGTATTTTTGTAGTTTGGCTTTCTTGAAGAAATTATACTTTCTTGATTCTTGTTCTGAGTTTGTCCTCATAGTTTATTAACTTATTGTAAGCCACTTTGGATAAAATGACATGTAATGTAACCCGACCCTCATTATTCCATGTGTGTATATATATATATATATATATATATATATTTGCCGTTACAGCAAACCTTCTCAGTCTCTGAACGCAGTGAGCAGCAGGTCCGTTTCCTATGTGCCGGTGGAAGTGGTGTTTGGACTTCCTGCCGACTCGACCCGATGCTGCGCCTGTTTGACTGGTCCACGGGACGGCCGCTACAGGAAGTCGATTTCACCGTGTTGGTCACTAAAACATTAGGTGCTTGTTTTTCTTGCAAATTAATATATTTACTGTTGGACGTGTGCAATGTGCTTATCTATTGGCTCTGGAATCTACTGTAATATACGGCATACTGTAACACTTTCCTCTTCTTCATGTTCATTCTGAGGAAATACATTTTAACCTGTGATATTTGTTTTCATGTTATGCAGTTATATTAACACAATCTTTGTAGTTTTAACTTTATTTGCCAATTACTCTTAAGGTGTTGCAGAAATTCATTATAAAACTGAATCCCTGCTAAAGTGTTTATTAAAAGGAGTTATTGTTTCAACCAGGAGGATATTACGGCTAAAAATGCTAAAACCACTGGATTGATTAAATGATTATGCCTTATCTGAATAAAAAATAACAAAATCAACACATTTAGTTTTGCAAGGTAACTTTGAGCTTCACGTCGTCCCTGCAGCTCAGCTAACATGCCTCTGTCTCCCGCTGTAGGCCAGGCCTTCCTCTCTCTCTCACCTCTCCAGATCTCGTCTCTCGCCGTCATCTCTGGCCGTCTGTGGGTGGGCACAGGAGGGGGGGCCATTTTCTCCATCCCATTATCCATAAGTGAGTTTTAATTTAGATTGCTTGCACTTGAATCGTTGAGCTCCATCTAACATGACTTATACCGATGACTGTCAACAGCATCAGAGGCTGTTTCCATCCCATATTGCTCCATTGCATCCGCTCAGCTGTGTTACCATGGACACAGACACGCTGTCAGGTTCATCATCGCTGCACCTGGTAAAGATCTGATTGCTTTGAACCAAACACGCTAAACATTTAAATATATATTTATAATTATTATTAACTACTTAATGGTATTACACTTACAAATAAAAGTGATAAAATATATTTATAATGCTGACTTCTGTTCTCACACCTTTTACACTGGCCCTGCATTTTAAGAACCTTTGATATGTGGACGAAATACACACCAGCAAAGTCAACATTTGCACAAATTAATCTCAAACTTACCTGGTCTTATAATATATACATCCTGAAAAATATAATCCTATTTTTATTTTTTATTATGGTTGTTGGCAGAACTGAAAAATGCATTTTTATATATATATATATATATATATATATATATATATATATATATATATATATATATATATATATATATATATAACTTGTTAATTCAGGGAGCTCTTTCAGAGTGTGCTTCTATACAGTATCTATCTATTTGCCCAACAGGTTGTTTGATCGTCTCCCCTGGCAGCAGCAACGTCACTACCTCTCAGGTTATCCTCAGTGGAGGAGAGGGTTACATCAATTTAAGAATGGGTGAGTTGAAGAAACTTATCATTGTTGTTTTAAATTGTTTAAAACCAGTCTGATGCATCAGATCAGCGTTTCCCGCTGCATGTTGCATTTACCGGTTGTTTTGTCAGTATATGAACTCACTGTAGTTCTTTTAGTACCGAACATCTGTACGCTTTTTCAGGAGACGATGCAAATGAGGGATCTGTTGAGCTGTCCCAAACAACACCTCAGCGGTCTGAACGCAGTCACATGATCATCTGGCAGAATCCCAGCCCCTCTGTGCCGAGCCCCGCCCTCTGACATCGATCATCTCCTAGTTGTGTCCTTTTAGAAATGAGATAAAGACGCAGCAGTCGCTGCACACCAGCAACACTAGAGACCACTTTGGAATTTATGCTTTCAAGGAAATGAAAGAACTGGCGTCTCAATGTGGCAGCAGTAAAAGTGTGTGTGTGCGTGTGTGTGTGTGTGTGTGTGTGTGTGTGTGTGTGTGTGTGTGTGTGTGTGTGTGTGTGTGTGTGTGTGTGTGTGTGTGTGTGTGTGTGTGTGTGTGTGTGTGTGTGTGTGTGTGTGTGTGTGTGTGTGTGTGTGTGTGTGTGTGTGTGTGTGTGTGTGTGCGCGTGTGTATGTATGTATAAATCAGGTTTCATTCATGTTTACCTCATTCATTTTGAACATCTTCTGACTGAAGTTTTCTGATGGATGTTGATGCCTTACTGTTTGCCTTCATCTAACTTTATATCATTTCTGGTCAGTAATTCAGCTGCTTGATTGTTAATAGTTCTTTATTTTAACCTTTGCACTAACAAAGTATTCAGTTCCCTTGACATACAGCTTATCATTCCTCCTAGGGGGCACCAGGTGTTTCTGTCCAATATCTTTTGATTATAATGTTTAATTTAATGTGGCTGCTCTTGAAACTGTTGTGTACATATTTTGTTGTTAACTGTCAACTGGAACCCGGTATTGATCTTCTCTCAGTTTACTGTACAGCAGACGATTAGACACTCTTATCTCCTATTGGGGGATAATTTATATTGATTGTGATGTTTTTTATTTCTTTTCAAATTCTTCCCCCTCACATTGCATATGGTGTAACTACAAACAGCACATTTTGAATGTGCGCGTATAAGAAATATGTGATATCCCATCTTCTAAATTAACAACTTTTGTGCTCATCATCAGAAATTATTTATGTTCTCTATCAATGATCTGTTTAATGTATTTGGATGTCTTCATTTCTTTTAATTTGATTTCACTATCTTTTGTAAAATAAGGGAGTGTGTGCACTCATTGGGTCTCCTTATACTTTTTGGAAAGTAAGTTAAGACTTGAGTATTTGTTGACGCTCAACTTGTGCAAAAAGTATTATTGTCATTAAAATGTTTTTAAATGGTTAATGGAGTAACTTTCATCATGAGGAACTTTGCTTTCAACTGGTGCTACAAATTAAAAGTTAGGTCAGCAGATGAATGAACAAAAAAAATATTAAAACAGCAGATTTATCTTTTTAATCTTCATATATTAAAATGTAGCCTATCACATTACAACCCTGAGTGTAGTACACATAACACTACTTAAGCAGAGAGGATACAAATGATCCCAGTTTTCCATATATAGACAAAGAATTTAATTGGTATTTCTTCATGGGACCGAGGTATTTGTTAAGACAACGACAAGCAACAGCAACACTCCTTTTGCCTCAGGCAGTTTGGCCTGCGACCTGGTTGAAACACGTCTTGGTGCAATAGTCCAACTGTCAGTCGGTTAGTTTGCATCTTTGCGCCACGCTTCCTATGTCGGGCTACTATGAGTCCTGGGGACCCGTATTCTGCGACTCAGGGAGCGGGCAAGGCGGTCCATAGCTCCATCGACAGATCTCCCAAAGGCCTTTTTGGAGGTCAGACCCTCAATGTTGCCGCTGTACCACATGACCCAGCCTGCCAGGGACATTACGACCAGCAGGGCTCCCGAGTACACCAGCAGATCCCCAAAGTCTCTGCCTTTAATCTCCAATGGAGCGAAGACTCCCAGGAGCAGAGATATCACGCCCAACAGGTCCATGAGCACAGCAAACGCCAGGGCCAGCTTGCAGTGGGACAAGCCGTCATATTTGGGCGCCATGGCTGCACTGAAACAGATAAAAGAGGATCTCCTGAGGACATGTGACCTTGTCTTCGGGACATGTCAGTTCCATAAAAATAAAGACTATCACAGACATATATTATGAACTAATTAACAGTACTACCACTTACCAATAAATACAAGTGATAAAGTATATATACAATACTGGCTTCTGTTCTCACACGTTTTACACTGGCCCTACAGTTACACATGTCAAAACAGGTGCCACACCTGTCCTGTGCGTTTCAAGAGCTTTAGTATGCAGACACAACACACACTAGCAAAATCATCATTTGTAAACAATGAATCTCAAACTTACCGGTGTCATCAGTTTGGTCGTATCAAAATTCAACGGCGACTCCGATGGAAATCATACGTTTTGTATGTTTCCGGATCGACTCTCAAAAGCCACCAGATCACACCGCAACCTGACACCTGGGCACGTGACCCGACACCTGCTCTACCTGTCCGACGTCTCCTGCCCTGCCCGCAGTGTGTCGACGCGGAGTATCGCTGTTATCGCATATGTTGTCCTTTTGTCAACTGAGTTGTGGACTCATGATTTATATATTATAATAAATGTATCGAGTAGCATCTCAGCAAATCACTCAGGAAAATTGTACTTTACTGCACGCACAAATATATTTTTTTCAGAATGCATTATTTATACACCGATTTAAAAAGACTCTACGCTTTAATAATGACTGAAATGAGTCATATTGCACATTACTAGCAACGCTCCTGCAGGAGCTTTTGTTCTATTACAACCGTGTATTAAAGACGGTCATTACATCCGGAAATGACGCAGGAGAGCATAAAAAAAACAGCGATAATTGTTATTGTTAGCTTGTTAGCTAGCAGACGAACTGGTGAATGGAGATATGACAGAGTAATAACGTCTTATTACATGTGCACGATTAAGTTATTACAAACGTAACGTGGTATGTACCCATTTCTGCACAATATACTGGTGGCGTGAGAGTTGCAGTGATGTCTGAATGACGCAATACAACACGAAGGTGGACTTGAAGGATGGAATCGTAATTTTATATTCGCAGCTAAATGAAAGCTAACGTGAAGCCGCGCTAACGCAGTGCGGAGCTGAGAATGATGCGGACTCCTCACAGGGAGCACATTACCTGTCCGACATGGACATCGTGTCACACATGCATGACCAGAAAGGTGATCAGACATCAGCTGAGGTCTGCTGGGTGCCTGGCTTGTTGAAAGGTGAACTGTAACGTCACCTTTTTTATTTTTGTATTATTTATTTTTTAGAAAAATCTACATTCATGTAACAGGCGTGAAGTTATTTTGTGCGATGCATCAGTGAGAAATATTCCAGTGAGTTATTGTGCATTTCTTCCAAAACAGTAACTAATTAAGTTTTTTGTTTTTTTCGTGGTTGGTTTATAAGATGGAGGATGGAAACAGGACTGATGCTGCTTCCACATCCAAGAGCCACGCAGCCTCACTCCACCTGCAGAGTAAGGGGTTTACACCTGCAAATAAAGATGATGTTCAACCTGTAGGTCAGGCTTTTAATGAACACTGCGTGCCTCCTCCTCTACAGCTCCCAAAAATGAGGACGCCTATGAAATTTCCATCCCTTATGAAGAGAGCAACTTTGAGCAGCAAGGATTTTTCAATCAGAGTGATCAGAATTTTGAAGGTGAATGTTTGAACCAATATTCACATGTACCTGTACAATCATTATATTCTTCACACAAAGTTTCTTTGAGCAAATTGATGATTTCCTAAATTGTGCCCTGCTCAGAGTCGCCTCCATCTGCTGCCCCGTCTCAAGTAAACAACTCATACATGGTGATCACCAACCTGCGAACCCAGCTGCAGATCTCTATGGAGAAAAACTCTTGGCTGCAGAAAAGAATTGAGGACCTAGAAGAGGAGAGGGACTTCCTCCGTTGCCAGCTGGACCGCTTCATCTTTTCCACAAAGAGCCATGGACAGGAGCAGAGTCAGAACCAGTACAGTAACGGTGAGGACAGGGGACAGGTGTGAGACAGTAACCTGTCCACTAGGAATTTGAGAATAGCTTGATTAGAAACAAAAGTTTTTGCAAGGCAAGTCTCTCGAGATGGAAAGCACTGTTTTAACTCTTTGTATTCGTCTCTGTGTAGGTTATGAATCCAGACGATTCAACTGGAGGGTAAGAAGAGAGGAAGATCGTCCCGTTGGTAAAAACAAAGATTTATGCACTTAACTGCTCAAATACAAACAGTTAAATATAGTTGTGCTTAAATGTAGCATGCTCATGGTTTACTGTATTACACATCTATTCCTCTATTCCATCTAGAATTACAGATATTAACTGTTACACCTTTCTCCTCTTTGTAGATCAACAGAAGTCAGAGTCTCAGCATTTCCCCTCGCGTCAGTTTATCCAACGAAGGCCTGGCCCCCCAACAATGGTGCCTTCCAAAAACCATGTGTCCAATCCACTAACCAATCAGCTTGCCTCTATCAATGCTTTGTTCAACTCGACACAATCCCAGGCCCTCTTGCAAGGCCATAGTCATAACACTCCCAATACCACAGCCAGCGGCAGCGGCGGCAACAGCAATAGTGCTGCAAGGTCATCCATGAATGACATGAGTGGGCACGGCAACATCGGTCCAGGTAATATAAAACACACAAACCTTTTGCATACATTTCATTTACACTACACACATACATACACTTTGCATTTTGCACATATTATATTTCATTTTACAGTGCTTTATTTATATTTATAGTTACATTTACATATATGTTGTGTATATGCTGTGTATATATACATATATATTTTATTTTGTTATTTTGTATTTTATATTTTATATTTCACTTTGCACACTTTACTTTATGCACTGTCACTTTCTTTCTTTCTTTCTTATACTTATATTTTATTGTGTTTAGTTTTATCGGGCTGCTTCTGTTGGCAACAAATTTCCCCTTTGGGATTTATAAAGTATATTTCATTCATTCATTCATTAATTGATCTAATTCTTGAGAGTAATTTTTTTTTCTTTGCCTCTTATCTTGTGGGTTTTGCTGAGGATTTTTCAATGTATTTTCAATGTTCTCATCAGATTCACTTTCACTCCTGGGAGAATCTGATGACTACTTGGAGCAGGAAGGCTACCTCGAGGAAGAGGAACTGATATCAGGGGAAGATTTACTGCAAGACACCATTAACAGCAACAGACACCAATTGAAGAGACGGCGGGTCTTCCGAGCTCCTAGAGAGCGGCAACGAGGTAAGGGAAGGAGACAAATCCTGCAACAACACTCATTAGTTTCATTAGTTGACCGTGGACTGCCACATACCCGCCGTGGCTAACACTCTTCTACATTCTCGATCTTCAGTGAAAGATGCCGCTGGAGTGCTGTTTCGCTACAAGAAGATCCTGCTCACATACCAACGTCTGAAAAATATGTCGAAAGCCTTCCAAATCCACGGTGTGGACCGCAACACGGTGGCTTCCACCACACCCATTGCCGAGCTGCTGCTAGTTGCTCCGGAGAAAGTGGCCGAGGTGGGCGAGTTTGACCCATCCAAGGAGAAGCTGCTGGACTATGCCCGGCGCTGCTACTCTGCCCTGGATGAGGAGACACTTAACAGGGTGCAAGCCCTGAAGAAGAATAACCTGCTCCTGCCCATCTCCTACAGGTTTAGACACTGAGGAGAGAAAGACAGAAGAAGGGGATTTCTCTCTGGAAAATAGATGGACTGGTGGTGAAGTTTGGAGAGAAGAGGCAGCAGCACATCTTCGAGCACAGGGAGCATGTCGAGAGGCACGAGGAGTTCATCTCCGTGTCCTGGATATGGCCATGTGGACAGGCGGAGATCCTTTGCTTTTCAAACAAATACACATTTCACATCTCACTTTTATTAACACTATGATATCAGTTTCTTTGACAAGTACTCTCTGTTGTTCCAGTATTATTAAGGAAACAGGAGTTTCTGCTGATTCAAAAGAGAAAAAACATGGTTCTCATTTCTTAAAGAGCAAACATGCCACGTCTCTGATTTAGATTATGTCTTAGCTATCGGGATTACTTTCCTTCGGTACTTAAATAAGTGTAACCAACTAAACTCTTTTATGTTTTTGCCTCCGAGTTTGTAGAGACATGCATATCTTTCTTTGGCTAGTGGTTCACGATTGTTTGTCTGTGATTTTAGTTCCCGACCGTCCAAATAATTTATATACATAGCAGTTATGTATCGCATCATTTGTGTGTGCAATCCTAAAAATACGAGAGGTTTCACTCACAACTAGTTATTTTCAAATTATGCTGTACTCCATATGTTTTGTAGAATTATACTGTAATGTTACGAGATCATAATTTCCTTTTGTTTACATTTCTCTATGTGTTTTTGTTGCATTATTTTGTACATTGTCATTATGTTTTTAACCATTTTCACTTGCCTTAATCACATTTTTGGGATTTCCTGGTGCTAGACATGGCATCGTTTTGGGCTACTTTCACTACCGTAGTCATTTTCATTATGTTTTTCTTTCCAGTTCTTTGGATTTAAAGAAGAGGAGAAGGAAACAAATCATTGTTGGTTAAAATAACAAATATGTTTGTGATATTGTATGTGTTGGACTCATTGTATTAATAACTGTTGGTCCTGGGCTCGGTTTTAACAACAATACTGCCGCATTACTCTGATGTTCCACTGAGGGTTGTACCAACCTTTTTTTATATAATCTGTACTAAAATACAGTAAGTGTCTTTTAGTGCTTCTGGTATTGAGACTCTTGCTATAATGCTTTTGTGACAAAAAAAATCATTTTGTAAGAATTAACTAGCTATTTGTAACGTTGTGTAACTTCTGGTTCTGTGAGAAACACTGTCGGCATTAATCACACAAACAATTGTCCAATGAGAGTTACAGAATCAGCAAAAGCAACTATCTCACCAATACTTCGTGACACGAGCCCCTTGATGGTCTGTAGTTTGTAAAAGTGTTCATAATGTTCAAAGCGGCAGACATGTTAATCATATTGTACAATAATGCATGGTGTTTATATCAGTGCAGTGACATTATGATATCTCATTATAACTCTTGGCTTAGAAAATCATTTTTTTAAGTAAACAGATACTTTATAATTTCATTTTGACTATTCGATTGTTTGTAAGGCTAAAATGCAAGAAGTGCAACTTCCAACCAGGTTTTGCAAAATCATACCAGGGTATTGTTGTATTTCTCATATTCTTATCTATGTATGTTGACTGAAATGTGTATCTCACTGAAGCAATGCCTATCATTCAACATGTATATTAAGTCACACATTTCATTACAGTATGTGATTCCTTCCAAAAATATAGATTTATTAATGTAAATCCACTCACTGAGAAAGGCTTATGATTGGCGAGTTCCACCAGTTTGTGTGTTTTAGACGATCTACTGGGGGTGCACCAGATGGAGCCTCTCCTTTAGCCACTGGGATTATTCACATATAATCCCACACATTACATATACATACAGTGATGTGCAAAAAGGATTTTACTTCTATTTCAAGCATCAAAAAGCAGGAAATGTTCTTTCACCTAAAAGGAAACGTTTCCCCTAAGCACTTGGTTTGTTATCTCAATTTACTCCATTAAACAATGTAGTCATATTATATACAGATTTGTGCACATACACATTTGGGCACAGTTGGGCATTAAGAGTTAGTGAATATCTTTCGTCAATTGAATTAACCTAGCTTATGGTAACATGTTTTTATATATATATATATATATATATATATATATATATATATATATATATATATATATATATATATATATATATATATAAAGAAACATGTTACCACAAGCTACTTAAAAAAAAGAAACATTTGTTCTTGGACCCTCATCCTAAATTGACCGTCTTAACTTTGCCTAGATACTAGTGACCTTTCCAATAAAACAACAAAGCTTTAGCAGACAACACTGAGACTTTACGTATCCATCTACGAATAGGGAATAAAGAAGGGGATCAGGTTGAAACTTCGCTTATTCTCCGAACGTATCCCAGCAGGATATAATGCGCTTCAACGTCGTCTTTTCTCTTAACCTTACCGGAAACCTGTCATGCATCAACTTCCGGTGTCACGGTACCTGGGAGACGGAGCAAAAAAGCGGGCATACCGAAATCGTTATTGTTTTCGAAAGCCTCTTACATTTAAAGGCTTGCACATCTGACTCTTATAGTCAATTAACTGCGCGTCGTGTACGGGTGGCCGCCTGGGATTTGTTTTTGGCTCAGAAAAGAGCGTAATTAATTCGACTTTCGCACTAGCTCGTGCGCTAACGGGCGCTCGGTCTCACGCCAAGGTCTGGAGGCCGCGCGCTCCTGGACTTTGCTACAAGCTAGCTGGCTAACATTAGCGAGCACGTTTTCTTTCTCAACGATTCTGTCTGTTACGCTGTAAATACAAAACACGCTGCGGATGTGCGTGCTGGCTAACGTGTTTTGGATACGTAGGTCGATAATTAGGCTGCGAGTTTAAGCGAATTTATTTGAGGCAACGTTGCATCGGCGAGGCTCTTGTTTTACAGTGTTGTGCACTTTGTCGCTAGCTGTAGCTACAAGCTATCTCCAGCTAGCTCCGCCGCCCGAACAACGCAGACGCTGAACGCGTAGCAGCCCTCGACGAGAAAATGTCGGACTTCGACGAATTCGAAAGACAGCTCTCTGAAAACAAACAAGGTAATTTAACCCGCTCGTAATCATTTTAACCCATAGTGGGACGATTGATTGTAATCGCAGCCATCGCTTTCGCAAGCCTGGATACGTCTAATTACTGGATCGTGGTCAGGACTAGCGTTTGTAACCCACGCTCTTGATACTCTGTATATGGGATGCAGTATTACTGATGCTCGTTAGACTATACTAACGAACCCGATATAAATAATGTTGATCAATGAAAAGCATCTGTAGTATTTGTAAATCGTCAGCTGGCCTAGTTACACGGCAACGTGCATTGTTTCTTCGGGACAGGGCCAGGCTATATCATGGTAGTGGCCCTGCCTGTGCCAGCTGACTGGCTGTGGAAGCTAGCATTCATTAGTTGCAGCTGTTGCGTCCTGTGAACATTTATTTAACGCCACCCGTTTTCCTTTCAGCTTTCTCGCAGCCTGTTGGTGAGTTCGCCGACAATAGCCACTGCCCTTATCCGACAATAAGCTCTCTTAAACCCAGATTTACATTAACACTCGATACCCTGCTGCTTGTTGGGACACAACGTCTGAGTTGGTCAAGTTACACATTGTGATCCTTGAAAATCACTTCAAACTATATTTGTTTAGGTTTCTATTTTCAACTGTGCATTGTAACTATTCAGCATATATCTATCGTGAGCATTATATTATTATGAAATGGCTATCATAGCATTTACTCACCTTTTTGTATGGCCGTATGAAAGTTATTTATGTGGCTCATTGCATTTATAATTTTCGTGCAGGTTTTACAACAGTCTGACATGTATACTATGGTTGTTATTTGTGTCTATGATTTTTTTGTTTTTTCAATGTTCTACTGTCTAGATGTGCATTACATTTTATAGGTGTAAATAAGCACTATGTTCCTGCAGCTGAAAGGGACAAAGAAAACCGCCACCACCGTCGGTCCTCCTCTCGCAGTCGTAGCAGAGAGAGGAAAAGGAGGAGCAGAGACAGGGACAGACGCAGCAAGGACCGCCGCGGGGACAGTAAGGATGAACGCAGACACAGACGCACGTGAGTACCGCTTAAGAAAACTACAGCAGGCCCAAAGAGTGTGAGCACTTATGTCTCATCATATATTCTACTCTACTGTCCTTGCAGTTTGTGTAATTACCACTAGGTAATCTGACTTTATATGAGCCAGACTATCTTCACTCAGAATTTAGTTTATGTAATATATTATTGACCAAGTGTTAGACTTTCGTGCAGCCTATTTTGAATGATTTTATTTTTATGTTCTCCGCCGTTAAGTCCATCGTCACAAGTGCTAATGACATTGTAGTAATTGTGCATCCAGCTTATGGGATAAACATTTAAATACCCAAAGCAACAGCTGCTTCAATGTATTTTCTATTAATGATCATTTAACATAGAATAAACATCAAGACTAAGTCAAATAGTTTTATTTAGAATTTCAGATCTGTCCTGGAATCATAAACTGCACATGTTGGTATTAAGTGAGAACAGTTACTTGTTATATGCATATTCATTTTACATCTGTCTTTGGTGCATGCACCCATGCACTACCTTTGTGATTGTCTCATGGTGAACCAAAGTTGCATTGTTTTAATCTGTTTAGGCTTGCGGTTGAGAGCAAGTCCCTCCCAGAACCCCCAAACCTGGGGTAAACGTCTACCATTGTGACAATCCTGTTTTCAGGGAAACCTACTCTCTTTTGAACACATAACACCATGTCTTTTAGGAGATGATTAGATGATTAGAGTATGGTGTATGTGTTACTTATCCTGAGTGACTGCTTGAATGCATTCTTTCTAACATGTACTCTTGTAAAGCTTGTTCTTCTTGATGGCTGTGGCCTCTAGCCTGGCTGTTTCTGGTCTCTTTGCTAATTGTAAACAAGTTACTGGTGTTCCCTTGGTGTTGGCAGAAAGATATAACATTTGCCCCCTTGCCCCCCTTTTCAACTGCTCTATATTTTTTAGGATATCATTTCTGACCCATTGGTTGTTTCCTGTGAGGCTCAATGAATGCACCAGTTTATCCTTTGAACTTCATAGATTTTGTTTTCTAGAATCTCAGATTGCTTACGGCTTGTGACGCATTTGGGGAGGTCATAAAAATACACATTCTAATTTTGTTCACTTGAAATGTTGAATGTCATGATTGATTTTCAGAGCAATGTGAAACTCTTCCACTTTCATTTCAGCTCGCCACCGGCGCCTTTCCCCCAGGAAACTGCTCCAAGGTAATAAAGCAAACTAATGCAAAGACTCTCTAGGCATTATTGTGAAAACTGCAATTTAATGACCTGATTCTATGTAGCGTTAACTTTTTATATAAATAGCTGTCTGGATTGGGGTTTCTGTCCCCGTTGTCATTAAGTGTACATGGTTTTGATTGATGCAACCCACCACAAGTTACAAGATGCGTCTGTATGTTTTTAAGGATCTGACTGAAAATCAAATCTCGTATTTTACCACTAATTAGGGCTATCTTTTACATGTGGATTATTTTAAAGTTGATTCATCTTCTGTTCCTCCCTGCACAGTCGTTCACCACACCGTGAGAAGAAGAAGAACAAGGTGAAGAAGTACTGGGATGTCCCTCCACCTGGGTTTGAACACATCACTCCCATGCAGTACAAAGCCATGCAAGGTAACGTCCCAGTTTCCGTTTATTTGTTGTTGGTGCAACCTTTCTTTCTGCATCAGTAATATGCACATCAAGCTAATGTATGGTTTGAATTTAAAATACTTTTAGGTTTTTGACTACTTCCTGTCTTTGCTCTATAGCTGCAGGACAGATCCCGGCCACAGCCCTGCTGCCGACCATGACTCCAGATGGCTTGGCTGTTACTCCCACACCCGTACCTGTAGTGGGCAGCCAGATGACCCGGCAGGCCCGCCGGCTCTACGTTGGCAACATACCCTTTGGTATCACAGAGGTGAGGAACGGAACAGCATTTGCTTGTAAACCTAAAAAAAAGTCTTAATGTGGCGGTGCCATCCTTGGGTTTTTACTATTTTCAAAACGATCTTTAAATACTCTGTTCCATAACCTCCCACCCTTTCTGTGCAGGAGTCAATGATGGACTTCTTCAATGCCCAAATGCGTTTGGGTGGTCTTACTCAGGCCCCTGGAAACCCTGTCCTTGCAGTACAAATAAACCAGGATAAGAATTTTGCCTTTCTTGAGGTGATGTAACGGTCCTTTTTACATGTAATTCGTGTCGGTCTTAATGTATAATTTATTAACCTGTAAATCTGTTTGTGTAGTTCCGTTCAGTGGACGAAACCACACAGGCAATGGCCTTTGATGGTATAATCTTTCAAGGCCAGAGTCTCAAGATTCGTCGTCCCCATGATTACCAGCCCTTGCCGGGCATGAGCGAGAACCCCAGTGTCTATGTGCCTGGTACACAGCCAATTAATGGTTTTTAACCCTAAGTACTTGTGGCATAATTCATGAGTAAGCTTTAATACATGAGGCACAGGGTTGTGCTCTCTCTGGGTGTCTTGTATGCTTCTTACTATTGTCTTCATGTTCCTGCAGGTGTAGTGTCTACTGTGGTGCCTGACTCGGCTCACAAGCTCTTCATTGGGGGCTTGCCCAACTACCTGAATGACGACCAGGTCGGTGTTTCTCCATGAAACTGCTTTACCTCCAAACTGGGCAACAGCTAATGTACCAAACTTGAACTGCACAACACATTAACGTTCTATTCCAGAATGGTTAACTACCCTAACAATGGGATTAGTAGATTGGGCTTGAAGAAAAAGCCGTCAGATACTTTTGAGTCCTGCATCACTTAAGGGCCTTATATTACCTCGTGTACAGCATCCTATTTTTTTATATATGTATTCAAACAAATGTGGTGCAAATGTAACATAAAATAAAAAGATGGATAAATGATCAAATTAGATATTATATGCTTTGATGCTTGCACTGATTATAGCCCTGTCAAAAATGGCAATACTAAGCTTTGAGTTGTTTGTTTGAATTTGTGCATTTTCTAAGTATTACTCTTGTCTTGTCTCAGGTGAAAGAACTCTTGACGTCATTTGGGCCTCTGAAGGCTTTCAATTTGGTAAAGGACAGTGCTACTGGCTTATCTAAAGGATATGCCTTTTGTGAATATGTGGATGTCAACCTTAATGACCAGGTAGGCAACGAGAGAGAGAGAGAGAGAGAGAGAGAACCAGATAACACAACATTTTCACATTTGCTTTGGTTTTTGAAAGTATAATTTAAATCTTGAATGTTTTGCAGGCTATTGCAGGGCTGAACGGCATGCAGCTGGGAGACAAGAAGCTCCTGGTGCAGAGAGCCAGTGTGGGATCCAAGAACGCCACTCTGGTGAGTGTCCACAGGCTGGACAGGCGACAGCGGGGGGGTGGGGAGCTGGATGGTCTTTGAGAGTAGACGGGGAGACGGTTGACTCATTGGACAACCAACGGCTATAAACAAAGCCATGTGATTCGCTGATAGTCAGACAGCTAATTAATACGGTTGCCCAACATTTTCAATGCTTTTGCTTCAAAATGTATAAATATTCCAATTATTTAGTCTTCCACTTGTTTTTTAGAAAATACAATTGTAGGCAATATTGAGGATTCATACATTACACTGATTTACCCACCAGAACTCAGCTAAGATCAGGCTCAGCATGACAACTTATCAAGGTGTAAATAAATGTCCATTCTATAACATATTAAACTAGAACGTGGACCTCTGCCAAGGCTGTTGATCATAAGTGAGAAGATAAACAGTCTTGGTCAACACACCCTTCTCTTGAAGGATAGACCCTTCTGGTTATGAAACATGGTGTAATGTACCCTGGTATAGCTTAATATGGAGAGGAAACGGTGTTTAATATAACTAGGGTGAGGTCAGAAAGTTGATGTCTGATAGAATTTCCCCGTTCAGTAATTCAGAATGACATTGTAGAGGTCTTGCAGCTCGTTTCTCTGTAACGAATGCCATTGGCCCCGTTCTAACCGTTCTCTCTGTCCTTGCAGACAAGTATCAATCAGACCCCCGTGACGCTGCAGGTGCCGGGTATGAACAGCTCGGTCACTCAAATGGGTGGCCTGCCCACTGAGGTGCTGTGTCTGATGAACATGGTGGCACCAGAAGAGCTGCTGGATGACGAAGAATATGAGGAGATTGTAGAGGATGTCAAGGACGAGTGCAGCAAGTACGGCCAAGTCAAGAGCATCGAGATACCGCGACCTGTGGACGGCCTGGAGGTGCCTGGGACTGGCAAGGTAGGAGCGGCTGTCTTTAATTCGATCATCGACTTGCGTTGGATGTCGCAGTTTAAGAATGTTTAATGTAATTGTCATTTTGTTCACTCCATAGATCTTTGTGGAGTTCATGTCCGTGTTCGACTCCCAGAAGGCGATGCAGGGTCTGACAGGAAGAAAGTTTGCCAACAGGGTGGTGGTGACCAAATACTGCGATCCAGATGCTTATCACCGTCGAGACTTCTGGTAGAGAAGGCTTGAAGAGAAGTTTTGTGGGGGGTGGGGAGGGAGGGAGGGAGGGAGGGAGGGAGGGAACATGTATTGTCAATTTTCAAATCAGCCCCCTGATTGATTTGGCAGAGCAACGTTTCTGGTAGATCTGAGAGTATTTGGTGATATCCAATTAATAATTTCAGATCTACGTGAAATGTCCAGCAGTTAAAACTTTTGGAATTGGAGAAGAGTGGGGAGTGTTTATACGGAGTCCATAACCGAGGGGGCTAGGTTTGTGTGGTAAGGGTGTAGCTGGGGAAGATTTTTTTGAGTAATGTGTGTAATAATGGGTCCAGGATGGGGTCAACAATTTTTATACTTTGAGAGACAGGAATGTCATTTTGGGTGGGAGGGGGGTACCACACTTTACAGTTTGTATTTAAATGGAGGCAGCCTGTTTTAAGTACATTAGGAAGAAGTTGCAGCCGGGAACTAACTGGACCTTTCTGATGGAGAAGAGGGATTATGAAAACGGGAGTGATTTATTTGTGAGCGGGAGATGTGGGCAGAGGAAGATGAGGGCATTTTGGTTTGACCATCTAATTTAGATACACAATAGCTGTAACATCCACTTCCGTTTGGCCAGCATCATTAGAACGGTGGAGAAGTTTTCATTTTACTTTTTGATTTGAGTAATTCTGTTGCGGTCCTTCCATTTTTATCAGACTACTGCCCCCCTCAGGATGATTGTTAGAGAATGTTGTCTCGTGGGACTCTTATCTAAATGTCAACTGTAATTGTTCCGATAGTGTGTTTAGCGTCACTGATTTGAGCTGTAATATCACTTATATTCAGGCCGCAGAATAACGAGCTGCGCAAAAGAACATGTTCAACGACACCGTGTTGAGTTCCTTTTCTCTGTAACTTTAGTTCACACTTGTGTGCTCGGCTTTTAACAGGTGAGGCTGTTTGTCTCAGCACTTCAGTCCTGATTTAATTGGAGAAAATAAAACAAAGTATGATAGGAGAGGCAAAGATATTGGTCTTTAATAGAGGATTTTTATCTTCCTTACCAAAAAAGCCTTAATGTAAATGTCAATTCGCTGAAGAAATAAATTTGGCTTGCCCCTCGAACAATGATGTCGCTGCGTTAATAAATGTCACCACCTTTTCTTTAGCCTTGCATCACTAGTTTTCATCTATCCTTGTTTCCCAGCAGATCGGGGTGAGCGATGTGTCGGATCCGGTTGTTTTTGTGTGTGAAACGTCTCGCCTCTTTAATAAGACCAAAATAAACACATGACTAACACTCTTGACTCGTGTTGTACCGCAAGGTGAAACCAAAACACACCATTTCTATCACTTCTGTAAACCTCCAGCATGAGTTGTCTAGAAGATGGACGAGGTAAGATAAGATGGCTCGTCCACAAAACTTAAGATGAATATTGTCATGGCTCTTTAGAGACATTTGGGCTCTCCGGAGATGAGTTCATAAATAACGGCCTGCTGACGAAGCTTCGGTATCATATACCTTACCAAATTTCAACGAACAGAATTTGTCATTTGAGTGTTTTGTTTTCCTGATTTCATTATGTTGTTAGTGAATTTATTTTCTAACTCTAAGTACGTACCCGGTCAGCTTTACTCCTCTCCATCTTCTGCCCTGAAATCTGAAGACGCGTTCACACTGCAGCCGGAGACTGCATTTTTGTGGGAGGGGGGGGTTGATAAAGATGAAGCGCTGAAGAAAAGTTTGTCAGTAATAACTTATGAGATGTTACTCCTTTCGTTCTGAACTCTGCTCTCTGTGTCTGTCATTTAGTTTCTTTTCCTCTGAAAAAAAAAGTGATTTTAAAATCCTGGAAACCACATCTAGTTTATGAAAAGCAAAAAACGGTCATTCGGTTGTCCAATTTGTTTTCAAATGTTGATTAAAACTGAATTTACATGATGTCGTTGTCCTTCATGCTTTTTTTGTTTGCATGCAGCCGCGCGCTGTAATTGCTGCCATATTTCAAGGACTACATGTTAAGTTTACTTGCGAGGAAATATACAATTATTGTATACAATCTCATTTTAATCGGGGCTACTGCAGAGTATTCGTCAATTGATCCCACAATGGTAAATAGTGTATTTCACCAAATCAATAACTGAGTATGCCATAAACAGGTCATGAATTTGATAGTAATTTTCATAATTCTAGATTCTGGACCATTGTTTGGACAAAACAAGACATTATTCTGAAGAGATTAATAGGATTGTTTATACACATGGCCATTTTTAACGACATAGAAACAGGAATAATACAGATTAAAATGGTTAATAAAATAACGTGGTAGCGACATGTTTCCAATTCAATTTAGCTGTTTAGTGCAAATATCCATTTTATTTTCATTTCCAAGGTTTTGATTGTGCAACATGGTTCATCTTGAAACAAATGCAACCTGGATGACTTTGTCCGTTCTTGCTTGGTTGGACTGGTGCCAATATGTTTTACTTTAGATTTTGAATGCTAGGGTTTTACCTCCATATTTATACCGTGGTGTTACGATCTGTACTTGTAGAGTCTTGATCCATAGAAATATGGATATGTTGATTGGATTTTGTATCATAAATCTGAATCTGCACAGTAACAGTTATATCATAATAGTGGAGTTTAAATGTTGAATAAAGATACTTTATTTGACGTTAACGTGATCTGTAATGACTGCCAGCAGGTTTTTGAATATAAAAATGTTTTATTACATATACACCATTCAATTAAAGCTGAAGAACCCATTCACACACTGTCTATAGGCAGACTTCCAGTTTGATGAACATTGATAAATTGGCACAGAAAAAAGTAAGGCTTAAAAAAGTAAGTTCTTTACAAAAAAAAATGTGATCTATAAATAAATATGACAAATTAAAAAGGCACAAGGTACAAAAATGTATATATATATATATATATATATATATATATATATATATATATATATATATATATATATATATATATATATATATATATATATATATATATATATATATGTGTGTGTGTGTGTTCTAAATACAGGTCGAGGAACCCGGAGAGAATGATTGTTCGAACTTCAATTCAAGAAATATATGTAGTTAAGTACAGATTACATGTGATTTAGCTGACTCTTTTAGCCAAAGCAATTTACAATCCTGTTTCATTCATACACCATAGACACAGCTACAGGGAGCTATTCAGGGTTAAGTGTCTTGCCCAAGGACACATCAACTAGGGCGGGGGTTGAACCTCCAACTCCATGTTTGAAAGACAGGCCTGCTACCCACTGACCCACAGTCGCATTGGATGCTGAAGAGTAGTATGACAAGTCATTCCTAAATGCCTGTGTTAAAGTCTCTGAACACCATCTCAGGTGTTTTCAGGTCATCGGCCTGTTACTCCAGTGTATAGCAGCTTGGGCTTGGCAAAGTACAGTGTTGATTTTAGTTTTGCTGAATGGAGATTAATTACCTGATGGTTAATGAGCCAGATTAACTGAAAAGAAAACATGCGTGTGTGTTTGCATTCAGACGTCAAAGGAAACAGATTGAAGACTCACAATTAGATCAAAGTTTTGAGGTGTCCTGAATCATTTGGTAATCACAACAGAGGAGGCTGTTCAAGGACTTCTGCACCCTGTGTTTAAGGCTCTGATCACCCCCTCCAGTCTCCATAGGCTCCCACCTATAGCGTGGGAAGACTGTAATCTGTATTGACGCCTTCCAGAGTCTCCAGCTGCTTGGGTGGGAACAACTACATTGTTATATTTCTAATTGGTGGATTTTCATTCTGAAGTTAAGACAACAGTTGAGGTTATGGGCTGACGTGTTTGTTCAGAAGCCAAAGGAAACCTGAATAGTGAGGTACATAATGCTTCATCAACAAGTGGGTCAACATCCTCCAGTCCCTGTTGCTCCTGGATGTGATCACTAAGTTATCAAAGTGCCCAGTGATTGTCTGTTTTTCTTCGCCAACATGGACAACACATCTTCATCTTTTCCTGATTCACTGAAGGATTTTAGAGCTCAAAGGATTTTTGTTCATGCCATCAAAATGAATAACCGCTCTTTTGGTTTTCCTGTAGAGAAATGTGCAGCGTGTACATTTCATGCTGACATTTGTTGAGAAGTTTGACATCTTTCTCATATTCTGTTGTAATAGTGAGGCTACAAAAAGTACCGAAAGTTAAAATACTCATTCAGTAGAACGGCCTTTCTAGCAATAATATGTTATATAATTATATTACACACTGTGCTTTGATCTATTCATTATTTCAATGTTGAAGCTGATAACATTGGTGCTTGTTACACTACCGTCTTATAACAACAGACAAAAGGTGAAACGATTCGCCCCTAAAATGTTGTTTAGTATTAGTATAACATTTAATTACTCAAAATGAAATACACATAGTAAGGGGAGAAAAGATGGGATTTTGAATTTGAGGGATAATTTATTCAGCCTTGAAAAACATTAATTTCTGTTACCTGACCACCCTGTGTAACGTCAAAGTACCATAAGGGAGGTATGCCCTGAATAATCTATTTGACAGAGAAAATACTGGTCCAGGAAAATTAGGGAAAAGCAAAGATTATTTCAATGATTATTGTTCGTAGCATTTGTAATTGACAACAATAAGTAGAAATAACTATAAAAACATTAGAGCCAATCTCATTTTGATCTTAAATATTTGTAAAGTTTGTGACTGCATCTTCTTGTCAACGCTTGGCAAAGAACTCAGAACTTATATGGTTGTTCACAGATGTCGCCAGGAGCTGATTTTGCCATGGTGACACACACACACACACACACACACACACACACACACACACACACACACACGCACACACACAAGGCATAACAACTCAATTTACACGCCATCCTTCTGACGTCTTGTGGTTAACATAGATATGCAAATATGAAAATAATATTGTCTTTGAGAACGTGTAAGATGTCCTACTTCAGGGGCGTGGACGAGAACCAGCTGCATAAAAAGAGATCGAGAGAGACACGCAGCGTCCACACCTGCCTGAGTTCCATCTCGACCTCCACCTGCAAAACTTCATCACCGTGCTCCTCCAGATAAGTAAGACAAGCTCACTTAGACGATGCTCATGCACTGCAGGTCTTGACAATCTTTCTGGTATCTCCATATACATAGGCGTGAAATTAAAAAAAAAACATTTTGTATAAGCAGAGCCTTAGAACGAGAAAACAAACTGCACTTTTTATTAAATTGATTGGAACATATTTCAAGGTCTGATTATACTGGTTTCTTTCAAATCCCTGCACCTCTTATGTCAGATCTTCTTCCCACCAAATGTTTCTTTGTGGTGGAGTAAAGTCTCCCTCACTATTAGATCAGGTTCAATAACCTACTCGTAGAGACTGTCTTTTCTTGAAGTTATTATTACAGTGGTTTCATGTTGTTGTTGTTTATTTAGCTTTGACTCTCTCTCAATTTGATGATTAATTATTTTTAAATTCTATGATGAAACTCAAGCTCCTTATAACATTTCAGTTCCACTTCTATGTTCAGCACACGCAGATGCAGAATCCAAAATGTAATGAGTCAGCTCAAACTTAAGGGAATCAGCACTATATTTTAAACTTTGGAACCTTTTAACAACCCAAATGCAAGAAAAGTATTGAGTATGAATGGAACCATGAATGCTATTCCTTATACTGTATTGAATGTGGTTATTGAGGATTACACAACATGTTTTATTACTTGCTACTGTCTTTATTGCCAGGGGGTTCCATCATGAAGACGGCTGTGCTGATCTTCGTGCTGGCAGGTAAGCACCATTTACATATTTTAATTTACTACGGGACCTTTATTTTAAAGGCATTTAATGTCTTGCTGAATATTTTCGACAGTAGGACATTTGATCTGGCTAAAATCAAAAATACTTTTAAATCTGCATTGCATTCATTTACTTTGTGCGGGTTTAAAAGTAAGACACATTTTTAAAACATAATTAAAAATATAATTATGCATTAAATCAATATACAGGACTGTCTCAGAAAATTAGAATATTGTGATAAAGTGCTTTATTTTCTGTAATGCAATAAAATAAAAAAAATGTCATGCATTCTGGATTCATTACAAATCAACTGAAATATTGCAAGCCTTTTATTCTTTTAATATTGCTGATTATGGTTTACAGCTTAAGAAAACTCAAATATCCTATCTCTAAATATTAGAATATTTCCTCAGACCAAGTAAAAACTGTTGTTCCATATAGGCGAAGTTGATTCTTCTGCATTTTCATGAGGAGTTTAATCTTTATTACATTTATGGATGAAATAATACCCCTATATTAAAGTTGTACTTCACACTGTATTTGTATATTTATTTGGTGGAATTAATTTTCTCTTTTACACACAGCATTCATTGCATTGACTCGCGCCATTTTAAGTCAAGTTTTTGATTGGGAAGGAAAAGGATTAAAGTTGATCTTGATAGATTGATGTGTGATATTTCTTTTTCCTTTAATTTCCGGCTGTAGTTGCTGCCAGCCAGGTTGATCTGGTTCTGTCACAGAAGTTCAGAATGATTCGGAATGGAGACACGGCACTTTTACAAGAATGTCCTATCTTCTTTTTAGGAAAGGAATACGTGGAAGTAAAAGTGAGTCAAATGAAACCACGTTTGAAAAACCTTGCCTTTACATATTCTGTTTAAGAATATAATACTTTACTGTCAGTCATTTGGACACGTTCTGAACGTCACTCTGTAAACCCACAGCGTCATTGTTGAAAGTGCATTTAAATGTTTTACATCCTCATCTTGGTATGAGCTACAGAACAGTTTAGTTTATGGACAGGAGATTTTACATCTCAATGGGAATGTCCCGGTAAAATTTTAAAGTTTTTGAATTGAAATATACAAAAAAATAACTAACTGTAGGAAAGTACAACAATATGAGAAAAATAAATGACATTTGGAGATAAATGGAGATATTATTTTAGCGTTTTGTACCTGATTTGATTTAGAGCATAGCAAAGGTTTCCCCTTATTGACGCCAAAATGGGTTTAATTAAAAAGATTCTAATAATCGATAAAAGATGATAACATATTCAGTAGCCTACTTGTAATCGCAGCAGTTTTTTCAACAAAGTTCCACGTGAAATCTGTTCACAACAAAACTAATGGAACTAAAACAACTGTCTCAGAACATTGTGTCTATTCTCTATAATGTTTGTCGTCTGTGTTGTGTGTGTTCTCCCTGTGATTGTCTGCCCTGTCTCTTGTGTTTCTTTCTGTGCTGATGCTGGCCTGTGTGTGTGTTCTGTCCCCCCGTTGTGTGTTCCTCCACCTCTCTCCTGTGTCCTAGCCCTGTGTGTCTCAACTCTGTTTCATTCCATTCCCAGTGTGGCTTTTTTTGATTTTTCCTGTTCGTGTTGTTTATTTTTTGTTTATTTTTTTTTTTGGTTACCTTGGTTTTGTTGTTTGAGGTCTCTTCAGCTTGGTCATTGACCCCTTCCTCCAGCACCTGAATCCTCCCGCTCTTCACCTTCCACTTCACCCTTCCCCTTCTCTCCGCACCCCTTCAGTCACCCAGCACGACTTGACATCCTTTCTCTTTGTCTCTATGCTCCCCTTTTCGGGCTGGGTCAGTTCGTTCCCGGTTCCTTGTCCCTGTCCCCCGCCCCCCGTCAGTGTTCGTTCCCCTCCTCCTCCCCCCGGCGTTCCTCCTCCGGTGTTCCCCTCAGTTCCCCGGCCTTCCGTTTATTCTGTTCCAGTTCCTGGCATTCCTGTTCCCGTCATTTCCGTCCCGTCGCCCCGTCTGTTCCCTGTTCCTGTCCCCGGCGTTCCGTCACCGTTTCCTTCCTTCGGCGTTCGTTCACCGTTCCCGGTTCCAGTTCAGTCCCCGGCCTTCGTCCCCGGCCCCCAGTCCCTTCATTCCAGTCAGTCCAGTCCGTTTCGTCGCCGGTTCCCCGTTCAGTCACCAGTCCCTTCCGTCGCCGGTTCCCGTCACCGGCGTTCCGTCGCTGGTGTTCCGTCCCCAGTCCCCCCCCTCTGTGTTACGGATCCAGTCCCCGATGTCCCCAGTCCTCCAGGTCCCGAATCAGTCGTTCCCATCCCCGGGTTCCCGTGCCCCTTTTCCCTTCCCCCCTTTTCGCTGGTCCTGGTCGCTGCCTGGTCTCCCTTCTCGCTCCCCCTTTCTCTGGCTGGGCTCCCCCCGGAGTCCGTCCCTCGGCCGGCCCGCTGCCCCTCTGCCCGCTATACCTCCCGCCCCCCTCCCTCTCTCTCCTCCCCACCCCTGTTTTGACGTCTGGTCGGGGTCCCTTAAGGTGTCAGGGTCTGGAGAGTTTGTCTAGTTTTATGTTTTGTTTTGTTGTCTTTGTTGTCGTCTGTCTGTGTGATTTGTCGTGTCTGCCCTGATCGTTTCCTTTTGTGTGATTTCTGGCCCTGCCCCTCATCATTGTGTCCACCCTGTGTCTCGTTCCTCGTGTCCCAATCCTCTCACCTTGCCCTGTGTTGTGTGCCTGTTCGTCTCATTCCCAGTGTGTGTGGCTGGCTTTTTGGTCCAAGTTTTTTGTGTTTTCTGTTTTATTTTTTTTTTTTGGAAACCTGGTTTTGCAGTTATGTTATGTTGGTTTTCCTCTCTCTCTCGCTGCGTCATCGTGACCTCACATGACATATAATGATCAATAGCAAAATGACATCAATCTTTTTTCAGGAAATTTCTGAGAAATTATCACGAAATGATGAATAAGACCCAAAGAGTAAATCTAATCTAAATATGAAAGTGTTTAACAACAAATCTAAATGCCTTGAAAAGTCATAATGTTGTGTGTTCATGAATTAGAATTATCTCTCTCTATTTTTGCAGGTGGCGATTATTCGTAGAGGCCCTTTGTCATTTTGTTTCTCCAACACAGATCATGACTACGATGAGTGTGTTTTGCTGAAGGATCATGGTGGTGTAAGACAGTTGAAAGCACAGGCCGATGTTTTTGACAATGGACCTCTATTCGATTTTTATAGCGCTCTACCAAGTATAACAGAGACAGCAGAATGCTCATACAATTACCTTTCACCTGCGAGCATCGTGAGTCATCATCAGTGTAATGTTTTTAGATCAGTTGACTGTCCAGCACTTTGTCCAAAATATAATGTTGTAAATGAAAAGGAACATCAAATCAGAGTTTACTTTTAAATTATTTGTTTCGCAATTTCCTCATATTTTCTACATCTTGTCTGTTTATGCTTTCAGGTAAACTTCTATTTCAACAGAGTGGGCCCACACACAGTTCTTGTTGTTGAAACACTGGCAGGCTATACTTCAGCCACCGTTGTAAGTATGAGCCTGAGTCTGTTACTACGGCTGAGATCTCAGAGTCTGACCTTCACACTGACCTGTATCTCTGGATTTCAAACACATTTTGAGAGTTACAAAGTAATGGATCCTGGTAGATGTACAGCAATTCATGAATTATATTTGAAACCGAAACTCTTGGATACTAACAATGCAGTCATACAACAATAATGCAGTGACACACACAAATATATATATATATATATATATATATATATATATATATATATATATATATATATATGTGTGTGTGTGTATGTATATATGTATGTATGTATATATGACAATACTAATGACAAAGTGTAAAAAGAGTCATCAATCATTATGTAATCATAGTGTAACTTCAGTCACACAGAAAGTTGCAAGAACATATATATTTATAGATATAAAAAGGGGGCTAAAAGTCCTACACTGTTCACCCAGTAGTTCAGTATTAACATTGATGTCTAATCCTTCTCAAGGACGTGGAGACAACGATTGATGGCGATACTGTAGATTCATGGTCGTTTGAAGCCAATGGGGAACCCATTTACATAGACCTGAGCGGATGCAGATTGCAAGGTAAGAGAATCCAGCGGTCACCAAATAAGGAGCCGGGACTTCAAAATATTGATATATAAAAAAAAAGAAATTGCTTTCATTTTCTTCTCTGATTTTTTCACATTGGTTGGTGATATTTTTATATGAAAGTAATTTTATAAACCTTCCATCCCCTTCCAGGTGTCCACATCCCACCGACATTCGACCCACTTACCTGCGAAGCCACCTGTACTTCTATAGACAAGGACAAAGAGGAAGCCGACATCGTCACAGGATGTACATCCCCGGAGATTTGCAATGGAAACAACGAGTATGGATGTTTTCTTTATATTTGGAATGAAAATCTTTGTGTCACTCCTCCATCTGTCCTTTTTCAAATAATAGAAGAAAGAAAATTGCATTCACTTTGAATTAAACCAAATGACTCCATCAGACAAAAACAATGTAAATAAAGTTGCATAAAAGAGAACTGATATTTGATAAATTGCTTATTGTGGCTATAATTAACATGTTTGGCACTGGATATCTTTTCAAGATGATAACAATAAGTGCAACCTGTGAAAAACTAAACTATTTTATTTTTTATTTGCCATCAAAGAGTTTTACTGGGTTTTACACAAAATGTATTTTCAAAACAATAACGTGCATAACAACATTTGTGCAGATATGTGTGAGCCATCAAGTTGTATCAGTATTAGTTTAAATTCACTCAGATTCTCAAAGGATTCAATATTATTGATCAAGTCTCCTGGCCCACATCTCCAGCTTCAGTGAACCATGATCTGGTCCACAGCTGAGGAAGCAGTTTGAGAACCACAATTTGAGAACCACAGTTTGAGAACCAGGCTGAGTGGTTCTCCCCATTCCGAGTAAACTGACTCATAGGTGTAAAATCTTCTGAATTGTAGATGAAGCACCTTTCTCGCTTTGGATTTTGCTTTCAGAAATAAAAAGTCTAAGTATTTGTCCCTTTCCATCTCCATCAGGTGCGTTGTTGCCACTCCCGTGTGCACGGTGACGGGCTCCACTGTCATCGATTTCTTCAACACCGTCCACTCTGTCCCTGATCTGTGTGCTTACACAGTGTTGGAAAATTCTGAAATCGAAATCTCCGTGGGTTTCAATGTGCGACACCTTGAAGATGAGCCATTTTTGAATCACGTGATTGTCTTTATGATAGCGACATCAACAGCAATACATCTGGAACAAGGTGTCAGAGCTCGGGTAAGCTGCTTCAATCCTTCTAAAAGCAACAGTGTATTTATAAGGTTGTTACATACATTTAAATAAGTGTGTCTTTGTCTGAATGTTCACTGACGATCGTATAAACGGATAAAGAACGTGAGTTTTTCAGTAAATGTGAAACACATTGTACTCTCCAAAGTTATCAGTATATTATACGGTTTAACTAAATATGTTTAAAAATCACTTATTCCTATTTACTTTTTATTATTAATTCATGTTACCAATTAGAACGTCTTGTCTTATCATCCATAGATAGATGAATGGATGGATATTGTTTTGCATTAGTTTCAACACAAAGTGGGAAAGAGTGCAGTTATTAGTCGTGTTTTATTGATTCATAATACACAAGACAATGAGTGAAGCACAGATTTGCACTTTAGTAGCACTTAAATAGCTCTTATTATGGTACTTTTGTAGTTTGACTATGTTGAGGAAATGTTACTTTCTGTATTGTTGTTGTTCTTAGTTTGTACTCTAGGTTGATGCACTTATTGTAAGTCGCTTTGGATAAAAGCGTCTGCTAAATGACATGTAATGTAATATAATGAAGCGTATATTTAATCTAGTTTACAATATGACTGAAAAGGCACAAGCATAATGCGGATATATTCCTATCCTTCCTTCTTTTCAATTTAGTAACCCCCAAGAAATATCAATGAAGGGGATCAGTAAATGTACAAGTGCACATGTAAGTGTACATGTGACATGTTTGAACCCGGTTTCTCTCATTGTTGCCTGTCTGGCGTGACGTAGGTTGTGGACGACATCCTGGATCTCACCTCCACGGCTCAGACGCTCCACGGCGTGGACGTCTACCAGGACGACAAGGGAATTACTCTCACGACGCCTTCAACCCAAACGATAATCCATTTTGATGGGGACACCGCACATGTGACAGCAGGTACTGAAAACTACAAGCTAATAAAATAGGGTTCAGAAGTCAAGACTGACAGCTGTTCTCATCGGGTTGAAAGTTCATTGATTTGCCGTTCATTCTCTCACCGACCAGGAGAAAATGAAGAATATGATGGCGTGTGTGGCAACCCCACGATTGAAGTTGAATCCCAAACCACCGTGGCGGACTCAGTCAACTCAGCTCATTCTGCGTCTGGGTACGACTTATTCACAACTGGTGTCGCCTGTTTATTAATGCTGTAAAGGGTTCTAACTGAATGTGCCGGGCTGTTTGTCTGCGCCTAGCTGCGATGCTTCACCGAGCACAGACCTGGACATCACGGCGGACTGCAGCGCCTCGGATGATTAGTAAGAACATCAAAACACACACTAAACACCTTTTAATCCAACAGGGACGGTTCTGGAGGCTTGACACACACACACACTGCTGTTATGAACTGATCATCTACTCTCATTCTTCCTCCCTGGACCAGCTGTGATCTGATGTCTCAGGCCCCCTTCACTGATTGCCCATTTGACCCTGAGCCCTTCATAACCGCATGCAAAAGCATCGCGTGTAAATACACGGAGGACGATCGGCCGGCGGAGTATCCCGCCTGCCAGTATATGCAGGCGTACGCCAAGGCCTGTTCCCTGAAAGCAGTCGGCATACTGGGGGACTGGAGGTCAACGGCCGGCTGCTGTAAGATCGCTGTTTGTTTCAACTGTTTGATCTAATTTGATAAAATGGGACGAGAACTGTTCAAAGACACAGAGCAGAGATTCAAATACTAAAGTCAAAGCTGCTCGTTGACTGAAATGGTTTGGAAGTGAAGCTCATCTCTGTGTGTGTGTGTGTGTGTGTGTGTGTGTGTGTGTGCGTGTGTCTGTGTGTGTGTGTGTAGCTACTACCCGTCTGGCCTCCTGTCTGGACCAGGAATGCAGGGATCATGAGTTCTGTGCCGGTGAACCCGGCTGCTTCTGTCGGGCCTCATTCGACCATCCAAGAGACACGTTGGGTAAAATGAACTGTGGCATGAAAGTCTGAATTTTGTATTTGGTTTCCACTTTAAATAATCTGCAATTATATCTGACATAGCCCACTTAGAAAGGCAAAACCCGAAGTTGGCACAGCTGTTTGTTGGTTTTAACCCCTGATGAGTTCTTCATTAAACACTGGGCCCGTTTCCGCCTCCATTATGATGAGTTTCACTTCTTTGTGTTTCGGGACGTTCAGCCGAGTCGACAGTCTGCACGAAGAGCTCTATCGCAGTAACTCTGGTTGAATGTCTTCTGTGGGAACACGGCGTCGACCCCTCCACCTTAAACCTCAAAGACGAGACCTGCAAAGGTGAATCGGACCCAGACACCGGCATGATGATATTCAATGTCGGACTGGACGACTGCGGGACGGAGGTCACGGTGGGTGCTTTCCTTCAGTTTTCAGCTAAGAACAACCACAAAAACACCTGCAGTTTGTGTTGACCAGCTGTCGTCTGATGGAAAAGTCGCGAGGCGTCTCGGTCAGGCGTGACATGCGTTGTTGTTTTCAAGGTGGGATTTCTAGACTTCTTTTGGCACGTGAGGGACTAGTTTTATTTATGTATAGAGCTATGCACGTGATGTGTGACTTTAAACCTGTCACAATGCAGAAGGACGACGGCAATCTCGTCTACGAGAACGCGATCATGAAGGGATCCAAACCCTTGAGTGACATCACCCGCAAAAGAACTGTGGAGATCGACTTCTCCTGCTCTGTCAAAGCGCCAGAGCTCCAGAGTGTGACTTTTAGGATCCAAGACGGGTGTGTAAAGGCCAGCGGAGCTTCAACTGCTTTGTAGTGTGTGGTTCAAGTTTGAGATAGCTGAAGTGTGTGTGTGTGTGTGTGTGTGTGTGTGTGTGTGTGTGTGTGTGTGCTTCCCAGCTCCATGGTTCAGACAATTGAAGATGAAGAATTGAGTTACACTCTGGCGATGACCGTCTACACCGACGCCGACTTCAAAGTCATGGTCGATCAAGACACGGACGTCGAGCTGAACCAGAAGGTCTGGGTGGAGATTAAGACGGAGGACCTGGACGAAAACACGGTCGCCATGGTGACCGACTCCTGCCGGGTAACCGCCGACGTGGACCCTACCAGTAGTCCTTCACACGACCTTGTTATCGGCGGGTGAGGAAATACTCTGAGACTTTGTCGCTGGCTGAAGGAATCCACTATCCATGAAATGACCACCTCTGTCGTCCTGATTCTGAGCAGATGCCCGAACCCCGATGACTTGGCGGTGGAGATGGATGGAAACGGGCTTGGACTGTCCAACTCCTTCTCTTTCCGCATGTTTCAGTACACAGATTTGGGAAATTCTGAAATGTACTTGCACTGCGCTGTGATGCTGTGCCCCGAGAGCACCCCGCCTCCGGTAAGCAGGCGTGGAGAAAATACAGAATATAAAATTATAATATGTATTTATCTCACTAAATCTATATTTTCATAAAAAGCTAACAATCCTCTCTGTTTGACAGACATGCGGTGGCGTCTTAAGGAAACGCAGATCTGCCAGGCCTGGATATGCAGGGATGGCACGCCCTCCCAGTGGTCTGGAATAATTAGGTGAACATGGTAAGTTAAATGTAATTCTTTATTTACTAATCTGTTACATGTTAAAGCTGGAAAGATAGTTGGTTGAGAAACGTTGGCTTGAAATCATCCCACTGATGGATTATCTGTTCTTGTTCATTGAAATCTGAAGACAATCATCTTTATATTTTAACCTCCATCAGAGACAAAGTATTAATCATGACTAACACAGTTTCGTCTTGCTGTATTTCCAGGTGATTCCTGACTTAAGCTGGAGCCTGAAATGGAATATAATCTTTGGTGAAATAATAAAAAGTGAAGAGTGTAATGAAGAACATTATATGAAGAAGGGTTTAAAGGGTTTTATTTAGCAGTTGCACTACTTCTTGGTACTGTGGGTTGTTTTGGAATATATATAATTCCTTCTGTAATGTATTGTTAGCTAAGTGTGAACAGCCTGAATGTTACTGGAAACAGAAACAGAATATCTGTGTTTTATTGAAATGAAGTAAAAAGAAGTTTCTCAGCCTGGATTATTCGTTGATTTAAGTTACTAAAAATGAAGCTATCCAGTTAAGCGGATAGTCTCCAGGTGAATATTGTTAACTAAAAGATATCCCCATGGATATCACCATCCCATTTCTTACAAGAAGACACAAGTTTTCTTAAATTATGTTTAAATTTGCTAATTAGTTATTATCTAAAGGTTACTTTTGGTGAATGTATGAGGATTCAACTGACACAAATATGAATAATGATTTTTCGTGAATACATGTTAATTTTGTTTATTTTCTCTAGCCCAATATCACAATGACAAATCTCCCTCAGAGGGCTTTACAACCTGTAGACGTAGACATCCCTGACCTTTGACCTCACATCGGATCAGGAAAAACTACCAAGAAAAAGAAGAGAAAAACGCTCACAGGGAAAAAAGGGAAGAAACCTTCAGGAGAGCAACAGAGGAGGAGATGTGTGCAGATGAGCAGTGTTACAGAGGGGGAAACCCAAGTAAACGACTTATTGTAATAATATAATGACAGTAATGATTAAATCAGTTCATGATCTTTTGGGTGTAGGTTTACTCACAGTCAGATTCACTTCCTAACTAGATAGGAAAGTTACCATCTTCCTAAATCACTCAAGAGCAGAGGTCGAGTTTTACCAGTTATCAGGATCCAAACCCACAGAACTCTTCCTCTCCTCTGATTGAACTTATATTTTACATAAAGCCATACAATAAAACATATTTAAAGTAGACATTAATCTCTGTGTTATTCATTTTATTTCCCCTATCAACAGTGAATTATATATATATTTTTTAATATCCATTAAGTTACGTCGTTAAATAAGCTTCTTTTGGGCTTATTTTCGTCTCCCTGTCATTGCTTGATGTGAATATCAATGAAACCGGGGCTGCTGGCTGCGTGGAAAAGAAGTATTCTATTCTGCTCTTTCCCTCTTTATTTACATCCGTCCACATGAGTACACCGTCGGGGTCAGCAGCAGTACATGTCAGATGCTACGTCCACTTGGAAGTGTCACCGTAAAAGTTACAGGGCCGCAACAAATCTCCGACATGCACTAATGTCCTGTGTCGGCTCTCTGCTGCCCATCTCCATCTGCATCGCTACACCCGGCTGCACACAGCAGCAGCACGATGCAACACTCCCCACCCTGTTGTTCCCAGAGGGCTCGGCTAAAGCAGCAGCTCCCCCGGCCAACAGAAGCCATTCCCACCAGAGGAAACATGTAAAACAGACCCGGGCGCTCTTATAGGTCAGGACACTGCGGCTGCCCAACTCAAGGCCTGTTAACTGTGAGAAGGAGCCCTGCCTGGGCCTAATGCTGCAGTGAAGATGGCAATGACATCGCCCTCTAGTGGTGGATGCAACACTCTGGCGATGGTCATTGTCATTCTGGGCCAGGCCTGCCCATCGATCCTCATTCAGAAAGATAGAACACTGCAGCAGAGCGCCGCGCTGCAGGAGGACGGCACAGGGCTCGCCGAAGACGCCGCTTTGCACTTCATGCACGACAGAATTCAAACGCCGCACGGGAAAACACTGACGGAGACATAACTCTCAGAACACCGGCACGGAGAGAGATGACTGAGAGATTTCACATCTATTGTGAAAAAGGGTTTTTTAAAAGACAATAATAAAGTCACAATAGGAAAAGCACAGGTGTAGATAACACAATGACTGATGGCTTGTTTCAATTGAGCTGCATTGGTTTTGGGGTCCTGGCCTTGTGGATGTCGGCTCTCTGTCTCACTGGGACACCTGGACAGAGCAGAGCTCGTCCTAATGTGGTGCAAATAGAAAAACAAGGTGAGTGTGTCCTGACTTTCTTACTTTGCCAGACTGTCAGACCCAAGGTTGATTCTCCCAACGAGGTGAATCTTTAAATACAGGTCAGAAATATATATTATCTTTAAAATAAATAACTAAACCATCAATGTAAACAGCTTTGCTGCTGTAGTTCTAACAGACAGCATTACTCCATAACAAAATGAAGTAAATAGCGTGTTAATTGTCGACTATCTCCAGCTGCGATCTGCTGTACTCGCTTGTATTAAAGACACAAGAACCGTACGTGTGGAATTATCTGAAAATAAACGACAGCGCCATGTTATCCTGTGTGGCTTCAAGATGCACGATTGGTTTTGGACAACAATACAGAGCTGATCAATTCATTGGTTTGGTCTTCATGGATTTGTCGGCAATAAGACAAATAAGAACAAGACATGAGACCTACACGCTCTAATGGGTCCAACGCGTCGCAGTAAGAATCGGCTGCAGCTGTAACGTGCACACGTGTGGTCAGTGTGCGCATGGCTGCATACACAACACATGTGTGCCGCTCAGTGTGTCCAAGCGTGAACCAGTATACTGCTGACAGGGCGGCTCGAGCGATGCGGAGACAAGATGGTTCACATCAGCGTACTGTAGATTATTGATGGCCTCGGACCGCCTGTGGACACGTTCCATCAATCTCACGTGATGGAGGAGCCCGGCCGCACAATTAGAAGCAAAGTCATTCTCAGGAACAGACACACACATGTGAAACAGATAGCTATACTCCGGATGAATGCATTCATCCCGTCTGTCGTGTCCCCGTGTTTCTTTCTCCCTGCTGATGTCCGTTTGGGGAGCAGGAACTTCACCGCTCTGGACATTGTAGGTGTTTGTTTTACCTGTCACAGCCTACAGCTTGTTTCGTCCCTTTTTCTCAGACTCTCTCCTGTTCCTGTCTCTGTCCCTGACTCACTCTCAGTTTGCATCCCCCTCCCCCTCCCCCTCCTACCCTCCTTGGCCGCTGGCGTCGGCCTGCCTCTCGCCGTGCCACGTGTGTAACCTAAACTCCGGAGGAGTAAAGCCCTCCACGAGACCGCGCTGCATCCCCTGACATCTCCGGATCTTGTTCATTGAGGAATGAAATGGAGCTGCATGCACATTGCTTTTATTTTCAGAACTGTTCCATTTCGAGGCTGTGTAGTCCATATCTGCGTTTTCCTTACACTCGTTTTTTCCCCTTCCCGCGTCTCCGTTTCCTTTTCCCTCTCCGTCTCTGTGTCAGATTTGCACTTCGCTCGCAGTGGCTTGTGTTGCTGTAAAACACACTCCTGGCCCCTCTCATATAAACACAGGCTCCTCCTCCACCC